>JAQQAF010000001.1:5390000-5930000 GCA_029747655.1 Ensete ventricosum | reverse complement strand
GTATATTGCATTTTATCTATCTTTATGCTGAAATGATGTTTGGGATATGAGGTGTCAGGTAGAGAAGAAAATGATGAACCGAAATTAATTAAATGATTGAGTTCAGAATCATAACCATAAATATCTGCTTCATACAATTAATAGATGAAATAGATAATTCCTCGACTCTGGCCCCATCCTTTTTGTTTTTTTCTTGCAAATGACAGGGGGGAGAACCCCCACCTAGGGAAATACCTAGGTGAGTACCACATCATCATCTCCACAAACACTTGAACCTAGAACCTCTTCAAGATATAGAGGTAATACAAACACAGACCAAGGTATTTGTTGTTTGATTTCAGTGCACTAGAAGAAACATGCAAACAATTTTGGTTCAATTTGCATCTATTCGCTAAAGATCATCATAAAAAATATGGACCAACAATTCAGTGACACCATTTATTTTAATATATTATTTTGCCCACTCTCCCTGTAGTAATTTGTTGATCAGCCTTTGTATATTTAAAGAAAGTGTTCTGAATGCCAAAAAATGTATTGCCAGAGAAGAAGTGCCACAGGAAATGCTGCAAAACCATTCTGTTCTGACAGGCACACCGTAGTTCACACACCACCTGTGTTGATAACCTTAAGGCCTAATATTCTTAGGTATCCATGACATCAAGTATCCATATAGGCCTACATCTACATGAAAATTTATCAAAATGCCATATGGAAAAAATAAATCATGAAAAGAATATTGTTGGATGTACATTCTAGTTGAATTAAATACTACTTATAAGTTATAGAACCATAGACATTTTGGGTACAGATTGTGCCAAAAAAAAAGAGTACAAGAACTAGTTTATTCAGTGGTAACACAAAATAAAATTATAAAACAAAGATATCTAATATTAAATGCCAGTAAAAGAATGGGTGACAGGAATCACAGAGAAAAGACTTAACACACAAAATAGTGTGACTTGTACATTTGAGCTTTGGTCCTATGACTTCTGCAACAGCGATTTAGGACATAATTTAATGATCAGGGTAGTAAAATAAACATAAGCATGACATTAATAAACAAGAAGAATAAGTTTAACAAGCATATATTTATTATTATAAACTAATATACAGCAAGGGACAAGCTATGATAATACACATGAGAAAAACATCTTGTATGATGACAAACAAAATGTTATAGTCCATACTCCATACTATGATTTCCTTTCGCCAAAGAATTAGAACAAATAAACAAAATATCAAATCACAATCCAACCCGATGGAATAAATCAAGCCCAAATTAGACCCTTATAAGTTAATCAAAATCTGTACCCCCTTCCAATGTGAAACTAAATCGGAATATTGCAATATTTCCCACTTGAAGATTTAATGTCCTCATTAGGCACCAAAATAACTCATAAACCTTAATGCATGTGCGGCCTAGTCTAGTGATGGCTTCACACTGTGACATGTCCTTTAGTCCCATCACGAGTAGTCCTTTCTTAATCGAGTCCTTCGCCCTCCACAAGACTAGATTAGTTCTAATACCATTTATCATGATTCCTTCCAATAAGATAACTTTTAACTTATGAAATCTGAACCACTAGTCCAAAATGCCTAAATCTCACATTGCACCCATCAAACCCTTATAAACTCATAATCACTTACAATGTGAGACTAAATTGGGGTATTATATCCTAACTTATAATATTTTAAAACCACAAATTTTCTGTAACAAACTATTGTTCTAATTTAATCCCTTATGAACATAAAACAAAAGTATTTTACTGTCTAACAAGTGCCAACACAATGAAATAAAAAGTTATCATACTATTTAAGATATTAAGATAAGAACACAACAATAAAAAGTTGATAGAAAGTACTTTTATGAGATGACCACAAGAGTCAGCCAACAAAGTCTTAAGGGGATACTCCACCAGCTAGCAACAGAAGACAAGTATTACTGTTAATTGTGACCAGAGCAACATTAAGAAAAAAGAAAAAAATATATATGCCAAAGCATGACTCACGATGAAACAGTCTTCTCCAACCAAAGGTGATTTTCCAAGCTGATCCATGAGCACGGTATACTCAACGGCAGTGTAGGGTGGTGTGACACTTATATAGTCAAACGATCTGTTCTTATCTGCAACAGAAGAAAATCTTCGAATTTATCAGCTGTGGCAAGTCTTTAGACTGAAGAGCTAACAACCCGAAAACAAAAAGAATGACTCAGCTAGATAAGAATTAATATCGAAACATGGCCATAAATTATTTTTTCGGATACAGTTTCTGTTGTTATTATAGGCAATATTACTCATTCAATAACTAAAAACCAATTTACAAATTCTAATATGGTATGGCCATCCAAAGTGAAAATGATACCATATAATCTTACATAACTGTGGAACCAACACACCAACCAATCACTGTATGAATAAGCACACCAAAATGTGTCCAAGTTTCGCTAAAATAAGCACTCTAAATGTATCATATTGACCTCCTATAATACGTAATGAACTTAATGTAGAAAACATCTCCAGCAAGAAAATTGCAAAAATTTCATAAATATAACATCTTTGTGTCTCAAGGAAGTGGATAACAGTCAAAAGAGCAATATAATAGCAAAAAGTACATCCAACAGAAAGGATGTAAGAAGAGTATCCCTCAACATGAAGCATTGGTTCTTCAGATAAAAGTTTTCTGCAAATGAAATTTTAATTTGTCCATTTATGAGATCTCTTTTTTAGCTCTGACCATGGGATGGGATTATTTTAAAGAAACAGGTCTCTCTTCTACAAGGGGTACCAAGCAATCTAGGCTCAACTTATTGTTAATACATTCAATTGAGATTATTAGAAGACAAACATGTGAATTCATATCCCAATAATCATTTTACAACCCGATGCAGCTTTCCGAAAGAGACAACAGACAACAAAATGCCATGCTAGTACAATTTCAACAAGATGTACAACATCTTTGAAAGTTGGGAATGTGCAACCTCATCCAGCCATATTAGATTGTGACAAGTATTTACATGAAATACCAGCCAAATTGACATTAATACATCCCGAACAATTTTATTTAATATCTACGCTCTTATATTGATGAGTGGCTGACCTAACTGGATCCTTTACCGCATTGAGGTATTCCACTCTTCTTGAGTGGGTGAAGGAAAGAAGTTATTGTTTACCTAAAAATGTTGTGCGGATGGATGCATGTCGGCACAATGTTATGAAGCAATTAGACACCAAATCACCCTCCAAAGGGCCCCACCTTCACTGGCGGCTAGATTTTCTATTTGTCTATTATTTTAGTTGTACTCTTGTCTGTAACTCTGTATCATTAGTTGCTATTTTAATTTAAGTCTATGATCATACCATGAGTTGTATTTTCATATTAGATACCTATTTTGGCCAAATATAGGTTTGACAGGGTCCTCAATCCATTAGGAATTGTTCTCTAGGGTACTACATGTATGTTTAGATATGATTTTAGAGGATTCCAAGATTTCCAGATCAGAAACTCTTTCCCAACAAGTTATATAAGGAGGATTTTACATCTTGAGTATAGATCCACACTGGTGGATTACCAAATTTATACGGATTTGGTAATAATGATGTACTGACACATGATAGACCAATATGTACCATAATACGGAGAAGAGGGAGTCGGAGAAGAAAAAGAGGAGGGAAAAGCAAAAGAGGAAGAGGAGAGGAGGGAGAGAAGGAAAAGAAGGGATAAATGTGTCTTTAGATGGGATTGTATAGCATATTGTGAGTCTTGGTAATCGTTTTGCTACAACTACAGGATAATTATCATACCTTAGTGGTTTATTCTCTCGTCTCTCGCTCTCTCCCTTTCATCTTTGTAAAGGCTAATTCTTGAATTGGAAATACTCTGATAGGAAGATCATTTATAGATTGTAACAATAGAATGGTCATCACTCAACCTACAATAAGTTGAAAAATACCATGCAGAAACAATACCAACGTGCATCATGTCAATCTATAACAAAGGTGCCAATGTTGACCTTTGATATGTGCTACCCTATATAGTGCCAAGAAGATATAGCCACACGCCTACACCATGGTATAAAAATCCTTGCCTAACAACAGTACATTTGAAAAAGAAAAAGCCTCTCATGTAATATGTATCCTGCATCTCTGTCAATGCCGTTTTGCGTTGGCAAGCCAACATTTGGTTAGAGTTGGCAAACAAATTTTGTAAGGAAGGGCCAAACTTAATGTACTTGAGAATTTCACAATAAAAGCTTTTAAATTCTATTAATGAGCGGTGAAATGATTAAATACAAGAAGAGGTGGAGGGTGACCTGAAAAGAATTTACAAAAAAATTATAATTGAAGATTCAGATACCCTTAGCTGAGGATATGACTTTCACATAACTCAACGATACAAAAAATTCCATGTAATCGATATTAAATAGCTAGGAATTTATGACTTTGTTGTTGTTATTGTTGTATGGGCATCAAGGTTTGAAACTTCACCTAACATTTTCAATCTGTCTACTTTTTCATGAAGTGGAACTTATTAATAAAAATTCCTAAATTATCATAAGTTTCACCAAGGTTCATCATACCATGGTGACCGCACAACACATACTAGTCCGATAGGGGACCAATACGGGTGGCACATATCAGTCTATCAGTATGCCCCACTATACTATGTGTCGGACGGCTAATCAGTACATTGGTATGGACCGGTAAGGTGAACCATGAGTTTCACAATCTAAATAACATTTCAATTGTATGCATTCGAGTTCACTTTGTGTCTTAGCTTGATTAATTGTAAGAAAATAAAGAGGGCTAATTGTGATGCAATTTATCATGCATCAAAACAATCTAAATTTTTTAGAGTTGCATTTTTTTTAGAAAAATAAAAGAACAAATAATAGTGTACTATATCAAAAATATTGAAACACCTAAAATTATAAAAAGGAAAATAAGACATATCGCAGATCTTATCTCTTCATTCAATGTGACGGTAAAATTGGATACCCTTTTGTTGCCTAAATACAGAACTATTTTGCGAATCAATATTAAAATCCAAGCCAAAATTAAAAAAATATCACTATCTCAAATCATATCATGCATTAGCAATAGAACTCCTAGTATAGCTTAACCTTCCTCTATTGTTGGCAAGGCTGACCAGTTCCTCTAATTTTACTTGTTGACTGTCATGATCTCATTATGCAGACAAGATAATGCATCCAAAGCCTCCTTGAAGCACACCAATACTGACGCAAGTATATATGAAACTCAAGCATGGTCTCTATCACAAGAACCTCAAATCCATTAGCCAACCGCCCACTGTACTCAGTGATTCTGTGTTCAATTCTGTGATAGTCTATACTCAATATAACTTTACTAAGGGCAAGAAGGGGTTGGCAAAGGCATTCCCTTCATGTAAGAGCAAATGATTAACTAATATGTTATTTCTTGGGATTTTATTCCACTTTAAACTAAATTGTAAAGAATTTGCAACTAAAATATGTACTTTCCAATTAACTATTATAGGCATTAGTTTACTTCAATGGAAGGATACTAAATACGAGATGACTAAAATTTAACCTTACACTGATACAAATAAAGCATGCTAGGTACAATAAACTTCTTTAACTACAAAATCCTGTCAACAAATATAAACATGTAAGCAGTGTTAAACACCACTTGTTGACCTTTAAGGCAAAATAAGTAAGTACCCTATTTGACTCAATAAAACCAGCAACTGAGGTTCTATAAAAACACCGAAGACTGACATGATTTACAAAAAAATAAAACATGATCTTATAACTTAGGAATCCAGGAATGATTTCTAACATTCCCAAAAATAGAGGGGAAAAGATATTACTTCTTAAACAAAAATAAAATTTAGTTTCTTCAGAACATTAAAATCAGCAGACTCGAGCACTCAAGGGAACAAAATGGTTCATGGGTATAGCGTTTACTAATCACATCTTGCTGCGTCAACAATATACAGACATTGGCCATGGATGCATGCCCATGAAGTGCATGTCAATGCCTCGATGGGCACAACAAAGTGCTTTTATCATCGAAAAATGTGAAAATGTTCACAAGGGTTACACTGAACATTATTTGGTGCCTTTTGTTAGTAGCACATATGCATTTGAAAAAACGTACCAAGTCCATACTGTGCCGCCCACAAGCCACTAAGCATGCATGGAGCACTTAGTTTTACTCTAATATTTAATTACTAAGTGAGCAACCTAATGATAATCTAGAGATGCAAACAAAATATTAACCATAGTTATTGCAGATTATAAGAAAAAGGATAGTTATCTGTAAAGCCAGTCCTTTGGACAAATTTGTGGTCCTAGTTAAGGTTGACAAGGCTTGGAATGAACTAGTGACAGGTAAAGTGACATAAGTACCTGAAGATTGTTCAGCTTGCTCCAAGAATCTTTCAACACGAATGGTATGTATAACTGAAACATCAGAAAATCCTGTCCACTCTAAATTGGGTTGCAGCACTTCAGAGACAACCCAAGGATCCATCTCAACAAAGTGTACCTGGGAAAAAAATGCAAATTGGCAGTTTACGATAAATAACACATAAAACAATGAAGAACAGAACAAGGAGACGACTTATATTGGCAAGATATTAATTTTAGTTAAACAATGAGCCACCAATCAAAGATATCCAACTTGGTAATGACAAACAAACAGAGACCCGCTATTTTGTCTACCGGATCACAGGGGTTGCCAGCAAGATAAATTGTGAAACTCAGATGCTGAAGCAGGTATGAAAAGAGATGTACAGAAATGCTTGAAACTACTATACAAATAAAGTTTCTAACTTCAAAAACACCTCTGAACATCCACGGCTTATAGCTTCAATTCCAACAGATCCAGTTCCACTATACAAGTCCAACCAGCGTCCTGGCCTTAGTGAAGCAGGACAGCCACCAGCCACCTAAAAGCCACAGAAACTACTGAAACCAATCTCACTACTGGGTATATATATATATATATATATATATGATATTCCATGGATGCTTAAGATTATTATTATGACATTTTCAAATACAAATAAATTGCAATTTTGAAAAACACCAACTAAGTTCTGCAGATCTAATCCATACCTGTAAAATATCAAAGGCTGCTCCTCTGACAACTTCCATCATAGGTCGGACATCCATACCTTTTGGCGAAAGCAACTTTTTCCTGCGAGCTTTTCCTCCTAACACCTAGGCAAAAAAAAAAACATTTCTTAATTAACAAAGTTGTGATGATCTGAGAAATAAACTAGAAATTGAACAACTGGGAATGAACGACACAAGACCATGATGTTCCTAAAGTAGTTAAAAGATGGTTCAACGTGGTCAAGATTTTTTCTTTTAAGCATGTGATTTTGTAATGACATCCAGTTTCTAAATGCTGCTCTCAAAAATGCACAAACTGAATTTTTCCTTCTACTTATCAAGTATGATTAATTTATGCATTTTAATCATTTTAACAGGAAACCTCTTTATGGTTCCTTGTTTGCCCAAGCCCTAAGGTAGAGATTGATACCCGAACCAGCCATCTAATTCGTTAAGTGTTTGCAAGGAACACAGCTATGTTAAGATGGCATGTTCCTTCAATAGTTGATTATACAATGGTCTTGAGATCTGTATTGCAACTATGCTAGGATTGGATCTGAACTACCTAGCTATTACTTAGGCCGACTGATAAATAAACCTGGACCTATACAGAATCTTAAAACATTTCAAAACTAAAACCAACTTAAATGAATCCTAATCTACACTAGGATGGCATCAATCATTTAGTTGAACATGACATATACAAACAATCACCTAAACAGAAAGAAAAGGTCAAAAAAAATTCTCCTTAACAGTAGTCTTTTCACAACATTGCTTACGTGATGCTGCACAAAACCAATTATGATGATACGGGCATCCTAATTCCAGGCAATAAGTAGAAGAACAATAGTAATTTAGACCTGTAACCCATTTAATTAATAATGCTTTTATTCTAATAAAATGAGTACAGGAAATTTTTATTGGCCTTGATCCCTCACTTTTATATTTTAGAATCATGAACCCATGTTTTCCTCCATTTTCACAGACTAACCCACAAAATAACTAATTCCCAAAAAAATAAAATCACCATAATTTGCATAAATTTTGGAACTATAGAAAAAAGCAAGGAAAGAAGACCATCAAATATATATGCACCTCAGAAAGGCAGGTTCATCGCCCCCTAACACTCATCAAAGGATCCAAGTATCTAGAAGATGTGTCGGTAGGAAAGATGGACATCTCAATAGATTAGGGAGGATGAATGACCTCAAAGGGAGACAAAAGATAAAAGGTATAATGCCTTCTAGAACAAATGCAAATGTATTTATATTAAATATGGGGATTGAAACCTCAAGAAAAAAATTATGCACTCAAACATGAGCTGCTTTCCCTTTTGCAGAAATAGACCAGCATGGAAGCATTCATGTTCACTTTTTTTTTCAAGCAAAGAAGGAAAATATATTAACAGCATTCATGTTCACTTAACAATGTCTGGGAGATATGACAATCTTCAATATGGGGTAGCACATTAGTTGAAGGTATTTCCACTATTTCCCTAACTTCGTTATTAGCCTTAAAAGTTAGAATCATGCAATAAGATAGCCGAGATTATATTGTGGACTGATACTTGGCCTAGGGACTACTATAGTCTCTCGATAATGGTGTACAAAGTAGCCGGAAGCTGGGAAAACAGCTGCTGCTTCAAGGCTAGTTTGTACCCATCTGCACAATCTAAAACACAGATAAGAACTTCCCACGGGGAGTACCTGAAGCAGCCTATGGGTAGTACGCGGCGGCGGCTTCGGCTCGTCAAGTGGCAGGGGCATGCGCTTTCCCTTCCCTGCCCTGTCTTCTTCATCCCTCCTCCTCCTCCTCCTCGGCTGCGGCGTGCATTGATGATTCAACCAAATACAACAAAGACTGAAGAATTACACAGGGGAGTAGATACAGTTAACAGTTAATGAGAAAAGAGGAAGAATAACTCGAACCTTGTCGGAAGATCGGGAAATGAAGTCCGAGGGGTCGAGGCGGTGGCTCTCCAGTATGTCCTGCTTCCCCTCACGCGCGTAGGCCGGTCTAGCATCTGCGCCACGCCATGAAAAGTTCCAACAAATAGGTCCGGGTTAGTCAGTTGAGTAATTCGTGTAGATAGTGGTGAGGGAAGAAGATTATTCATACTGGAGGAGGAGGATAGGATGAGAAGGGAAGTGCGGCGGCGGTGAGGGTCGGAATTGGGGAACCGGGAGAGGCGAAAAAGGACGGCGGGAAGGGATGAAGGGCTTGTGGAGGTACGAAGATGACGCTGTTGATGGTGATGAAGGGAGGAGAACAGAGGAGAAGGAGAGAGGACGGAGGACGCCATCAGCGGCAGCGACGCCCAATTATGCTCGGGTTGAGGGGGCGGGGAGGGAAGGAGAAGAGCCAACCCATGAAAGACATCATATAAATATCTTGCATAAATATTATCCGAGTCTACATCCCCACCAACACGAATACCGGCCCTGTCATTGGCGAGGCACGGCAGCTATTTGGTCAATCGCACGGGGGTGCCCACACGTACTCTAATCAACAGTCCGGTAAAGCGTGCTTGGCGATTAAAATGCAAAAGCTGATAACCAAAATGTACCCTCTTGTCTACCTGCCTTATGATTGGTGATAACGATGGTTGTTTGGCGAGTCACGCAGTCTCGCCCCAATTAGATTCCGACGACGGACGAGTTCGTGTCAGGATACCCCCTTTACAAGCTGCCTTTGTTAAAGCTAATTAAATTTTTTGAAATCTAAATAAAAGGGGAACGATCGTATTCTAACAGTGTTGTTAGATGAAACAACAAATGTGCATAAAACTAATGCTTGTTATAAGATTATGTTAACTTCGTTATGTTAACAACACTAACCCCTCTAATATGAAAATGACTAATTTTATATTATCCCATATAAATAGACCTTTTTAGTATCTCGATTATAAGACTTAAAAAAATTATATTATAATTTTTTTTAAATAATAAGATAATTCATATATGGATACTGCATTTGTATAGGCATCGATGTAGATGCTATAGAGTATTGACATCTACATCGTTCTCTTTCTCTTCTCATTTTACCTCATTTCTCATTGTCGCTCGCTCTCCTCGTTTACAATAGTCACCCACGATGTCGTCATCTACTATCATCGAAAATATAATTGAAATATTAAAATTATTTTTTCACATATCGTTTTATAATTTCGTAGATAGAATCGACGACGTTAGAGTAAATAGAACTAGATGTTTTACTTTCATAAACCGACGATGTTAGAGCAAATAGAGCTAGATGTTTTACTTTTATAATCATAGAAATTAATTAATTGGGACAATATATAATTAGCCCTTAAAAAAAGACTTAAAGTCAATTGAAACAATATATAATTATAAGAGATTTGATTCTTTAACTTAATTTTCCTGTTGATCTGAATCTTTCTGCAGGTTCTTGCAAAAGTTTGTTCCTCTAAATCTTCCTGCTAACAATGGTTAGTCTCATTGTGCATGCTTAACAATTCCAGACACAACCAAAGATCCATCATCCTACATATCATTAGCTAAAACCCTACTCTTGTCAAGCAAAAGAATTGGTACAATTAATCATCTAAAATTCCTTTTCTTTTCCTTTTGAATAACCTCATCCTGTACATATTTAGAACCCTTGAGCCCCCTACTTAATCCATATTGACCACCACAACTTATTGTACACAATCATTCCAGACAACCAAACAAGACTGCCAATTTAGTTCTTGATGAAAAAGGAGCTTGATGGTTGATGATGCTTTACAAACATTTTTAGAGGCTGATAAGTTCACAATCCTACTCTCAGATATTGATCTTAGGATAGTAATGACAGATGGTAGACAGAGACATGCCCTGCCTCAGATTGGAACTGCTGCACTTCTTTGATCACTGCAGAAGATTCCAGCCACAGTTTGGTCTCTGCTGGCTGCTCAGATTGAATACATGACATATCACAAAGCCAAAAAGGGATGACTGGCTGCTGAAGCAGAAAGGAAAAAGAGAAGAAAAGTTTGAGGAACAAGGATTGAGGGATAAGGAGGACCCTTGGCCAGAAAAAAATAAAATTACACTGGTGGACAGGTGGTCCTGTGATTAGGACTCTTATGTCAAGAAACACAAAGACAAATAAAATCAAACTTTTCAACTACTTCAAGGAACTGATTAGCAAATTCTAATCAATTAAGACCTTTTCCAAAAGGCCAGTGTCCAGATTCCTCCCTCCTTTTCTTCTCTTTTTCCAGGGTGCACAGCAAACTGCTGCTTGTTTCTTACCTATAAAAAGTTTCTGAGAACTGACCAGGATTTGACCCAAAACCAATCCCACTCAGGTGAGACATTTACCTAAACATCATGGTATCCAGATTCAACATGTTGGAACATCTTTTATTCCAATTCCTCCCTCCTTTTCCAGGGTGATCAACAGACTGCTGCTTGTTTCTTCTCTAACAAAAAATTCCTAGCAAACCAAAGTGACTAGAATTTGACACAAATCAAATCCTACTTTACCTGAACCTCATGGTCCAGATTCAACAATATTGGAACATCTTTTATTCCAATTCTTCCCTCCGTTTCCAGGGTGCACAAAAAACTGCTGGCTGTTTCTTACCTAGCAAAAATTTTCAAACAAGCCGGAACTGACAAGAATTTGACTCAAATCAAATCCCATTCAAAATAAGACTTTTACCTAAACATAATGGTGTCAAGATTCAACATGTTGGAACATCATTTATTCAAATGTCTCTCTTCTTTTCCAGGGTGCACAGTAGACTGCTACTTGTTTCTTCTCTAACAAAAATTTCCATGCAGCCTTATCATGACATAAAAAAATCAGTCCCAATACTTCCAGATATCAGATCTGTAGGTTGAATAATTGTGCAAGTAAATATGGGATAAATCCTAATGTTTACATCAATGACATGCATAAAATGACACCAAAAATATAAATGACTTAGAACTTTAGAAAAGGGATGAATGAAAATATTCAAACACTTCGAAAGCTAGCTATGTCACTCCATTGCTAAGCGTGTTTTGATGGTTAACAAAAACCTAAGTACTTAGAGGAACAAACATAATAATCTTATATTGATTCCTTGTGAACAACACCTATAACAAGGAAAAAAGAACATTGATAAATTTTGATCTTTAAGATGCAAAAACTGTTTGCCAGACAGCTCTCTACTTAAGCAGCCTTCTAACAGAAACAAAGACAAAGAATAGGTGAGGATACGAACACATGAAAACTTGACAAAATTTCCTCTTCTATTAATGATGGCCAGCAATCAACCATCTGCAACATAAGACTCTGAATCATGTCTCTGTTGGGTGCAGACATACATTTGCAGTAATCTTTGGTTTGAAACTTCTATTCAAATCATATGCTTAAACAATAAGCAGGTTCCTAATTTGTCAGTTCCCAAAAGAGAAGTCAGTTCCTAGGGTCACAACAATCAACAAAATACACCTCACTGTAACTCATCAAAACTATTACTTTAACCTGATTAATTCATATTGACCCTAAAAACCCATTCAACCACATGCAGGCCAAGTTCATCAGCAATTATGACGATCATGCATTAGATAGACCTCAACCTATAATGATTTTGTTGGCACTACTTATTATGCTGATATTACTTGATCACAATTTTATTTATACCGTAAGAAACACACCCTAAATTAAAGAAATTAAAGAACATAGCAGGTTAGTTAATAGGATTATCCTTCTTTTGGAGTACTCCTGTTGGCAAGTAAACCAGTAAAAATCATCTGGGAAGGCATCATCCATGTAGAATTCATCAGGAACTTTCGGCACCAAACATAACGTTGAAATATCATTGGGCATAACAGTATCTTCATTCATTGTATACAATATCTTGAAGCAGCACATGTTCACATTAAGATAACAAGTTCCACTAACAAGATTACAAAGTAACCAAATAAATCAAAAGTTTCCTCTTGAATTGACATATATATAGGAGACATTTAACATGTATGTTAAAGTTGAGCAACATATTTATTTTAGCTGACATGTTACCTAGTACATGTAAGAACTCAATTTTTCTGACCTGAAAGTAAAGCTTGTATTCAGAAAAGAAATGGAAACGGTAAACAATACCCAGATTCTACACAGAAAAGATATACGGAAAAATCTGGTATCATCACAACAATTACAACCCCATTACGGATTTGATTTGGCTAACAAGAGCATCACAATTCAAAATTTTAGAAATATCTATCATGCAAACATAATATTTTCAATAGTCATGTAATTCTAAAATTTAGTGTACTCAGATGTCTGTCACCATGCAGTTAAGTAATACAGAGATTTCAGATAAATCAAACATATAAACCATCATTCTACACTATTCAACTCCAAACAGTGTCCTGCATAGCCACCATATACCAGCGAAAGAGTAATAAAAAGATGTAAAAGAAGGATTACGTTGTATCCATGCAAGGGGAAATGAAACAACAGAGATTAATAGGGCCCCTATGAGCCATGAGATGCATTATTAAACCACATGAGCCTTACGAGTAAAAAACCATACTTTTAATTGACTAGGAGAGTTTCTGACACATTGAAAACAATGGGCAAAATTACAGCACACGCCACGAACAGATGGATCATGGTTATACTGGTATTAAGCACAGATATATTTCAGTTGCTAACGAAGCAAGCAAGCAAGCAATTTAAGAGACCATTTTGATTCAGTCAAGAAGAGGATCGAAAGCGAGAGAAAGTTGGCAACTTTTCCTTGCCCGACTTCTATTCTGAGCGGCTGGCGAACCTCTCCACCTTAGCGTTGGTCAGATTGATCCCCACCATGGCCTCTCCCAGGCCGCAGCTTACCTCAGCCAGGATCTCTGGGTCGCTGTAATGGGTGACTGCCTGGACAATAGCCCTGGCCCTGCGCGCCGGATCACCGCTCTTGAAGACGCCGGAGCCGACGAACACGCCATCGCAGCCGAGCTGCATCATGAGGGCCGCGTCGGCGGGGGTGGCGACCCCACCAGCGGCGAAGTGGACGACAGGGAGCCTGCCGAGCTGCTTGGTCTGCATGACAAGGTCATAGGGGGCAGCGATGCGCTTGGCGAAGGTAAAGACCTCATCGTCGTCCATGTTGCGGAGGGCGCGGATGTCGCCCATGACGGAGCGGACGTGGCGGACGGCCTCGATGATGTCGCCGGTTCCGGCTTCACCCTTGGTGCGGATCATGGCGGCGCCCTCGCGGATGCGACGGAGGGCCTCGCCCAGGTCGCGGCAGCCGCACACGAATGGCACCCGGAAGTTGTGCTTGTTGATGTGGTTCTGCTCATCGGCGGGGGTGAGGACCTCGCTCTCGTCCACGTAGTCGACCCCGATGGCCTCCAGGATCTGCGCCTCCACGAAGTGGCCGATGCGGGCCTTGGCCATGACGGGGATCGTGACGGCGCGCTTGATCTCCTTGATGAGGCCAGGGTCGGACATGCGGGCGACGCCGCCTTGGGCGCGGATGTCCGCAGGGACACGCTCGAGCGCCATGACGGCACACGCACCCGCCTCCTCGGCAACGCGGGCCTGCTCGGGCGTGACCACGTCCATGATGACCCCGCCACGCAGCATCTGCGCCAGCCCCACCTTCACGGAGAAGGTGGACGACTTCTTCGGCTCCGTCAAGGCCGCCCCGTTGCCGTAGACCATCACGACGCCGCTGTCCGACATGCTCGACGAAATGCTCTCCTCTCTCTCTCTCTCTCTCTCTCTCTCTCTCTCCCTACGGTAGTGGCGGTGAACCAAACCAACTCTGGAAGCTTCCCTTTTCTAATCTTGATGCCAATCTCACTGTATAGAGACGAGGGAGGGCGGTGGGGGGTATTTGTACGCGGAGGGGAAAGCATACAAGCAGCGATCCGTCCTAAATGCGCCACGTGGTCACTTCATGGCTGTTCGATTTTTCTTTTATTTTGAGAGGATAAAGGAATTCAAAGCTGCATACTGTGGCTGGCAAGTCATTCAATTTGCTCCTTTTATTTTAATTTATTTTTAATGAAAAAATCACATATAAAAAATAACTCTGGGAATCACACAATTTTATTAATTTTAGGCAAGGATAAAAGAAAAAAAATAATTCCTACCTCTTATTTTGGGTTGGCTATTCTAAGGCCAACAAAGTCTTTGGCTACTCATGCTCATATCCGTACTCTATTAATTATTTTTTATAAATATCAAAAAATATTTTTTTAAAAAAATATCAAGAATTATTAGATAAATGCTTGCTAAAACAGAGGCAAGTAAAATTTGAAGTTCAAATATGTTGACTTATAATCTGATATAAATAAAAAATCAAAATCAAGTTAATATACAATAAAATTTTACTCGAATTTATAGCATAGTTAATTGTTATTTCTGCAAGGTTATTAAATATTGACATATGTTTTTTTATAAACATTGCTTTTTGAAAATAATAAATTGGAACTTTTGTTTAGCTTTGATTCCAATCATAAGAATAAATCATGCAATGTCCTGAGATTAAATTCTGCCTTGACTTATCATTTGCAAAAAAATAAAAAAATTTGCATGAATCTTGACAGTTGGTAAAAGTAAACATAAATAAAAATAGTAATAAAAATACAGATATGGGAAATTTTATGTTTTCCTGTAAATATTCCAACACAATCACCAATAAAGCACTAACAAAACACTACATTTGGTTCATAGGCTAAATTCATTTCAGCTAGTTTCAGATGTGATCCAGTTGGGGAAGAGCAAGTATTTGATGACTTGATAAATATTACAATATAAACTTCTCAGGTTTTTATAATAAAATAGCATTTCTTAAACAAGTGACAATGAAAAGCCAGATCAGAGGACTCTGGAAGAGGAAAGAAGACCTTGGATTAGAACATCCAAAAGAGGCTGTCAATTTCCTAAGAAGATGACAAACAACAAATGTCTAAGATTCTTAAGGTCAATATTGGCAAAAATGCCAAAAGAAAAAGGAAGTGACTTGGACACAAAATAAAATAAAAGATAACTCGGACAAAAAGAAACAAAATGATTTAGACAAATTTTAATCATCAGTAGTCTTCGAGCTATCAATTGAATATCAATCAATACTTGACCAGTTCAGAAATAAAATGTTCCAAATATCCATGAAAACTCCTGCTTTTATAGGAATATATTTATATCTATATATATCATAATAATGATTCATGGATCTCTCAATTCAACATACAAGAGAATTAAACCATTTCTTTTAGCTACTTCTAAAATTTGATACATTCTGTAACTTGCTAAAGAATCAATCCTCAACCACCGACCACACATCATCAAGCCAAACCAAATTCATGGGTTCATCAAAACTAAACTATTTAAATTGGGATCATAATTCATAAGCATATACATAAAAAAACACACTTTTAATACGAAATGGATATGCATTTGGTTTGTAGTTTTCATTCCGTTCAACTATACATTAAACTTGTATAGACATAAGATTATCTTCCGAGGTTTTTAATGAAACAACACTTCCTATAGAAAAAACCAGATTGAACGAACTGTCAAATGATAGGAAAACTCAGACGGAATGAAGCATATTGAAAGTTGAAAATCGACAATAGCAACCAGCTATGAAGTATGAAGCACTGACAGAAGCCGGCATTTGGTTTATACGCTTCATTCCCTTTGATTAGTTACCATTGGCATGATCCTGGACCTGAAACACCATATACCTGTGCAAATGCCTGTTTTTATTCTTTGAATAACATCAGGATCCACTGCTCCACCAAGGCTCGTATGAGTTATAAACTCACATAAATTGAACGAGCTGATCAATTACTAGATCACTTTGATGAGAAAATGGCCTCCAAATCCTTATACAACCCTCTTAACTTCAGCTTGCCATCCCCCTTCGACTTGGAGTCAGATGATGATGTTACAGAAGAGCTTCTGCTTCTCTTTCCACTCCAAAAAACACTTCTCTGGTACATGCTGCTCGATGGGTCATTAGGAGCTCCTGCATCTTCTCTACGGAAGCTAGTCTTTGAAAGCTCTCTTAGTTGTCTCAGCCATGATCTTTCACTTGTATCTGAAGTTCTTTGGACTTGACCGATGGGAGTAACTGTAATTCCACTGTCTCCTTCTCCATTTCTGGAGGATAACTGGTTGGTCAGATTTGTTGACAGCCTTGTGGGTAGCACAATTAGTAAAAGTCCACCAAGAGCTTTTTTTAATCCTGAAGAGAATGAGTTCCTAGTTGGGCTCAGTCGAATAACTTGGCGATACAAGGCATACCATTCGTTGACCAGTTGTGCAGTAAACATGATGATGAACATTGCCAGCATGAAAAACCCTATTCTCCTCTCATTAGCACTAGAGAAATCCTTCTCCAGTAGAGCAAGGCAAGCCCCAAATAAACCCAGTTCACCAGCTACTGAGATAATCTCAACAAACTGCACCTTCTTTTTGATAAAGGGCTTTTTCAAGACAAGGAAAAAAAGTTGGAAAGAGGTGATGGACAAAATAACGAGGGTTGGAACCCTAGAAGGCCTATTTGATGAATAAGCACCAGCCAAAATTCCAAGAGAGACACGTTTAATTGATTCCAGAAGTGTATAGTAAATACGGAGGATGCCAAAGAGTTTCTGGATAAATGGGGCTTCTGCATCTTCAGTCTCATCTTCAGAAGCAATGATTTGGTCTTGGTCTTCATGTTTTGCTCGATTCCCCCCACTAGAAATTTGTGTCAACATGTACTTTGGTGGCCCTCTGAGGTCTTCGAATAATGGACCTAGTTTTGTTTGATTAATTGATTTATGTTGATCTGTCCAAGTCCATTGGCCTCTTTTCCCGGGACCAAGAGTTACACGGATAAACTCTTGATACCAATGGAACTCTTGCCCCTCTTGATGAACTTCTTTGTAGTGCAGAAGCTTAGCCATTGTGATGCCAATTGAGAGGAACAGCAGCAAGGAGATAAGGAAAGATGTGGAGATACCCAGGAGTACAACTCCAACAACAATAGCTGTAGATGTTTTCCCTTGTTTCAACAAGAGAAGAAGAAAGTCAATTAGAAGTGATCCAAATATCACAACAATCTCGACTTTTGAAGAATGTTATACAAATTAATGTTAACGGAGGCATAGTTGTTATGTGGATTAAGTTAAAATATGACAGGAAAATTGATCAATCTCCAGGAAATTATAAATCAATTTCTCTACCGAAAATAATCACATCTTTATCAATATCTTAGCTACGCTTGATTAAGATGAAAAAGGAATTTATGTTTAGCTGCAGTTACCTTTAATTAAAGCAGCAGATGCCTGGCATATACATGGTAATGCAAGCATAACCAAAAATAATTCGAACCTTGGGAACACCAGAGCTCCATACTCTTCTTGCTTTTCTGAATCCCTCCTCCTCAATTTCAAAAGGCAAAGAATTGCCACATGGAGCAAGGTCAGCCCACCACCAAATATAGCTAACCAGAACATGTTTCTACCAAAATGCTTCCACCTGTTGTGATAAAATCTGCTTGAGGTCTTAACATATTGAGTTTGGCGTGATTACATATTCACTAAAAATATACTGATCACTTGTCTATGTTTCTAGAAAAATCACATAGTGGAACTTAAATATTTTGCTCAACAGTTAGCAGCACAATCTTGATTTAAGCAGGAAATAAGGAAAAAAACACAAAATATGCCTTGCCTCAGTTTGACCTACCTATCTGAATTTCGTGAAATCATAATGAATTCAGCTTCAGGATTAAAGTTCTGATTCTGCAAGCATACAATCAAAAAATGATTCAGTTGGAAGACAAGTAACTCCAGACATTAACGAAAATATGTGAAGACAGGAAAATCTGACCTCAAGAAATGACATGTATTCCCCTGGCATAAGTGGCTTTCCATGTACAGAAGGGTCCACTCTCAGGATTTGGTTTGTAGTCAATGGGGATTTAAAAGTTCTCAACTTGCTTCTTTCCCATATTAAATAATCAGAATAAGCCCCAAGTGTAAACGTTGAATTTTCAATAAATGAATTACTGGAGCTCGATTCCCATGGGAGATGAATGTATGGTATACTCCATTCTATGCCCCTAGAAAATTCATAATACTCAACAGGAATGGTAACTACCAACCATCTACAGAGTGCAAAAATTTGGACGTGGCATAAAATCCGCTGTAGAAAAGGAAAGACAAGCAGTTAATATCCTTCACAAATATAAAACCCTATGTCCTAGCACCCCAATCTTTTTTCAAGCTTATAGACTAAAATCCAATTTTAACTGAATCCAAGTGACCTTTACTTTTCGTTAGAGTCCTTTTCCATGCTTCATCTAATGGCAATCATTCTAAATATGTAAAGCCATATTTGCATTAAACCAGTTACGTCATGAAGCCATATTTTCACTCAACTAGTTTAAGTATGTAATCATCTGTACTTAGGGATCGCTAGGCAGTTGCCATGTTTAATCATTGTGTGAAAGTCAACATTCAAGAAAGGCTAGTTACCAGATTCTAACTGATCTTAGGAGGGCCTCAATTGAAGATTAATCCCAAAGAGGGTACTTGTGTTAAGTCAATGTCTTGACTTTTCCGAAGGCAAATATTCTATTATAATTATGCACTCTTCAATCCATTACAATTAATTCCCATGTTTTCCTGTAAATCTGAACTTATACTTTCCTTCGAAAAAATGACTGGCCCACAAATACGGTGATGTACACCGACTGCTACATCCTATGCTATTAAAACAAGTCCATGACTGACAGACTGAGTAGTAAATAAGGACATAGCTTTTAGATAACATTTCGATGAACATAAGCACTGTCAGTCATATAATATAGAAAAGTTCAAGCAAACTAAATTCAGTTATACCTATCTTGGTCTAATGCCTGTCCAATTCAAAACGAGCAAAATGATGAATGTATGCACATAAAAGGTACCAAAAGAACATAAATATATAAGGCCCATGATAGATCTTATTTTTTAATGCATAAACAATTTGAAGTGTATAAAGTATTAAGAATTTTTCTTATTAATGAAAGCACAATCTATGTATATATTTTGTTGTTTACTAATAAAATGTGATGCCATTTTGAGTTTTTTTAGGAACTGGTATGAACACAGCTGATCTGCTTAGGAAATCGAGAATTATGGTTAGCTTCTTATTGAATTGATATGACATCAAAAGGAAAAAAAAACAACTTAATAATCTGGTAATTTCTAAGTTTCAAAAGTTTCTGTACTCTACCAAAAGGTTCCTTGATGGTTCAGAAACAAGATATGATTTCTGTCCAGAACTTGCTCCATAATATAGAAGGCTCGAAGTTGAAAGAGCAAGGAGGGCTGCCACCATTGATGTCATTGCAAGTGCAACAGTAGCAATTATTGATAGCAACGATGATACTGTGGGCATGGAATCTGTCACATTTAAGGAGTATCAATTGAAGACCATCCAAAAGAAAAAGTATAAATAGGAAGTCAGATACTCTGCAATTATACTTTGATCATATTTCAAACTTTAGAGGCACAAATTGAAAAGAAATGTCAAACCAAGTTAGAAGCAAACGATCACATTGTAAAATGTAAGACAGTAAGAGTACAAAGTAAGTTGCATATCACCAAATCTTTCACTAGTCAAATGCATATATAAGTATATTTAGGAGAATTGTGAATTATATATTAAGGCAAGAAGATAGTCAAAAGCATATTGAGCTATAAATTTTTAGTTTCCGGGTGAAATATTGTTGTTTCATGACAGTAACATTTACAATGCAACACATAAAGCATAAACAAAGTTGTAAAACTGAAAATATTACTTATTTCTTGTAAATAATGACTTGAGTTATAATATTTGAAATAGGTAAGAGGCCTTGATTGAATGTGCTAAAGGAGATGAAAAAAGAACTTAGAACAAAAAAGAACACAGACTTGAATTTCAGTACTCCATGAGGTCACATCAACATGTTCAAGCTAATATGGACCATGCAGCCATATGCATACTGCATACCTACATTCAATTGTATAATGCAGTCATATTTTCACTGCTATGTGGCCATTAAGCAATTGCATAGTATATGCAACCATCTGTAATAATATCACATACTGAGACTGGATAGGTCTATGCAATGTGCTCATATGATGCACATATTGTAGCCGCAGCATTGTCGAACATTGTTTTGTAGTGATCTTAAGCCTAGATGAAGAAATTTGATCCAGAATGATCTGGATTCTAAATCCCACAATCATGATGCAGATCATATTAAATCTTTGGTGGAACATGATGAAATGATGATTACCAGAAACCTTAATTGATTTGATAGAATTTTATGTGGCATTATGTTAAGGGAAAATTAGCAAATTAAGGACAAGGTAGTAAGGAGATAGACAGCAACTTACTGTAGTAGTAGAAGATAAAGGAGGAAGATAAACATATGTAGAAAGGCTTAATGTGCTGCCCTTATTTAAATGCTTCATGGAACTCATTCTAACTAAACAAATTGAAGGGTAATAATTCTTACTACGGAAAATTTATAATCCTATAAAATCATATCTAAAAGACATCTAGAACTCATCATTTAGGTATAAAGGGCTTAATAAATTCCTAATGGTAACATATGTGCAAGCACCCATAATGGGAACATAAAACCTGATAATAAACTACAAAGAAAAATCATTTGGAAATCCGTATAAAATATAAAAGTGGGTCTCATCAAACCGCAGCCAGACTACTCAATCTTGAACTCAGACTAGCACAATGACCAATAACAAATACCTATCATACATAGCTACCTCCACAGGAATAGAAATAATTTTATAACAATGGCAACCAAACCTTTTACTGCTTGCTCAAGAACTCCTCATCATTAAATGTAAAGTTTATTTATATACATGTCCTTTTCTAACATAAGACACATGTATTTCTAGGGCCATTTTATATGTCACTGCATCTGCTAAGATTTGCATATATTTTTGTGTTCTCGATGATACAAATTTTTCAGCTAAAATCTGCAAATTGATCCTCAATAAGTTGAAGTTAAAAAAACAGAAACGCTTATAACATGAAATGATATAAATTTGTGTTTCGGAGTGATAGTTGAGAAAGAACTTTTACATACAGAAAAACAGAAAACCTTACAGTGATTCACTTGTAGAAGGTTTGACGCAAGGTTCTTGTTTCCGGCAATATCTGTTGTCTTATTTTCAGGAACTTCCACTGATATCACACTACCATTGCTATGTGTTTCAATAATATATGTGCTCTTTGTTATTTCATGAAACCTAATCTCAAAGCCAACAAGAAACTATCAGTAGTCAGGGCTACTAAACCAACCTATGTTAAAGCATAGAATGATGAGCTTTAAGTAAAAGTATTCACAAGCAGCGAAAAGCATACCTCAGTATTGATCCTCCAGAAATTTCTATAGCTGAAGAATTAAAGTCAAAAACAGGCTTCTCAAAGTTTATCAGCACTGGGATTTTATGTTGTCTGGTCCGCATGTTAGAAGTTGTACTCAGCCTTACAGATGGCCTGTCAGAATCTAATTATTCAGGACCAATTAACATGTATTAGAAGGGTGGTAAAAATAACTCATGGATGGATAAAGAGCAACTCAGAAACATTATAGTTCATTTTCTGAAAAAGGAAAGCACCAGGAAGTTTACAACAGCTTGATATTGATCTTATCAATGGGAATTATGTAGAAAAGTCCAGTTTCTAATGTTGCAAACCTACACTAAGTCTTGTATCATCATGTAAAATGACATCTATGTAGTAAAAATATGAATATACTATTTCCAAAGAGTTCTTCAAGTGTATTAGATGAAAATAGAAATCATGGCTTTTAGTTTCAGTAGTGGTAATTGATGCTGACTGGTTTTGGCGATCTATGGCTGATAGTATGCAATTGCCTGCTGTGATTCAAAACCGAACCCATGCTCATTAAACTCACCCTGTCCGGTTTACTGGATAGGAAGCTGATCGGTATTGATCGTACTGCAACATATGGTAAGCCTACAGTCTCATCCTCTGCCCCCTCCTTTTCCTCCACCTCCTCCTACTCCTCTGCCTCCTTCTCCTTTGTCATGTTGTCACCTCCTCCCAACTCATCTTCCTACCACCTAAACCTCCTCCTTTGCCTTTGCCCTTTCTTTTCTCAATCTTTCTCCATGGTCCAAGTGGTACCGACTATTACCAGTCTGTACCATGCATTAACCAGTGATGGTATCATACCGATTTGGCTATCAATATCAGACCGAGATTTTATATCTTGATAAAAATAACAACACTTTTGAATATATCTGGAAAATTAGGTTTCTTGCACTAAAATTACAACAAGCTTTTAAAGCATCAACAGATAATCGTTTATGTAACATGGATATTAATGTGACAACGGAATTTTTCCCATATTCATTTTCCTTCCATATTGAATTTGTGATTTAAATAATATTATAAGGTAAAAATTTCTAAATTGCTACTTGAAATAGTATTCACAAAACCCAAATTTTCATATCATAGGAAAAAGTCAAAAAATTCTGGAATAGAATTTAAAATTGCTAAAAGTGTCAATTACCATAAAGGAATGTGATTGGATCTGATGGAGAAACTGGAGTCCCTTGTCGGGTGATTATATAGGTAGTATCACAACTTATAGTAACAACAGTCATGCTTGAAATATTTTGTACCTAAAAGAAACATACACTTTAAGGCATAAATTATGAAGAAAATCAGATACAATAATTAAAATTTGAATAACTGAAGTGAACATTTAAAACAACTGACTAGGTAGCCAAACCGACGGTTTCCAAGATTACTCTTATTTGTCGGAACAAGTAAACCACTACTTGCATGAAGAAGATCCACAATTTCTTCAGATGAATTAAGAACTGGCACTGAGAAAGACAGATAAATTTTCAAATCCCTAGCACTGTTACTAGCTTGCACAGTTCGAAGCAAGCCATTAAGTTGAAGTATCTTTTCTGGGATGTGACTTGTCAAGTTCATGAAAACACTTCTTCTATCTGCAAGTTGCAAAGGAAGAGGAAAGATGAAAAAGCACCACCAAGACATCGCATATGAGTCTAGCTTGATTCTTCAAGGCACTACATTAATGAAAAACTAATTAAAGTCTTAAACCACAGTTTGAAGCCTTGAACATTAGAATCGATGGAGCATGCAAGATATCAACACCATGGACTTAGCTTTGGCAGCTTGAAATGTTCAGAGTTTTTTTATCTAGTTTGACACTTCGGTAACTCAGGAAACTGAACATATTATACAAGCATGATATTCCTTTTGTAAAGCAAGTTTTTTATATATAATTGAATATTTGAAAAAATGCAGAGATAATTATGTTAAATAGTTTCTTCATTCTCACCTCATAGCATAAAAGAAATTGAAGTGAATGCAAATTTTGCAAGTAATATGATTCTCAGGCCTTCTAGACAATCCAGTGTGGTTTTTAGATTATTAAGAACAAATCCAAAAATAAAACCTTCAATATATGCAGTTAGATGAAACCTTGATAAGATAAAAGAAGCAATTATATGAAGCAGATAGCATACCAAAATGCAATATGAAACTTGAATCTGATGATTGTTTGAACATGTTCCCAGCATTGTCAGTACAAAATACCTTATCCATTGCCAGTACCAAACGACCAAACTGAACGTCAGCTGATACTCCCACCATAAAGGAAAATTTCAGGCCAGGAAGAAGAACCCTTAGAGTAGATGGTAAAACACGGCCAGCTCCATAAACTAGAAGCTAAAGCAAAGAGAAGCAATCAGATACTTGACTTTTAAGGAAAAACAAAGAAAAAGAGATGGAGAAAAGATAAAGGAAGATTTGGAAAATCTTAAAGCCTAATGCCTGGAAATTATATGGTAAACAAGAATTTATTTCATGTATGTAAGCACCCAAGACAGAAACTAAGGCACATCAATTAATCACATAAACTAGCAGGACAAGTCATCCTAATACCATGTCTAAACAGGACAATGAGGGATAGCGAAGCAAGAGATTTCCAACCATATGAGAAAAGAACAACAATTGCTGTATAGTGGATCTAAAAGGGATCAATATCCTTCAATTCATGGTTCTATGTTTCGCCCAGGCCAATACATACCGGTCAAGAGATATTAGTTTGATGGCCTATCAAACGGGCTAGATGGACTGCGGCAAGTGCCTCCCAACACCATGTATACGCAAATCCTACAAGAATTTCTATGGCACATGATGGCATTTCAAGTGTTGATATGCCAATGCTTACCGAACCCATACAAGTCCAACTGGGGACTGGCGCGACTCTAATAGTGAAACATCAAATCAAAATTAAAAATTTTCATACTTACATTGCAATAACTGGGGGCGTGACTCTAATAGTGAAACATCAAATCAAAATCAAAAATTTTCATACTTACATTGCAATAACTGGGGGAACATATAAATCCACCTC
Source organism: Ensete ventricosum (assembly GCA_029747655.1). Taxonomy (NCBI): domain Eukaryota; kingdom Viridiplantae; phylum Streptophyta; class Magnoliopsida; order Zingiberales; family Musaceae; genus Ensete; species Ensete ventricosum. Next base: position 5,904,474 of record JAQQAF010000001.1, on the reverse strand, counting down.
CACCAGTGCAAGGTTCACTGAAAGAAACATTGACTGATACATTTAACGCATTTGTGAAAGATGTAGCAGAAATGTATGCAGTAGGGGAAATTGTATCTGTGGTGAAAGGACAACAAAGTCAGAAACTGCAGTGCCTTAACTGCCAAGGTACAGTTTAGGTCAAAGATAAACAATCACCAAGCAGTACCTTGAAAATTATTAGGTAGATAATCAGTAGTTATTAGGTAGATAATCCTACAGAGCAGTCCCTTGTCAAGACATGGAACACTATGCAACTTGATATGCAGATATTCTCAAAGGGAATTTTCTCCAAATAGAACTAAGAAGTTGATCTTTTCATAATTTATGCATGGAATATACAATATACATAATCAATAATTGGAAATTGTGCAAATCTGGAACTTTCATTTGAGATGCTGAGAAATTAAATTGATACAAGAAAGACTACTTGGAAGATAAATGTTTTAAATTTAAATTTGTCAAACTTTAACATAAAGCTAAAGAAGAGATCATAGAAGATACATAATAACTTTCATGACAAAATGTTACTAAATTTATCAAAAAACTCCTCGGGAATCAGAAAATGAGGGCAGTTTCTTAACCAACAGTCCAATTATAGCTGGCACAATGAACTCCTTGGGAACCACTGGAGAAGATCTTAAAGGTATGATTTCCATCAAGCAAGCCTGAGTATGTAACTTCCTTCCGTTCACAAGCAAAAGAATTGTAGTTATCTAACTGCATTAATGTGCAAACAGTCATAATTAGAAAGAGAAAAACATTAGCTAACCAATATTTTTTTAAGACTAATTATCATAATAGGCAATTCAATGAAGGGCTTCATTTTTTTTCTATTTGATACAGTATCTTAACTATTAATTCAAAACATATTTACGACATGACCTTAAGGTAAAGAAAACATTATATGTGGTAAGCTTTTCCATTAACTGTAACATGTTGCACATGCCTAATAGTAATATTATTTTTAAATTGTTAAATTTAAACACCAAGATTATTAAATTTTGATAGGAAACAAATAACTATCAAATACATCTACATGTGTGTTTCAAATTATATATCGACTTCTTTCAAGTATCCTTGTCTACACTAATTTTCACTGATGTAAAATTTGTTGTCAGTTTCAAATTCTTTCAGTTTCTTCAATGATATAACTTTTGGATGCTTCCTATAGATGAACGATAGATATTGCATAAAAGCCAGTATTTTTGAAACCAACTTCTTCAAATTGTTTTTCTCTAATCTATTGATCTATAAATTATTATAGGCTCTAGGCAACATTAAAGGGACTGAATAAGACTGTATAAAATTAAAGCTCAAAACTAAAACTGATTCCATTCAAAGCTACAAATTGTTCAAGAATGAAGCAACTAAGGTACACTTAGATATCTGCTTCACCAATCTTGTGATAGTAACTTCCAGTGTCACAAAGTCAACTCCACTGTCATGTTAGTGAGATATTCAACTTGGGCTCATTAGTTTATGAAAATGTCACTGATTAACAATTATAGGAAGTAACAAACAGAGAAATTACAAGATACATGGTTGGAGGGATGCAATCAGTGATCAACTGTTTCAAGACTATGGAAGGCCTTATTTGGATTAGGTTTTGTGACCCAGGTGTTAATACTGGACTGAAAGAAGAGACTTCTATTGGAAGGCATTGTTCTTTGAGCTCAGAAAGGAGATGCCTCATGCTATTAGTTGTATGAACTTCAAAGCGTTCATTGGATTGGGTTTTGTGGACCAGGTGTTGATACCTGAACTGAAAGAAGAGACTTCTATTGTAAAACATTGTTCTTTGAGCTCGGAAAGGAGATGCTGAGGCAGTCTGGTAGTTGCAATAAGAAGGAGAAAGCATGAATTGTTCGTTTAGTGGTTTGGTTATAATCCTCCAGTATTCTACTATAGCACCTTTGCAGGTGAAGGCAACTACCAGACTGCCTCAGCATCTCCTTTCCGAGCTCAAAGAACAATGTTTTACAATAGAAGTCTCTTCTTTCAGTTCAGGTATCAACACCTGGTCCACAAAACCCAATCCAATGAACGCTTTGAAGTTCATACAACTAATAGCATGAGGCATCTCCTTTCTGAGCTCAAAGAACAATGCCTTCCAATAGAAGTCTCTTCTTTCAGTCCAGTATTAACACCTGGGTCACAAAACCTAATCCAAATAAGGCCTTCCATAGTCTTGAAACAGTTGATCACTGATTGCATCCCTCCAACCATGTATCTTGTAATTTCTCTGTTTGTTACTTCCTATAATTGTTAATCAGTGACATTTTCATAAACTAATGAGCACAAGTTGAATATCTCACTAACATGACAGTGGAGTTGACTTTGTGACACTGGAAGTTACTATCACAAGAAAAATTCTTTCAAGATCGACTGATTACTTCTTTAAAAAATCTGTAGCATGAAACCTGGCATCCAATATATATTAGGATGTAGCTATTGACATTTATGGTGCTTGAAGAGAAATCATGTTCTAGAATCTAGCAAGCAAATTTTAAATCCCAAAGTAGCCATAGGAGAAAGCACAAATATTAACATTAGCAATGGGTAAAATGAAATTGCTACCCTGCATAGTTAGATTCCACATATTTACATTATTACCTCCTCTGCTATACTCATTCCTGCAAAATTTCTCTCTTCAAATAAGATGTACGTCTTTAAAGCTTGTATATTTCCTGATATAATTGCTTGATAAGTTCTGGAGCTTTTCTAATAAAAGAAAGAAGAAGCCCCATATTCTACTCTATGTTACATATTCGAGTGCCAATTAGCTCGCACATAATTTAACTTGCAGATCAATCAAGAAAGATTACAAGAAGAGAGCAAGAAAAGGGAATGAACTCACAAACCTTGCAGCTGATACTGCAGTTGTGGCATGAGCTGTCATTCCTCCCCTCCGTGACCTCAAACTGAAATGTAGCTGACGATGAGGCCGAGAAGACCGGAGGGACCTTCAAGAACTTCACTGCAGTATCAGACCCAACCTCTGCGTCCACTAAGAGTATAACCATGACAATCCAGGAGATGAAGCGAGGGAGCCACCACAAGCGGCTACCCATCACAAGGGCACCCAAGATGGTGAGCCTCCTGCTGCTATGTGAGGCGGTGGCCCTGCCCAAACAACTCCACCCACAAGAAAGAAGACTCCTCCTTTAAGCCTGGAGTGTCAACGATACTTGAATGTAGACTCTCTCTCTCTCTCTCTCTCTCTCTCTCTGTGTGTATGAAGCAGTCGGAGGGGAATACAGGGGAAGAGGAGTGGGGGAGGAGGCGGTCGGTTTCATGGAAATGGATACTGCAGCAGATATATAACAAATGTAAGGCTATAAATGAGCGAAGCACAGCATCAGGGAGGGTATTATGATTCCTGAAATATATGATGATCTACCTCATTTTTAATGATTAATAAACATAATGTAAATCTAAGTATATATTACAATTTCTAAATGGCTGATTTGTCTTACAATTATTTCATAGTTAAGTTTATAATTTAATGGCATTACAAATGTGTGATTATTAGTCATAATTAAAGTATTCTAAAAATAAAAAATGTTTTATGTTTGTTATAAATGGATTATAATTGACTATGATTTTTATTTTTTTTTTACATTGACTTGTAATCAGAAGATATCAAATAATGACATGTAATAATTTTTTTTACAAAATTTCAAATTTGAAAATGGAAGATAAATAATAATGCATGTAGGTCATGAATTATATCACTATGGTTTATTGGTTATTTATGTTCAAAGTTTAGCTATGTATTAGATTAGATTAATAATATCTTAATCTTAATAACATAAAAAAATTTCATATAAATGACCCCAAATATATGGAACTTATAACGTTACGACTTATTACTGTTATTAGTAATAATACATTATTATAAAATTAAAAAATATTATTAAAACATTTAAAAATGATTTTATATTGACTTTTACATTAAATATGTAATAATAAAAATCAATTAATGCTATGTAAATGAAAAATAATAATTTGTCAATATTTCAAGATAATACAAACATAATTAATGTTTTATCATGAAATTATATCATATGGATTATGGATTGTTTGTATAATTATATATCTAAATTTTTTTAAAAAAATTAAAAAATGAAATGAATATATTTTAATATGATTCTATTGACTTTTAATATTAATCTGTATTTAGGAAGAAATCTATAAATGCATATGTCAGCCTCATGCATTTATGAGTAGGTTATATACTTCATTTAAATGCTTGTGGTACTGCAGATTGCTTTTCTACTGTTGTCGATTTTTATTTTTCTTTTACTAACCACAGTGACGAATTAAAAGAACCGATCTTTCAATGAAAACCCGTAAATATTTTTAGATTGTTTAATTGAAAACACGTTATTTGGAGGATAAGGAATTATAATATAGAAAAACTTTTATAGAAAAAAAAAATCTTAGAAATTAAGGGTTAATTATCCTATAACTAATCTAAACATCTTAAGGTCTTAAGGAAACACATTTTAGATTGATGAGATATATAAAATTGATTGTTCAAAATTCATATGATCAGAGGGTATATAAGAAGTGAGTCCCAGTTTACTCAAAAGAAAAAGAGTTTAATTTATCATATTTATTATCATCGAACCATGTAAATTCTGTGTTTACTATTTTTGGATTTATGTTGATTGTTATTTGCTTAATAATTCTTATCACCTTATAACATTTCTGGGATTTAATATTAGTTTAGTCATTTCCAAGATGTAGGAAGCAGTCTCTTCTCACTTTGTTCAGCCATAAAAAGCTGGATTGGGACAGTCATCCTTTACTGTCAGTCTACAGAATGAATGACGAGCTACAAAACAAGCAATGGGTGGCAAAGAATTGGCCTTAACTTATGGTGAGGAAGAGAAGCTTTATCCAAGATCGATTGACACTTTAGTTTGGAAACCAATGAGTTTTTTTTTTTTTGTAGATTTAGATAAGTTAAAGAGAAATTATTTTTTCAAATTTTATACTAACATAGTGTATTAAAAAATTTAATTTGAACTAAATCAAAAGAGAATTTTATTCTTTATATTTAGTATTCTTTAATAGTGGAGGATCTGATTTTTTTTCTGTAGTTATATAGACAATTCTTGTGTCCACTATTTTTTAGGTTAATCATTGCAAAGATGTAGGAAGTCTCTTCTTACTTTGTTCAGCTATAAAAAGCTGTAACAAATCAATCACATCCTTCACTATCATTCTAGAGAATAAATGATGAGGTACAGAACAAGCAAATGGGGGTGCCACAGAACTGACCTCCCAACTTATGGTGAACAAGAACAGGTTTATCCTAGATTGACATATTAGATTGGGATACCAATGTTGATCACTCCTTTTATGAAAAAGGATTGGTCTCCGCTGATGCATCTCCTAGTCCAGATAAGTATAGAAACAGATGAACCAGGGGAAAAAGACAGAAGCTTTTGGCCACGATTATTTTTGTTCTTGGCTGTTCTTGGCATCATTTCTACATCTATAAATGTGGAATATGAGAAAGATCAACATATAACATGTAAAACTCAACTTAGAGAGCCTCTAGACATGATTTTTCCATCCATCAAGCATTTGCCAAACAAAAGGTTAGGATTCTTCCATGTTAATTAGAGCTATGGTAGGAAATAGAGTAGGATTACATGCATTTGTCCTCACCACTTCTCATCTTCCAGTAAAGATGCCACTGAAGACTTGGCTGTTGCCACCAAGTGATGCTTCCCACTCTATGGAAGCCATCACAATCTCTGATAGCTTCGCTGTGATCTCCCTCATCTCAGGTCTGCTTACTGGATCATCACTCAAACACCACATCGCCACGTCCACCATCTAAAAATGGATCACCAGCAGGCCATTAATGCATCAGTATCACAGAAATAATGCAAGCATAGCACCTAACCATGGAATGCTAACCTTCCGTACTTCTTCCATAGGGTAGACATGATCAAGATTTCGATCAATGATCTCCTCCAATGCAGCATTCGGATCGTCCGAGGCGGAAACTTCTTTCATCTGATGCAGTTTAATTATCACATGATTAGCAGTTAATTCTTACGTAGAATTCTCGAGCTGGAGAGAGAGCTCGAAGAACAGCGCTTACAGCTGTGACCAGTGATCTCATCTTGCAAGCTTCTTTCTTGTCGGGAATGAGAGCTCTTTCTCCCGTAACAAGCTCGGCAAGAACAACTCCAAAGGCAAACACATCGGATTTGGTGCTCATCTGAAGCTCCCTAACAGACCTGACGACAGAACAAAACGCAATAGATCAAAGGAAACCACTTTATCACAAGAGACTACTGATTGATATCAATACGAACTCTGGTGGAAGGTAACCAGGAGTTCCAACCAAGCGAGTCGCGAAACACCAGTCCTCATCGCTTTGCTCCACAAGCTTTGCCAGCCCAAAGTCTGCAACCTGTTCCATGAACCAATGAGAAGAACACATGATGAACCTTAAGGGGCGAGCCAATGCAGGTACTCACTTTTGCTCTCAGCACACTATCCAGCAGAATGTTACTGGTCTTTATATCGCGATGAACGCAGGTGGCTTTGGTGTGTTCATGGATGTACTCGATTCCCCTGGCAGCATCCAATCCGATCTGTGTTCTTGCAGTCCATGAGAGAGGTTGATGACCTGCTTGCAGTGGTTTCATATGCATGCTTTTACAGTTTGCATTGCACTGTCAAAGATTATACTGAGGAAGACGATTGCTTGGGTGCTAACCTTTGACCAGTGGATCATGGAGATGGTCGCTCAAGGAGCCATTCTGAAGATACTCGTAGACCAAGTAAAGGTGGTCATCTCCTGCCGCATAACCTATCAGTTCAACCTGACAAAGACTTCATTGCAATTAGTGTGGGATTCAAAAGCATTTTTTGTTTCTTCCACAATCTTCGGAAATGATCATTTCGTTTAGTAAAACTAATAATTTGATCTTACACAACCATTAACCTACCACATTCCTGTGATGTACTTTGCACAACACATTCAGCTCAGCGAAGAACTCCTTGGATTTGCTTGACTTCATCTTTTTTATGGCAACTTCCTGTGAACACAAAACTCGCCTTTCAGATGTTCCTCTGCTTGGGAAATAAAGATTGAGCTTGATATTTCGATTACCTGTGTTCCCAAGATTCCTAAATACACTTTACCATACCCTCCTTCACCAATCTTTCTCGAATCGTGGAAGCTTGCTGTGGCTCTATCAACCTCTTCCAGACTAAACGTCACAGGCCTCTCTGACATGAATGCTGCGGTGCCTGCACAGGTTTCAAGCTATGAGGGATTGAGAACCACCATGTGGAACGTCAGATTTATTTATTTTGAAGAATTCGAATGCAACTCAAAGGTTTTCTTTTTTATTTGTTCGAAATCCTTACTAATATAAAACTATTCATTTCAATCCTTAGTAATTCATAGTTTACTAAGCTTAAATATTTGTCATCTTTCTACATGTCTAGTTTGATTGTCTTTTCCGTATTTTTAAGGGTTCAAAGCCATGTTTACTAACCTTCGCCACTCTTGGATGGAAGAAGCTGGCTCTGCAAGGCTGTGATGAATCTTGCACTTGAGTTCTTCCTCAAGGTTTCCCTGAGACTCTCGGCGGTGGATTCATCGCGTCTCCTTCTCCGGCAAAACCAAATCAATAAACCACCCAACACCATGAATAATACGGAGAGAGAGACGCTGAGGATTATTATTGCAGTCTTCTGCATTCCTGATTCTAATGATCAACAAAGTTTTATTAGTAGAATATTAGTATGACTAGGAAAAAAGTTTTGTCGTACAAAAATTTAAAGAATCAAATAAAATATATTCGATTTGGATCATAACTTAACAAAAGAATTCAATATATTTATGAATTTTAATAGCAAGAAGTTGAATGGTTTATTACATTATTTTTGTAATGTAAAAAAGATGAATAGTTTATTATACATCAACATCCTTTGTTTTTTTGTGTTAATCTTGATTTTATTATTTGAATTAGATATATGTAGTGAGTAGTAGCGGATGCATCGACGAACCTTATTAATTTAAACCTTGATAATATAATTAATCTTCGATTAATGTTGTATCTTCCTTGTGCATATAAATGTAATCCTAACATTAAGAAATTGATGTCAGCAGCTACGTTTACCTTTGCGAGGAGGAGGAGGACGTGGTGGTGGCGAGCCATGCACGCCCATGGGCACAAACAACAACTGCCCGGGATTCAAGTAGTCGGGATTCGGCGTCAGCTCCGGGTTCATCGCCGTGATCGCCTCGACGTCCGAGTCCAACAGGTCGGAGATGGACGTCAGCGTGTCGCCGGATTGCACCGCGTACGACACCACCGACGCCGCCGAGCACCCGCAAGGGAGGCGCACGGTGATGGTCACGAATTCGGTGATGTTCTCCGGCACCCGCCACGCCAGCCCGCTGAAGACCACGTACGTGATGCCGGTCGCCGTGTCGTGGGGCTGCACCGGGTACACGGTGTCGTGGAACAAGGCCGTGGCGTTGCCGGCCGCGACGCACGCGCACGGCACGGCGACCAAGAAGTCGGTCGCGCCCGAGGGGCGCCTGATGGGCTCGACGAGCGACGCGTCCGCGGAGTAGCGGGCGGCGGTGTCCGAGGCGTTGTGGCCGCGCGGAACGACGTAGAGGAAGGCGCTGCATGCGGGGACGGGAGAGGGTTTGGGGCACTCCATAGGGTTCACCACTTGGACGTCAGCCTCGCCATGAAGGAAGAGGAGGAGGAGGAGGATGAAGAGGAGGAGGGAAGTGTGCCACCAACCAGCCATGACCGGTTCTCAGACCTCAAAACGCTTATCTATACGTGTGTGGTGACGTTGTTGTGTCCGTCGGAGTGCCTCGGCCATGTATGGAACTTATCCACCGTGATTCAGATGGCTCCTCCGAGCTTTGGAAAGACCGCTGCGTGCTGATGACCATTGTCTCGTTTCCTTGGGTTTTTGTGAAGCAGATGGATTCGGCCATGAGAATAACTAGTTGGAGTCATCTATCTCCATCTTTCCTCATCAAATTTTGACTCAGTCGAATCAAATCCCTCAATATCTTCATCTAATTACTGTATAACGTCACTACTCCTTCCTGAATTTTTGAGATTTCTAATACTACAAGTTGACAACCCAACAGGCTCTAATTTTCCAAGAAATATAGATTATGTTCATTAAGAACCACGTCGATGCGACAAGATGCGCATGTACAAGATCAAACCAATCACGATCTCTCTATACGAGAAGATGGAGGAATCCAAGACAACGAACGCATATGCATGCATGTACACATGAACAACCCTATACGACATCCTCTCTTCCTTTACTTCTCCTTCTGGTTTCCCTCGTCTTCTTCTCCGCATTACTGTCCTGTGTCGTTCTTGATCGCTCGCTGCTCCTTGGCGGGGGCGCCATCGCCGAGCTTCGGGTATTGTAACGTGAACTGCAACCTACAGGAGGAGCCGGAGACCTCTCTGGCTGCTGCGTCCGTCCACTTCGTCTCATTGGCAGGGGCGGCTGCTCTGCTACCGCGTCTCTCGGTCGGCATGCCATTCCTGCAGCTTCTTCGGCGGACACCAACTGTTGAAGTAGGGCGTCAGTCGAAGGGGTGATACGGCAGCCGATCTCTGCGACGGAGTCCTTCGTGTTAGCTGACCAAGTCTACCTCCGATTCTGTAACTGAACGAGTCGATCTCATTCATTAGTTGAGGGAAATCTTCCGTCACCCTTGTATAAATAGATGATGCATCTATCAATAATAATCATCTTTTATTCTTCCATTTTCATTTCTAACACTTCGGAACCCCAAGCGGTTCGTCGACGGGGTCGTCCACTGCAGGCTCCAGGCTTTCGTCGAGCTCCAGGTTTCGGAGGAACCAATCGGTCCTCATCGTCGTTAAAGACAAGAAGTACAACTATGGAGACTTGAGGTGTTTTGGGACTAAAGATAGAGAGGCTTCATTGATCTTTGATTTCATTTTAATGTTATTAGTTGATATGACACATAATGACCTGGCCGTCACATCATCGCTCATTCGGGCAACTGGCCCGTCGACATGGTCGACCCAACGCAGGAAGCTGGTCGGACGCAGGTATGGGGGCGCCAGTGGTCGTGCGGCCGACCTGGCACAGGTTAGGCCGAATCCCCAGCGGTTGTACGGTCGACCTGACACAGGTAAGGCCGATACCCCAGCGGTCGTACGGCCGACCTGACACAGGTAAGGTCGATACCTCTACCTGTGGACGCATCCATCACCGCAAGGACGGCAGGCGTAGTGGAAGCGTACGACGGCAGGGTAAGCCACAAGGGCAACTAGGTTGCCAGGTACGGATGATCTACGACACCCACTATATAAGCTCTTGCACCTCTACGGGACAAGGGGGATCGCAAAACCAACCACTGAATTAACTTGACCTTCGGAGGGGTCACGTCGGGAACCTACCCGACCCGGCCTTCTTATAGGAATCAACGACCGACCTGAGTTGGAATACTTCCTCCCGACCTAAGCTCCACCATTCCAGCAGCCGACTTCCCAAGCCGAACTCTCAGTCACCATCCATCCGACCGAGCTCCAACTCCGTACCGAGAAGACCGCGGGCGAGCTAGCGCACACGGGCCTGAACCAGCAGTGCTTGCTCAACAGACATGGAGGCAGAACGCATCTACTAGGCAAACACCAAATTTCTCCCTAATATTTTTGGTTCTAGAAGGAGGGCCCATGTCGTCAGAACGCCCGTTTGGGGACTCGGGTACGGAGCACCACCTGGAACCTGACCACCCTCGACCAACGGAGGAGGCCACGACAGCTGTGCCGACTCCCAATTGCTTTTGGAGGATGATGATCGACCCAGGGTTCCCTTCACCCGCATCAAACCCCGCGCTGTTCATGGTCACGGCAGAGGCTTTCCTCGGCCTCACCAGCCAGGTCGAAACACTAGCGGGAATGGTGCAGACTATAATCTCATACCTACCCTAGCTCGTGCATTCGATGGCTCACCAATCGGCTCCCCCGGCGACACCCTCGTAAACAGAGTCATCGATGGCCCCAAACCGGGGAATCCCGCCCGACGTAGAGGCGCCACAGCCTCGGGTTGCCGAAGCCCGCCAGCTTCCCCGACCCCGACGCCAGCCCGATCCCAAAGTCACTCCTACAATCCGGTACCGACTGAGCTCGATCTCGACACCTTATCGACCGACACCGTTGATTCTCTAAGAGAGCAAGTTCGCCAAGTCCATCAGCGGCTCGACGAAGTCCAGAAGGAAGTCCTCAAATCAAGAGACAAGGTTGGGTAAAGTTCTAAAGGCGGTTCCCTATTCACTCCCGAGATACAGTCCAAGCCTCTCCCGGCCACATTCAGGCTCCCAGCCCTCGAGCCCTATGATGGCAGCGGCGACCCGACGGAGCATATTGCCACATTTCACGCCCAGATGACCCTTTACGATACTTCGGAGGCGCTGATGTGTCGAGCCTTCCCGACTACCCTTAGGGGGTCGGCCAGAACCTGGTATTCTCGTCTCAAACCCGCGTATATACCTTCATTTGACTCGCTGGCAATAAAGTTCGAGCTGAACTTTTTGGCGAGCGCACGACCCGAGACCAACCACGGCCTCCCTCCTAGGGATGGCCCAAGGGAGCGACGAGCCCCTCTCCCAGTTCGTGGGATGGTTCACATCACAGGTCCAGGGAATCCCCGACCTCCATCCATCCCTGGCCATCCAAGCATTCTTGACGGGGCTAAGGTCGTCAAGGTTCTTTTGGTCGCTGATCGAGCGACCACCGACGACTCTGCCCGAGATGCTACAACGGGCACACCAGTATATAGCGGCCGAGACGCTAATAGCTGACAAGCGGGATGAGACGAAGCGCCCCCGGGGGGAACAGTCTCGTGGACATCCGGCGCCACCTCCAAAGATGAGGGAAGACAGGTCGGGCTTGTTGCCAGCCAGACCCCCACCCCCCCCCCCCCCCCCCCCTCAATTCGACCCGAACATAGATCTTCTTCCAAATACGGGAAAAGGGGCTCTTGAAGGCCCTAAGCCCGATGAAGTCGCACCCCGAGCTGCGCGACAAAAGAAGATATTATCGCTTTCACAGAGAATACGATCACGACACCGAGGAATGTCGTAACCTGCAGTACCAAATTGAAGACCTTATCCGGTGGGGCCACCTACGGCGATATGTCCGCGAACAACCCTCTCTCCCAGGCGGTCGGCCCTCCCGAGACCCATCTCCCCAACCTTAGGGCCCGGTCGAAAAGTAGATCGACGTCATCTTTGGCGGCCCGGCATCAGGCGGCAACAGCTCCTCGGCGCGAAAAGCTTACGCACGATCCGAGGTCGAAAAGAGGTCGCTGCATCACGAAGACCTTGACGTCACATTTAGGTTAGAAGGGAGGAGCACTCATCCCACGATGATGCGCTAGTGATCTCAATCCGCATTGCCAACACCTACGTCAAGAGGGTCATGATCGACACGGGGAGTTCGGTCGACATTTTGTATTTCGATGTCTTTCAAAGATTGGGGTTAACCGACCTAGATCTCGCCCCTCTAACATATACCTTGACAGGATTCACTGGGGATTCCGTCTCTCCCTTGGGAGCAACCACGATCCCTGTCACGTTCGTGGGGGAACCAAGGTCGAAGACTCTGCTGGTGTCATTTATGGTGGTCAAGCTCCCATCGGTGTACAAGGTCATCATCGGACGCTCGACCCTCAATCGGCTCAGGGCGGTCGTGTCCACATACTATCGGATCATGAAGTTCCCGACACGAACTGGGGTCGGCGAGGTCGCTCCCATCGGTGTACGAACTGGGGTCGGCTATAAAAGACGAGGTCGCTCGTCTATTTAACACAAAGCTTGTCGAAGAAGTAAAATACCTGACCTGGTTATCCAACGTTGTACTTGTCAAAAAAGCTAATAGAAAATGACGGATGTGCGTTGATTATACTGATCTCAATCGGGCTTGTCCGAAGGACTGCTACCCACTTCCCCGCATCGACCAACTGATGGATGCCACATCGGGGCATCAGTTGCTCTCCTTCATGGATACCTTCTCGGGGTACAACCAAATCTAGATGGTCCCGAGAGACAAAAGAAACACAGTCTTTATCACTCATAACGGCACATATTGCTACAAGGTGATGCCGTTCGAGCTGAAAAACAATGGCGCAACCTACCAGCGGCTGGTGAATCGCATGTTCAAGGACCAAGTCGGAAGAAACATGGAGATTTACGTAGACGATATGATAGTCAAAAGCCGACAAACCGAGACCCACCTCTCCGACCTAGCAGAAGCGTTCCACACGCTAAGAAAATACAAAATGTGTCTCAACCCGGCAAAATGTACCTTCGGCATCACATCCGGGAAGTTCCTCAGCTTCATAGTGCATCAGCGGGGGATTGACGCCAATCCCGACAAGATAAAGGCAATACAGGAAATGCAGCCCCCCAGGACTATAAAAGAGGTCCAACAACTTACAAGAAGGTTAGCAGCCCTGAGCCACTTTATTTTATGAGCCGGGGACAAGAGCTCTACCTTCTTCCGAGCGCTGAAGTCGGCAAAAGACTTCAGGTGGACCCCCGAATAAGAGGAAGCATTCCGCCAACTCAAGAGCCATATCAAAAATCTATCACAACTGGCCTCGGTAAAGGACGGGGAGCCTCTCGGCTTATACCTCGCTGCAACCGACTTGGCGGTTAGCTCGGTCTTGGTGACACTCGATAAAGCTGGGGAAAAGTCGATCTACTACACTAGTCATGTCCTGGCGGGACCTGAGCTCCGTTATTCCCCCATAGAGAGAATAGCCTTGGCTATGATCTTGACATCCAGGAAACTGAGGCCGTATTTCCAGACGCATCCTATCAAGCTGATAACCGACCAACCCTTGCGCCAGATCCTCTCAAAATTTGACGTTGTAGGTCGGATGCTCAAGAGGTCGGTGGAGTTAGGGGAGTTCGATATCAAATATGAGCCAAGAAAGGCGATCAAAGGCCAAGTGCTCGCGGACTTCCACTCGGAGCTCACACCCCCGGAAATCCCAGCGAACCCGAACCCCGGATGGACTTTGCATATCGACGGGTCCGCCAACTCGAAAAGAGGAGGCGTCAGCTTGGTGCTCAAGGACCCTTCCGGCCACACCTACGAACATGCGCTACAATTAGGATTCAAAGCTACGAACATTGAAGCAGAATACAAAGCGCTCCTGTTCGGTCTGAAGGTCGCAGCCGAGCTGGGCGCAGAAGACATTGAGATATTCACCGACTCCCAGCTCATCGCAAGCCAAGTCAACGGAGCGTTTGAGACCCGAGAAAGCAGCAATGATCAAGTACCTAGCCGAGGCGCGACGGATGACGGGTCGGTTTTGAAGGTGTACCATCACCAAGGTACCTCGCAGCGAGAACGCGCAGGCAGACGCCTTGGCTAGGCTAGCATCCTCCTGCGTGTCCGATGCGCCTTCCGGAGCGATGGTGAGAACCATCGGGCCCTCCGTTAATTCGATTGTGTTGACTGTTGATGAGAAAGATGGAGGTTGGATCGACGAGAAAGACGGAGGCTGGATCGACAAGATCCTTCGCTTTAAACAAGCAGGAATCCTCCCTGAGGACAAGGTGGCTGCCGAAGAATCAAAAGGATAGAATCATGGTACTGTATTATCGATGACCGCCTCTACCAGCGAGGCTTCAGCCGACCCTTGCTTCGCTGTCGGAACCCGATCGAGGCGCAAACCACCCTAGCCGAGGTCCTTGAGGGAATATGTGGGGACCATGTCGGTGCTCGCACCTTGGCACACAAGGTCCTCAGGCAAGGTTACTACTGGCCCACACTACGAAAGGATGCCCAAACTTATGTTCGGAACTGTGAGCCATACTAGAAGCATGCCCGGTTCCAACATCAACCGATGGTACCGCTCACAACTGCCGACTGCGCCTGGCCCTTCGCCCAATGGGGAATGGATCTCCTCGGCCCCTTCCCCCCGGCCTCGGGACAAAGAAGGTTCTTGATAGTCGGAGTCGACTATTTCACCAAATGGCTCGAGGCCGAGCCATTGGCCTCCATCACCGAGAGACAAGTCAAAGGGTTCGTGTGGAAAAACATCATAACTAGGTTCGGCCTCCCTAGGGTCATCATCACAGACAACGACACGTAGTTCAACAACGTGAAGTTCAAGATGTTTTGCCAAAGCTATCGCATCCAGCTGAGGTTTAGCTCGGTTGCCCATCCCCAAGCCGACGGGCTAGCCGAGGTAACAAACCGAGCTATTCTTGAAGGGCTGAAGAAAAGGGTTTCCAGCGCCACGACCTCTTAGGTAGAGGAGCTCCCAAGTATTCAATGGGCGTCGCGAACGACTCCGAAAACCCCGACGGGGGAGTCCCCATATAGCGTGGCTTTCGGGACTGAAATCGTGCTACCTCCTGAGGTGGTTTTCCCGACCCTCCGAGTCCAGACCCAATGTCAGGAGGAGTCCGACCAACAGCTCCGTGAGAACCTCGACCTACTAGAGAAAAAGCGAGCTGATGCCCATCTCCAAGCATTGGCCTATAGAAGGGTCGTCGCAAAGCTGTACAATCGTCAAGTACGCCCTCGGCACGTTGCAACGGGCGACCTGGTGCTCCGAAAGACTGAGGTCAGCGACCCGATCCGGTCCCGTGGCAAGCTGACCCCGAACTGGGAAGGCCCCTACCGGGTCATCGATGCTATCCGAGATGTGACTTATACGTTGGCAACAATGGAGGGGCGGGTGCTGCCGAGAAATTGGCACATCACAAACTTACAAAAAATTTACGCATGACGATATCAGCAAAATGACCCGACTTATATTGATTAGAAGCACGACGATATCAGTAAAACGACCCAACTTGTATTGATTGGAAGCGAGTACAAAAGATGTCGGGAACAAAAATGAGGCTCTTCCCGACCCGAGTTACAAGTTTTTTTTTAAAAAAAAGGGTTACAAGTCGGGGCTCAGGAGGAACCGAGTCGTCAAAATCCTGCTGCCTTTCCATCGGCACCAGGTCGTCCTCGGGATGGATGGTGAACGGGTCTTCTTCAACGTCGACGTCGGGATGTCGGGCATGGAAGCGAGCTAACGCCACCCGATACCCATATTCGTATATTACCCGACTCATCCTCTTCAAGCCCTCTTTGAAGCTGAGTGACTCCTTGTACTGGGGGACCGATTGCCTTGGCAACTCGGCTATTGCTCTCCAGGTCCTTCACGGCCTGCAGTAGCTCGTCATCCATCCTCCGAGCCCTGGTTCGCGCCTCTCTCAGCAACTGTTGGGCGTCGCCTAGGTGGCCCCGAACCTCCTGCAGCTCCTTCTCCGAGGCCTCGCGCCTAAGGAGCTCTTCGACTTTTTCCCTCTTGATCTTCTTGAGCTCCTCCCGCAGCTCAGACGTGCGCTCTTCGGCCTCAGCGACCGCCTCCGGTCCCCCTCTCGATTTCAGAGTGTCAAGCTCTTCTTGCAGCTGCTTGACCCGGTAGTCCATGAATGTGATCAGTCGACCCGCGTCATGAACTCGGTCAAAAAGTATCATTTAGAAATGTTCGCTCTGCACGAAAGGGCAACTGTTAGAAGCTAGGCAAAGGGTAAACTCGAGTTACCAAGGCACGGGTCGGGAAGCTTACCAGGACCATCTCCTTGGCGGCTTGGCCCATCAGGACTTCCGAGGGAAGCGTATAGAGCTCCCGCGCCAGTTGGGGATGGAGAAGTCCCCTTTCGAACTCCTCCGCTGTCGATAAATTATTCCACACTTTCATCGAGTTCTTCAGCCCCTTCCATCTGGCCTTCATCTCCTTCTCGGGGTCTTGATGCCCCAGGTCGGACATTAGCAGGGCGTAGTAGCCCACGTCACCCTTATGAACTTTTGTCTTGAAAAGGTCTTTCATCGACCTTGGGCGTTCGTGGGCTGGTGAAGCGCCCCCCTCCTCGGACCTGACGGGCTCCTCCGACGGTGCCGCGGGCTCCTTACCCTTAAACCGGGAGCGTGACTCCCCTTCGCCGAGATGAGACTTGTGCCTCCTTGTCAGCACCTTCACCTTCTTGTGGCGCCTCGCCGTATCTTTGGCTTACTCAGGTGGGGAGACGACTGGCCTCTTCGACGAAGCCCTCAGAGCTTCCCTCACAGGAGACGCACCGACCTCACGGGCGATGGGCCGGGTCGGAGGGACTTTGCTGCCTGTCACTCTGGGCATCCCGCGAAGCTCCCCGAGATCCATCTAGTCTGCATTCTGACTGACAGGTTAGTAGGCAGTTACGAAGGCTAAAGTGAAGCAAAATGTTAGTACCCCTAGAGGCCGAGCTTAAACTCGCCTCGACGAGCCAAAGCTCGGCTATCTCCTTGATCGCACGTGAAGAGGAAAGAATCCCCTTCAGTCGGTCGACCAGGACGGTCTCCTCCTCGGACAGGTATGGGGGGCATTGCCGATCGGGTGAGCCGACCAATCGAGCCTGAACCCCCAAACCGGACCACTAACATAAAGGTAGCGGGACTTCCAACCTTTGTTACTGGAAGGTGCCCCGCTGACTCGAAAACCGACCCGGGCGCTAAGGTAGTAACCGCACCGACTCTTGCAGAGACGAAACCACGCCATGAACAAGTCTCGAGTCGGGATAATCCTGGCTCCTCGACACTCGCCCAAGAAGACGACAAGGTAGCGCCACGAGTTGGACGCTACTTGGCTGGGAGAGATTCTCCACCACCTCAGGCATTCCTCGATGAGTGGGTGCAAAGGAAACTGGAGACCGACCTCCAAAGCATCTACTGAGATGCACATGCCAGGCACGTCCAAGCTATAAGGGCGTTGCTCGGGCTACGGAACATGCAGCCCGTATTCAGCCGGGATGCTATACCACTCCCTAATCACGGCAAGTGACCCCTCAGTCACCGCCGTGTCGAGATCATGATCCGACATCATGACCTTCAAATCCCTCAGATCCCTCGCGTCGATAGGCGATGGGAGCCCAGAAGACGCTCCCGAGGAACCAACCTCGGGATCACATCGACTTATCTCCCCCGACCCCGGGGGAGAAACAACCCAGACACTACTCAAAGAGTCCGAGGAGGTCATCCTGACCTGTTCAAAAGGGGCTATCGACTGAAGGGACGAAGAGTAGCTATGGAGGTCCGAGATGAAAACAACGAGGGGGCCAAATGAACAAGTGAGGTCTCTGCCCAACCACACATCGAACTTATAGCGCCCAGGGGAGTCGTTTCAGCTTCCCGAGGCAAGACGAAGCGTCGCCACCCCAAAAGCCACCCAGCGCATTAAATGCACCATTACTCCGATCGAAACCCTAAGCGGAGGGCAAAAAATATATATATATATATATGATAATATAATATATATATATATGATAATATA
Source organism: Ensete ventricosum (assembly GCA_029747655.1). Classification (NCBI taxonomy): domain Eukaryota; kingdom Viridiplantae; phylum Streptophyta; class Magnoliopsida; order Zingiberales; family Musaceae; genus Ensete; species Ensete ventricosum. Next base: position 5,886,063 of record JAQQAF010000001.1, on the reverse strand, counting down.
TATATATATATATATATATATATATATATATATATATATATATATATATATATATATATATATATATATATATATATATATATATATATACATAGTAATAGAGAGAGGGTTCGCAAGATAAGGGCAAGTGCGCCCAAGTTCACCCTCTCGGCCAAATCTCCAGATTTGCGCCCGAGTTCACCTTCTCGGCCAAATCTCCAGATTTGCGCCCGAGTTCACCCTCTTGGCCAAATCTCCAGATTTGCGCCCGAGTTCACCTTCTCGGCCAAATCCGTAGATTTGCGCCCGAGTTCATCCTCTCGGCCAAATCTCCATATTTGTGCCCGAGTTCATCCTCTCGACCTAATCTCCAGGTTTGCGCTCGAGTTCACCCTCTCGGCCAAATCTCTAGGTTTGCGCCCGAGTTCACCCTCTCGGCCAAATCTCTAGATTTGCGCCCGAGTTCACCCTCTCGGCCAAATCTCCAGATTTGCTCCCGAGTTCACCCTCTCGGCTAATCCCAATTCCCGAGCTCCTGCTCGGTCGGATCAGCTCTTGCGACATCCCAATTCTCGATCTCCCGCTCGGTCAGATCAGCTCTTACGACATCCCAATTCCCAGGCTCCTGCTCGGTCGGATTAGCTCCCACGCCATTCCAATTCCCGAGCTCCTACTCTGTCAGATCAACTCTTACGACATCCCAATTCCCGGGCTCCTGCTCGGTCGGATCAGCTCCCACGCCATTCTAATTTCCGAGCTCCTGCTCGGTCGGATCAGCTCTTGCGACATCCCAATTCTCGAGCTCCCGCTCGGTCGGATAAGCTCTTACGACATCCCAATTCCTGAGCTCCTGCTCGGTCGGATTAGCTCTTGCGACATCCCAATTCCCGAGCTCCCGCTCGGTCGGATCAGCTCTTACGACATCCCAATTCCCGGGCTCCTGCTCGATCGGATCAGCTCCCACGTCATTCCAATTCCCGAGCTCTCGCTTAGTCGGATCAGCTCTTGCGACATCCCAATTCCCGGGCTCCTGCTCGGTCGGATCAGCTCCCACGCCATTCCAATTCCCGGGCTCATGCCTGGTCGAATCAGCTCTTGCGCCACTCAAGTTACTGAGCTCTTACTCGGGCGGATCAGCCCCCGCACCATTTAAAGTCCCCGAGCCCCCACTCGGGACTAGTTCAGGGCCACCTCGAACCAGCAGCTAAGCACAAGACCTCATCTTCGGCACCCTCATTAGGCACATCGAGAAGGTCTTCCCCGGGGGGAGAATGATATGACACATAATGATCTGACCGCCACATCATCGCTCCTTCGGACAACTGGCCCGCCGACGTGGCCGACCCAATGCAAGAAGCTGGTTGGACGCAGGTATGGGGGCGCCAGTGGTCGTGTGGTTGACCTAGCACAGGTAAGGCCGAATCCCCAGCGGTCGTACGACCAACTTGACACAAGTCAGACCGATATCCCAATGGTCGTACGGCCGACCTGACACAGGTAAGGCCGATACCTCTACTTGTGGACGCATCCCTCACCGCAAAGACGACGGGCATGGTGGAAGCGTACGACGACAGGGTAAGCCACAAGGGCAATCGAGTTGCCAGGTATGGATGATCTACAATACCCACTATATAAGCTCTTGCACCTCTACGGGGCAAGGGGGATCGTAAAACCAACCATTGAATTAACTTGACCTTTGGAGGGGTCACGTCGGGAACCTACCCGACCCGGCCTTCTTGCATGAATCAACGACCGGCCCAAGCTGGAATACTACCTCTCGACCCGAGCTCTACCATTCTAGCAGCCGACTTCCCGAGCCGAACTCTGAGTCACCATCCATCCGGCCGAGCTCCAACTCCGTACCGAGAAGACCGTGGGCGAGCTAGCGCACACGGGTCTGAACCAGCAGTTCTTGCTTAACAGACATGGAGACGGAACGCATCTACTAGGCAAGGACCAAATTTCTCCCAAACATTAGTGATAGGAATCGTAATGCAGGTGCAAACAGTGTTGCAATAAATGTCCTCTGATTGAATTAGGAAGTCAACATATCAACATAGGTTCTCAGTCAGCAAAACCTACCAAAAAAAATACTGACAAAAACACTAAACACAAAGTGAACAAAATACCCCCTAAGAAAGACACTATTGGAATAACTTCTTATTTCAATTGTACTCTTAGGATAAGGAATTCAAACATGAAAAGAATATCTACCTAAAGTACAGAAATCTTGAAGATTTATAATAATTTAGGATACGATATACCTCCATCCGTCTATAAGTCTTAATAGAGAAAATATGTGATAGAATACTTTGAATATTTTTAGGCTTGTGTGAGATGATATATAAGAAAATGTCTAAATTGGGGATAACTTATAGTTTGATCATACATGATATAGAATTTATCTTCTTTTTACATATGTATATAGTATCATGCCCTCCTCCCCAAGACTTGCTTGACTTCATTTTTTTTCTAACCCTCATATGATAAAAAATTATAGACATAGTTCGAATTCGAATGAAACTAATATATATATATATATATATATATATATATATATATATATATATATATATATATATATGATAAAAATATATATTTTCGGATGATAAAAAATATATTGATAAAAAATACTTCATATGATAAAAAATTATGGACATAGTTCGAATTCAATATATATATATATATATATCACTTTAAAGAGTCTTCTAGTAAGAAGTTTATTGACTACTTGAGAATTTTTTTGTGTTTGTCATTATTGTAGAAGTCAAAGGGTCTTGTTTGAGAAACATATATTTTCCATAAGATGAAAAAGAAGGTAATCTTTTGGTTTTGCTTCTCTAAGAAAAAACCATCGATCATTATTAACAGGTTTTGCATGAATTGAGTATTTTCATCAAGATATTGGCTTGATGGCATTGAGTGCATTCACGATTAGTGATGTCAAGTGTCATTCATCACCTTGATTGAGGGGTATCTTTGAACATATCCTTGTCGATTGAAGTCTTCAAATTTTGATCAAATTCGTAGGTGATTGCCAACATCATGAATGTGGACAATCTATTCTTGATGATCTTGCTATTGTTCCTTGGTTTTTTACTTATGTGCTTCGATGCTATGCTTCTTTCACCTCCTCTACTGAAGCTGCAGGTCTCGGCTTCATCCTTAAAGATAATGAAGAAAGAACCTTTACTTATGTGCTTCAATGCTATGCTTCTTTCATCTCCTCTACTGAAGCTGCAGGTCTAGGCTTCATCCTTAAAGATAATGAAGAAAGAGAACCCTCAAAGTTGGTAGCTATTAATCTCCTTCCCAAAGTGTTCTGATTGCTTTAGAAGGCATCGAAAACCTATGGATATGGTCTGATACAGTTCAACACATCTCGTAAAATCTAACTATTTCCTTTGCTCAAAATGATAATAGTACAGTTTGGTAAACGATGAAAGAACAACATGCAATTGATTACGAGCTCAAACCATTCACCATATTTCTCTATTCAAGGAGACGGAACTGCGTGCGTATGTATATATATATATATATATATATATATATATACACAGTGTAACTCCATGAACCGCTCTAGACATCATCCTCTCTCCGTTTTCTTTTCCTTCTGGTTCTTCTCGTCGTCTTCCCCGCATTACTTCTTGATGGCGGGGGCGTCGTCATCACCGAGCTTCGTGTCTTGTTCCTCAAGCTGCCGGGACAAGAACCACGACTAAGAGGGACAGGAACCAGTAGGCTTTCGAGTTGCCGCCTGGGACGCCGCTGCGTCTGTCCTCTTCGTCTCCTCGGCACGGCCGGCAACACTGTTATCTCGTCTATCAGGTGGCGCGCCCCACCTGCAGCTTCGTCGGTGGACACTATCTCTCGAAGCAGGGCCTCATCCAGAGGGTTGACGTAGCAGTCGATCTCCGCCAAGGAGTCGTCCGGAACGTACAGCGGTTCGTCGGCGGGGTCGTCGATGGCAGGCTCCAGGCTTTCGTCCAGCTCCAGTTTATGGAGGAAAGGGTCGGATCTCATGGTCTTCACATACTAACAAGTATGTTGACTTCACCTAAGTTGGGTTCGATCTGCACCAGCCAATATAACAATAAGTGAAATATGTATCTACTTTTGATTTTTTCTATAAAATATAACAATAAGTGAAATATGTATCTAATTAAAAATAAATTATTCTCTAATATATGTCATAATAAATCAAATAAATTTAATTAATCATACATGAACATAAAAAATTAATTTGGCATGCTTTAATTAATGGAAATAACCTACTAATAAAATGATATGCACTTTATGAAATTTGTTATTTAAAATTTTCCAATCATGATTAAGATTCATAGTAAATTCTAAAATTATCAAAGCAAACGTGAGTTTTAAACAGCAATTGACACCCCTTTCAGTAATTCAATCCATCTAAAATAATTTATAAATAAAAAAGAAGTTTGTCGAGTATGATTAAAATTCACATGCATCTTAAAATTTGAAATTTAATTCCGAAATTAAGAAAATTGATATATTAAAAATAAATTGAATAATTTTCATGCATCTCAAATTTCAAAAATGTTATACTAATAATTTCAAATTTCATAGTAAATTATTTATCAAAACATAAATTGGATAATTTTCATGCATATCAAAGTACAAAAATACCATTAATTAATTACAAAATTCAGAAAATTTTATCGACTAAATCATAAATCGAATACTTTTCATGCATATCAAATTTCAAAAATTACAATTAGATAATTCCAAAATTCATAAGAAAATATCAATCGAGACATAAATCGAATACTTTTAAATCAAGGAAGTGAAAGGAAAACAATTTCATATGTAGATCACCGTTCTTCCTCGTTCACTCCTCTTCGTCGTTGTCAAGATTACAATAGAATGAAGGAAAAAATTAGTCTAAGAGGAGGGAATGTCGTTAATGGTACAAATCATAATTCTCAATTTCATAATTAATATTAGATTCAATAATTATTTTATTTCGAATTACTCGTTCTAAACATGAAATAACCTAATGCCCGTATATTAATTTCATACTAGTATAAACTTGTTAAGAAGAAATTATGCTAATAAAAAAATACTAATTAAGAAAATTTTGATTTCGGAAATAAGGTACAAAAATATGGTCATTACATTTATGCGTCACAAAATCTACTTTGGCAATGGCCCGTTTCCAAAAACACCTTCCAAACTTATATTTCTTTCAAGTGGTATTAATTTATTTTCTTAATCTCATTTTTTCTGTCATATTTACTATTCTAAAGATATGATATTTTTGGTGTTTGTATTCGTATATGTGAGAAAGAAAGACTTTACATTGCCCATAATTTTTAGATGCCTTAATATTTTTCTACGAAAAATAAAGAATTTGCATTATTTTAAAAAATACCTTAATATTTTTTGCTTTCCCTTCTTGAATGTAATAATGTTTTCAAAACTCTTCCCATGCATTGATATTCTTCTTGAAAAAAAAGGCAGTCTTAATATTTTGTTCTTGGTATTTAAAATGCATTAGTATTTAAAAATCAAAATCGAATTTTCAGTTATATATATATATATATATATATATATATATATATATATATATATATATATATATATGTACGATAATATCAGGAGAATGGAATAAATTAGGTCTTTGAACTCGATTGTGATGAACTATGGATTAAATTTCATTGCCTAATTTGATCTATTCATATTTTTAACCTAGAATTAATTTTTATATTATTTTTTCTTTTGTATTTGAATTATTTTTCTGAAAGAAAAATCTTTTATAATTGATTCAGTATGCATTGCAAAACGTGGAAATCCTTATCGGGTCGGATCATATTATCGGATCCATGGATAGTAGAGTGCACATCGATCCGTTTAATAAAATAGGTATCTATCTCTCTTTCTCGCTCGCTCGTGATCCGTCTCCTTCTCGAGGATCGACCGACTCAAGAGAGCGAGAGAGAGAGAGAGGGCGAAAGCGGCGACGTAGCCGGCATTGATCCATCAAGGGGAGGAAAGATATGAGCGACGGCGGAGAGGACGCCGTTCGGCGGCGAAATGTGGTCGCAGATTACCGCAAGAAGCTCCTCCAGCACAAGGAGCTCGATTCCAGGCTCAGGACACGTACGTGTCTCGATCTACCTCGATCCTCCTTTTTATTTGATGTTGCTTTTCTTTTCAGTCGGTGATTTTGGGTTTAGTTTCGAGTGACGAATGAGTTTGTTCTGGATTCTTTTCTTTCGGGTTAGGGTTATAGCGTTTCCTCTTTTCGCCCCGTATTCTTTTCCGGAACACACGGATCTTTTTGGCTGACAGTATAAACCTTGAAAGGCGGAATTATTATCTTGTTGTTCTGCTGAACTAGAGACGAGGATTTTGCTAGTTATTGTTGTAGGAAGATGAACGGATTGTGTTGGGTAATGATTCTGCTGATCTTAGATTTTTGCTGGTTATTCGGTAGTGTGTTCAACGTAGTGTGTGTGTGTATATATATATATATATATCTCCCTCAAAAAAGGGGATAAGATATCCTAAACAGATGGAGGAGTTTGTTCTTGATTTTTTAAGAGCATAGTGATTGAATGTTCTAGTTGTCTTTTGTGCAAAGATAAAGCTGTTGACTTGAATATGCATTACCTGATTGATTATATGGGAAGGATTATTGCAACTTAAATTGGCAGGAGCTATAGGCAATCAATTGGTATCAGACAGGGACCAAGATATGATAAAATAAAAAGGACCTGTTGAGTCATGAATACAAAAAATTTAGTATGAAGAAACTTGTTTTTCTTGGCTGGCGAACTTGGAGAGCATGGATGTTACTCTTTGAAGACCTCTTAGGATTTCTAAATAGTGTATTGTCTTCTTTACCAATCTTTCATATGTCTTGCTTGCTCTGACCAAATGGGTTGATCCAAGACCTCATTTTATTTGATAAGGTCTTTTCAGGGCTGGAGTGGATGTATTTGCTGGATTTTAGGTGAAGTTAGATCTCTGATGGCATAATCTCACAATGTCAAGGTAGATCTGATGGCATAATCTTGCAATGTCAAGGTAGGTCTCTGATGTCATGACATTATAATGTCAGACAAATAGTAGTTATTGATTATAATGAACAAGGAGCCTTGGAAATTACTGATTAGGTGAACCAGATCCTTTTTTAGCACTGTTCAAAATTTCTCTTAACTCTTCTTGGTCCTTCATTTAGAGGGACATTGTGCATGCCATGGGATGTATCATTAATAGTAAGCCTCTGATACAAGATGGGCCTTGATGACAGAGTCTGGTAAGATTGGTGGATAAAACACGTTGGTATTTTGATTGAAATTTGTTTGTCATCCAACTCTCTTTGAGATGGTGGCACACTTTGCCCTGTACATAGGAATAAGAGGTTACAGTTGCAATCATTGTGTCAATGAAGCTGAATGCTGGAGTCAAATTTTACTTTTTCACCAAATTATATTACAAACCTTTTGGGTATCAGGGGTCTGCTTTGAATGGCTTTGCATTACTGATGATCCATGGCTTCTTGTGGATGACTTTGAATGACACCAATGATGTGTTGCTATGAAAGGGGTGCAAACATACTTATTTTGCATTCTTTAAGAAGGTAGCTTAGAAGTTGTTAATCACATTGTGTAGGATTGCATCTTCACTCAGGCTGGCTGGGAAGCCATAATTCACAATTCAAATCTAAGTGAGACTCCCTTGTGCATCTTGGTGAGTCAATACAAAATTAATATACAAGCAAAGCAACCTGTTCTAAACCACCAGTCTCTTTTCTGCTAGTCCACACTAGATAAATTTTCTTGAAAACAAGGGAGTGTCTTATAGGTAAACAGGCCCTTAACCTATATTTTTTTTGAGTTCATCACACATGCTGATAAGCTGCCGGCTGGTTGTATCATAGTTTCCTGTGTAAATAAGTTCGACATTTTTCTATTCGATTGCTTACTCAAACTGAAAGCATGCGTGTACCATGCTTATTCATTCAATATTTTCTGATGATTGGAGGGCATTGAAACGACTCAAAAGTCCAATGCAATTAGAAACAAATTCTCTTTCTTTTTATTTTATTGTGCTTGTAGAGTTGAGAGTATGCTATTTTCTGTTTTGCATTGAAAATCCTGTCCTTTATGTTTGTATGATTAGCTTATATGCTAATTGACACTGACATTTTGGTAAGTGATATTTCGTTTGCCTGTTATAACTTTATTGTTACCATATGGTAAATATGCAAAATCATTTTGCCTTTATGCTAATGGTTGTGATTGAAACAAAATTACAGTACGAGAGAATTTGAGGGCCTCAAAGAAGGAGTTCACTAAAACTGAAGATGATCTGAAGTCGCTCCAGAGTGTAGGGCAAATTATTGGAGAGGTTCTTAGGCCACTTGATAACGAGCGGTGTAAGTATAAACAAACTGCACTTATTATCAATCTGAGTGATGTTTTTTGTTAAGTTAACTTTATTCAAATTCGTGATGACAAATTTGTTTTGCAGCTTTTCCTTGAAACCCTCTATCTTATTTCTTGCATTTTCTAAATTTATTTGCTACTTATATAGCCTATAAGGCTGTAACTGTGGCCTAAGTGGATAATGCTCGATAGCAGTTGAAACACTTAGATCATCAAGGAGAAGTGTTTGGACATGCTTGAACATGTGTTTTGGTCCTGTAATGAAGAAGAGTACCAGGAGAGAAAGAGAAGAGGAAGCAGGCCACATGCCGTTGACCTATCTGTATTGCCATCTCATGACACACCACATAATCTATAATGTCACATAATTCCTGATGATAGGAAAGTGAGGGATGAGTGATCTACTTATTCGAAGGGAAAAAAAATCCTACTTCTTTACAGCTTGCCTAGGTTACCAACCTGTTTTGTGATGTAAAACAGTCGCCTTGTAGGTGGCACACACAGCTCCAATCGCTACATCCAAGCACAATCTAGATGAATGGATAGGATATAAACTGGTATGAAGAGGATTGCTCAATTTGAAACAAACTGAAACAAGAGAAGATATGTCAAAATGTGCTTGCAAAATTAATCTTAACATGAAATGAACATTAATAGCCAGAAATGATGTAGGTCTAGAGTGTGTAAATTAACCTTTGTATGCTTGTTTTGAAATATTTTGTGTTTGTTTTCTATCTCACTTCTATGTTCTATTTTTAAGTTTTATATATGTCTATGGTTTTGATAAATATATCCCCTATACATCCTTCTTTGGTTTGTCAACTTGAATACTTAAGAACTCAGATTTTCGTCTGAATCCAAATCTCTGTCTGTGTCTCAGTATCAATGAATATAGGGCCTCATCAAATTTATTAATTGAGAAGAATCCTACTTGGTTTTGGGAAAAACTTTGATATCATTTTCCCTCTTTCAAAAAGGTGTCATTATGTCATGCTATTTCTTGGTAAAGCTTTTTTTAAAAAGGCTTTTATAAAGGTTTTTCAATTAATATTATTAACTGCCTTTGATCAATGCATGAAATATAGTTGGACTTTTGGCTCTTTGTTTCAAACCCTGTTTCATGGTGCCAATTCTCACATGATTAAAATCCATTTACCATTTGTCTATGATGACTGCCTAATTCGAATTTCAATTGGCCAGGTTATATGACTCGTGAAGAAGCTAATTTTTTAACTTGGACCATTTTGTTGTTTATTTGGTCTTGTATTTATTCTTTGCAAGATTGTGTTCAGGATTGTCTAGGTATGATTTGGTCAGGAACGTTCAGATCAGGTTTCAATAACAAGGGTGGCGAGAAGTTAATTTAACGTAAAAAATCATACATAAACGGCAAAGCACCATGGAAACAAAATATAATTTGATAAAATAAAAATATCTTATGTTTTGTAATATATCTGCCTTTTTAGAGAAAAAATGTATGTAGCTTAAATATAAAATATTTGTACCAAAATATAACTATAAAGGAATTCAATAATAGTTCATATATAAGATATATATCATACAAAAGACATAAAATTATTAAATTGCAATTTTGACATTATTTCTGAATCTTTTGATAGCTTCATGTCTGTGATATCATCCTTATTTCCTTAACATATTAAGGACTTTGCTTCAGGTTCTTTTTTCTCTCGCTGTATCCTTTCTATCTTATATGATAGTGGATGAGAAATATTACAACAATGGTGGTAAATGGAAAATGGGATGGTTTCAAAGTAAACCAAATAGTAGTAACGTATCTCTTCCCAGTTGTAGTAACATATTTCATCTTTCCTCTATCTCATTCCTCTTCTTCTCCTACCACTTCTCCTTCCTCTTTCTCTTTCTTCTTTTGAGGATGTCGAATAAACTAAGTTGTCTGAAACTGTCCAACTCCAGAAGAGTTCGACTTATCTAAATGTTTCGTGCCATTTATAAGGCCAAGACACCAGTTGCACTTGGATCAGCCTTACCGATATGCATCATGCCTTCCGTGATGGAATCAGCAGATACCTTGAACTATGCTAGCAGTCGAGCATTGGCACATAGCATGCTTGGAATAATCAATTTGATGGTTTAAGTATTCAAACATGCCTTTTAGGAATGGCAATACCTTGAACTATGCCAGCAGTCGAGCATTGGCACATAGCATGCTTGGAACAATCAATTTGATGGTTTAAGTATTCAAACATGCCTTTTAGGAATGGCAATCAACATAACACTTAACTCAGTTTACTCCAAACCAAGGTTTTCCTTACCGAGCGGTAAGGCCCCGTACCGCCCGGTATATACCGGTCCGGCAGCTGATCGGTACGCAGACCAGCTGCTACCGGGCGATACCGCTAAAATCGGCCATTGGCGGTCGATTTCGGCTGTCGGCAATCGATTTTGACTCTCGGCGGTCGACTGACGGAGAAGTCGACCGTCGGCGGTCGATTGAAGAAGAAAAAGGGAAAAAAAGAAGAGGAAAAGAAGAAAGAAGTACCTGGCTACCGTCCTCTCCTACGCGCCCTCGCCGCCTGCGGGTCGACCGCGAGCCGTCGCCAAGGCAACATCACCCATTTATTTTTTTAATATTTTTTAATTTTTTAATATTATATAACATAATATAATATTATATAATATTATAATAATTTAATAATACTGGGCGGTATGCACTGTGTGTACCACCATGGTATTGGTACCGTACCAGTATCGACAAAATGTTGATACACCGGTATGGACTGGTAAGTAAAACGTTGCTCCAAACTTTTATAATCAATTTAGTAAGTCTTTGGAATATCATCATGTGCATCCAGGAACAGTTAGTTTTCAACTTCAACAATCCTTAGCTACGCCTTTAATCTTCTCTAAGCTCCTTGTGATTTTGTGATACTGATTTTCTTGCTTCAAGGGTACTCTTAAGTTATGTTTATGCCTGAAGTTAGTGTGACCTATTTTAAGGGTATTGCTGTGTTTCTTCTCCAGTTATTGTCAAGGCAAGCAGTGGTCCGAGGTATGTTGTTGGCTGCCGCAGTAAAGTGGACAAAGAGAAGCTGACAGCTGGAACACGGGTGGTTCTTGACATGACTACTCTCACCATTATGCGTGCTCTTCCACGAGAGGTTGGCTTCAATATTTTGTTGCATGCCTGAGATTTACGTATTTGAGATAAAATTTATTCAAAAGTTATCACTAATTATTGTTTGTCATGGATTTTATAGAGGAAAAGTCGATGAACTGAAATTGAAGCATTACTAATTTTTGATATCATGGATATCAAAATGCGATGTCAATGAACTTTTGTTTCTTATATGCCATTTTGTTGCAGGTTGATCCTGTTGTGTATAACATGCTTCACGAAGATCCTGGAAATGTTAGCTACTCCGCTGTAGGTGGACTATCTGATCAGATAAGGGAACTGAGAGAGTCCATTGAGCTGCCTTTAATGAATCCTGAACTCTTCCTTAGAGTAGGAATCAAACCTCCAAAGGTTAGTATAAAGTATTTGATTATGTTTGAATTCTTGCCAACTGAATTTGCCTTCTAAGAAGATAGATGACCTTTGTAGAACTTATGACTACAGGGAGTCCTTCTCTATGGTCCCCCCGGAACTGGAAAAACATTACTGGCTAGAGCAATTGCTAGCAATATAGATGCAAACTTTCTAAAGGTTGGTGGTGGTGGTTGTTAAAACTTAAAAATTCTGTTCTTTCTTCCTTTTGAATTTTTAACTTTTGACCTTTATGCGTAGGTAGTGTCGAGTGCTATAATTGACAAATATATAGGTGAAAGTGCTCGATTGATCAGGGAGATGTTTGGCTATGCACGTGATCATCAAGTAAACCCTCTGTTCTCTAAATTCTGTCATTAATTTTTTTCCTGTTTTGTGTATTTAGTTAACTAACTAGGGTAAGACATTAATAACAATATTTGTTTCGTGATTGATTTCCAAAAAAGTTACATGTATAAGAATCCATCTGGCATGAGTAGCATCCTGGTTGTGGACATTTCTAAATCTGTGCAATTCTTTTCAGCCTTGCATTATTTTCATGGATGAAATTGATGCCATTGGTGGGCGCCGGTTCAGTGAGGGTACCAGTGCTGATCGTGAGATTCAACGAACTCTAATGGAACTACTCAATCAATTGGATGGGTTTGATCAACTTGGGAAGGTCTTCTCTGTCATCTCTAATTTGAAATTAGTGCACAAGTTCTTCATCGGTGTGATGTACTCAACCTTACCTTCAAGCAAATAGATTATTTTTATGACTTGAATCCTAATGAAACACAAATGTGACATTGATGGAGACACTGAGTTTGTCGCCAAGGTATATAAAACTCTTAGGGATAAGGCCAAATACTCGGTTGTTCTATAAATACAAATTACTATATAATAATTGTCTTTGTTGTACTTACATTATAAAATCCCAAGCATTTTCTAATGAATGCTTGTAACAAATGATTTCTTGGGATTGGGACTGCTTTTCTTCTATTGAATTATGTATATCATTATCCCCAAATAAGCATGTTTTTCTCATCATGGTGTTAGGTCAAAATGATCATGGCCACAAATCGACCTGATGTCCTTGATCCAGCTCTGCTTCGCCCTGGCCGGTTGGATAGAAAAATTGAGATTCCATTACCAAATGAACAATCGAGGATGGAAATTCTTAAAATTCATGCTGCTGGCATAGCGAAACATGGTGATATCGACTACGAAGCAGTTGTAAAACTTGCTGAGGCATGTGTATTTTCCATACTTGATAAGCGTATTGTGATAATAGCAAACTATAAATCCTGTCATTCCTGTTTCTATCTTTACATTCATTCAATATCTGTTTTATGTGTGAACTTCCATTTTTTAGGGTTTTAATGGAGCAGATCTCCGGAATGTATGCACAGAGGCTGGCATGTCAGCAATTCGTGCAGAACGTGACTATGTTATTCATGAAGACTTTATGAAGGTAATTCTTCTTCTTTTCATGAAAATAATTAGGACCTTACAAGAAAATATAAGTGGTGTCTCGGAAACAGGATGGTTCTTTCAATGACTTTTTCTTATAGGACCTATTAAAAGAACATATATGAGACAACTGTTAGTCATACTAGCACTTCTCATTTATTTTTTATTGTATTAGAATTAACTTCTAAAAAAAATGCATCATTCAGATATCGTGAGAGTCTTTTTTCGAGTTGGTTTGTTTGTGACTGCCGATGCTGTCAAATTACAGTTGATTGGTTCTAAAAGAAACTTTTTTGTCCTAGCATGAGGACTTGGGCCATAGTTCTTGTCTGTTGTCGCTTCATTTTGGTTGCTACAGTCATTTCTGTTAATACAGTTGCTGCTCGTAATCTTGGTTGATGTTGTCTTTACATGAACATGTCTTTTTTCTTTGGATTGAGAGTTTAGTTTCCATTCTTGATCTTCTGAAGTTTGAGCCTTGTAGTTTCATTTTAATGTCAGTGTTCTCAATGCTTGTCCGTCGTTTTAATTCCTGTCAGTCATGATCACTTTTGAGCCTTGTAGTTTAAATGGAATGTTAGTGTTCTCAGTGGTTTTGCATTGTTTTAATTTCTTCAGTCATGATCACTGTCGGACTTGGTGGAATAATACTAAGATATCTTTTCTTTCTATCGGACTGTTTTAGGCTGTCAGGAAACTGAATGAAGCAAAGAAGCTTGAATCAAGTGCTCATTACAATGCTGATTTCGGCAAGGATTAGGTTGCTCTTGTACCCATTTTAGGATCTTAATGCTTGGGTGTCATGTAATGTACGTTGCTCTGCACATCTGACCTCATTAATTAGATCTTACTGCTGTGTGATGGATCAAAGCTGAATTGCTGAAAAATCTCTTCCTGCCAGAACTCGTATACGGTACTTGGTACTTGCCCGAGTAATGCTCTTTCGTTTATCTTGTAATTGATTGTTTTAGTTTTTGTTTGTATGACTTCCTAACTTACTTCTTGTTAATGCCTGCAATTTTACATCGCTGCTGCTGTTATTTTCTGCATTTATCTATTTGAAAACCTTCTATATTGTTCTTGTTGGGTAACAGTTTCTTCAAGTACTTGATAAAGGAGGACTATTAAGGGTTGTTAAAAGGTTAGGCTGGTTTGGGCTGAGTTAGATGGATGTAAATTTCTGCAGGGTCAACCTGACCCGACTTACACCCATCACTGGACTAGGATTTCTTGATCTTAACCTAAGTAAGCTAGATAGGGGCTAGATTTGTGTGGTGGATTAAGTTGAATTATGTGGATCGGTTTTTTGTTTATGAGAAAGGATATGGAATGCTGAAGAAGGTTTCATTAATATATATTTTGAGATAAATATGTAAACCCTAGTGCATTGGATAAAGGAATGACAGGCACTTTGGAATTGCATCTAGGGCAAGAAGAATTTGCCAATTACAAATCTAACGTACTAAAGTTGAGTTACAGTGTGCAGTTGGGAGGAACAGCCATTGAGAGGGTCTGTAAGATACAACTACATTGTAGACATAGGCTGGGGTTTCTTTTCAGCTGGAAGTTTGAGCTAATAGTTTCGCATGCCAGACCCACGATGGTCTGGTGACACACATCTATACATACCGGTGACTCTTAACAGGAATAAGAAGAAAAAAAAGGAGGAAGAGAAGACAGTGAAGGAAGAGGAGGAAGAGGAAGAGGACGAGAAGCAGAAGCATAGGGGTGTTTGTTCAAAATGGCTTGGTTATGGGGTGTGTTTTGATTCATGGGCAGACCATGGGTCCGGGGTGAAATGTCAAGCATTGCTTAGATCAAGCAGGGCGATAGAATCTTGCACTGCTTAAAGCATTGCTTCATTCATCTCCAAAGTCTTGTTAGGGTTAGTTAGCACATCCATGAGCCCCACCCCACAGGCTTTGGACAAAAAAAGAAAAGAAAAAAAAAAAAGACACTTAATTCTGTCGTCGACTCGGTAAAACAAAGTAATTGAAACCCTTTTTTATCCCGATAATAAGCGAGAGAGTTTTATGTCACTGACAATTTCCATAATCAGGCATGTACATTGGAACAAGCTCTTATGCCTGCTGTTATATTTCAAGCCAGTTTGCACCATAGTTGCGATACCGTTGGTTGATAAGTATTCTGACAACTAAACAAAAACAATAATGGCATGCGGGAAAAAAAAAAAATTGAAAAAAACATTTGAGTTAATTATAATTTTTTTTTTTTTTTTTTTTTTTTTGTAGTTAGCGTCTCGATCCTTACACTTTAAAAAGTTGCATTGACATCTCTATAGTTACGAAAATAAATTATCTCGGTTCATTTATCCTAATGACGTTAGCTTTATCGACGAAAACACGAACACAAAGGGCAAAAAGATAATTTCAACGTTCGATGACGGATGGTGTCGGTGGTGGTGAACGATGGTGCCGCTAGTATCCGACTTCAATGCAGTTGCTTGGTCGCCTTCGATGATGTTATGGTCTCTTCTCACCACGATGCCACCCACATCCATGAGGAGTACACCACTGACCTTATCGTCGCTCGCCTCGCGTCACTCTGTATCGGTGTTGATGTTGACACAATTGTCGCTTAGAAACTACATCGACGCCTATGTAGATGGTGGTGGTTGTTCCCTGTCCCTTCACTCCTCTACCATCCTGTTCTCCTAGGAGCAACACAAATCCCTCTCCCATGTCGTCACAGTTGAGGATGCCTCTGTCCACCCCCTCCTCCCTTGGTTCCCTTCCACTTGAAACCCTCACCATGTGTAAGAAGTGCTCCACCACCTGCCTCGATTCGTTTGCAGATGCACTTGCCCTCTGCTCCAATGACCTCCCACACAATGACGATGACATGGGCGAGCTTTGGTCAATGCCCGATGCCACGTCACAAAGGGCAGTCCATCGCCGATCAGTTCCAACTCTTTGACTTGTATAACTCATGTAAGGCGACATGCTTCGTCGTGGACGCCACAGTCCGCCTCCCTTGGATTGGGTCATTGGGTTTCCTCGGTCGTTGGCCAAACTCAGACAACATCTAACATCTACATTCCAACATAGTTGACGAGTAACGCCACTTTACATTCGCGTCGATGCTGATGTAGATGTCGACTGACCCTATTGTTGCTCGGCAACTGCGTTGACATAGATGCAGAGTGACAAAATGGTTGCTCGAGGAGATGTTGTGGCAGAACTGACGCGAAAGCAAGAGGAGCGATAAGAGCTCCAACGACCCCAACTTCGGGTTGAGGCTGGGAATCACCTAACAAGTCAACGACGAGGCGACCACCGTCTCGTTGTTTAGATTGCTATGACCACCACCATTTACACCGATATCGACGCAAATGCAAAACCACACGAGGCAAGCAACGTTGAGGTCGACGATGTGCTCCTCGTGGAGGCTGATAGCTTTACGATGAGAGCGAATCTTATCATCGTTGGAGGTGACCAGACAACTACGTCGACATCGATGCCACCGTTGACATCGTCTGCCACTAAGTATTAAAATTACTTTTTTACCTTTTATTTTCATGTTTTCGTCGATAAAACTGATGTCGTGAAGATAAATGAACCTAGATATTTCACTTTCGTAACTATATGGATGCCAATGTAATTTTCTAAAGTATAAGAATCAAGATACTAAACATAGCTAATAGCTAGAGAGGATAATCTGTAATTAGCTTGGAATATTAATTATATCTCTCTATTCTTGAAACATTCAACAAGGGAATAAAAATGAAATGCTGAGAAGAGATGATGAGCTCACGGTACATTACGCATAGATCACACAAATCCTTTTACAAAAATATGATTAACTCGAGTAAGAATGACTTAGTCACACACATCAAACCTCTTCCCAGTAAATGGAAGGAGTCGAGATGAATATGCTCCATAATTTATCTTTCTAACATAGAGTGTCCTTCACCACCAACATCAACTTGGGAAATATGATACAAGGCTACTAGTACTCATGGCACGGCTCCTCGGGTGCCATTCTCCACACGAAGACTGCTCTCTCTTCTATAAATCACTTTAGCACCCTGCCCAGAAGGAAATACCACACTTAGACAACATCAGCATGATAACTGCAACACTCACTGGGATGATCTGCTCATCTGCTTGATCAAATCCATATTGATTATGAGACAGATTCAGAATAGTGAAGTTAATAGATGGAATGATCTAAGAAGTTTCTTGTAGCATATCTGAACAAGTATTCTCTATCACCATGCCGTAGTCAAGGCAAATTCTAACAAGAAAACTTCGATGTCTGCTTAATATTGATTATAGAGCAGACTTGGAAGAGTGAAGTTAATATATTGCATGAAAGGTTTCATGTTA
Source organism: Ensete ventricosum (assembly GCA_029747655.1). Lineage (NCBI taxonomy): Eukaryota > Viridiplantae > Streptophyta > Magnoliopsida > Zingiberales > Musaceae > Ensete > Ensete ventricosum. The sequence goes on along the minus strand of JAQQAF010000001.1, from coordinate 5,868,334 downwards.
ATATATTTGAACAAGTATCCTATCACCATGCCATTAGTCAATGCTAATTCTAACATAAACTGAATGACAACAGGTGCATATGGAAGACTATTTTGAATGAAAATTTTTTAACACAATTTTGCTAAAGAAAACTTGCAATGTAAGATAAAGCCACTTGAATTTACTGGCTGTTGTTGTATGACTATGAAAGAAGGGCAATTTCCATAGAAAACCCTCAGGTTTTGGGCTTTTTTGCTTGTCAGCATCCCTTTTTGAAGAATTTACCCAGCATCCTTTTTGTAAATACCACTTTTGCTCCTATACTGGCCTGTACCCTCCCTGTCCTCTTCAACTGCTGCCATTCCCGTATCTCCATCTTCCCCGTCAATGCCACCAGCCCCACCCCCAGCCTCCCCCTTTTTCCTCCACTGCCCCGGCCCATTCCGCCTTCTCCTTGTTTGTTGACAATCTTGACATCTCCCTAGGTGACAACCTCTCATCACCTAGAGCTTCCTCCTCGGCCCTTGCCTCCCCTGATGTCAATGATTTTGACTCCTTCCTTGGGACAATCCCATTGTTGATGGTGGCGCCAGCGACGTCAATGGAGAGGATGAGGCGGATGTAGTGGAAGGCGGAGACGGTAGCGAGGGATGAGCTAGTTCATGGGCAAAAATGGTATAAAAAAGGGATGTTTCCAGATAAATTATTGAGAAAAGGGTCCTTTTTATGGAAAATCACCCATTAAAGAATGCTATCGTGGCAAATTTGAAGGTCATAAAAAGCATTGATCAGCTAGAGAAAACAAAACTATATGCACGTAAGATATTTAAGATTCAAAACACTACTAATTTCCATCTATTACTTTCAGACTCATCAAAATGTAACCATCTAATTGAGCTGTCCAGAAAGGCAGAAACTATCCTGACAAAAATGAGGTTTTCATCTAAATATTTCACTTACTTGAAAAATTGTTCCCAACTTCTTCAATGCTTTCGCACGTAACTTCAACACATCCTTGGGAACACTATTATCTCTCAGAACCTGAACTCAACCAGAAATCTAAATTTAGTTGGTGGAAAATTCTAAAGCACAATAAGGATCTTTAAATGCAGTGAAGCTTACTGCTTGGCAAACATGTAAGAGGGTTGACTCTATGTCGAGCACATTTATCTTCCACAAAGAGTTGAGCATTGCATCCTTTTTCTCTTCAAAGTGCTTCATGATGTCCTCATCTTCACCTGCTTCAAGCTTTTGCATCCCTCCCTGAAGCTGTATCAATGCGACTGCACCTAAATTATCATACAATTTAGAGTGTTAAACCAAAGCCTACTGATGAAAGCAAACGAAAAAATAGTGAAAATTTACATTAATGGCACCTAAATACCTGATGCCGCATTAACTTGTGATTTTATGTGGTGACCCTTATTGCGTACCCACTCAGCTATAAAAGGCATGCCCATGTATCTCTTGCTCTTTCCGATCTCTCTTGCAGCTTGTCTGGCATATATATACCCAATAGTGTGGAGCATAGCCTCCCCAAAAGCTGAAAATAAGCGAGGAAAGGGAGCAATTCTCAATGAAATATCATTTACAAGTACAAAAGATGCCTAATATGTACGGAATGACTGCAAAGTACAAACTTTAATACATGCCACATACATTCTGAATAACATACTCTTATCTCAAATATATACAAAAGGGATTCTACTGGGGCCATGTGAGAAATGCACCATATAGGCATTATATGAGAGAGAGAGAGAGGTCTTTTGTAAAAGAAAATTATAATGAACAGATTTAAATGTTGGGTGATTGCCTGCCTAAATGGCAGCCTAGAACCTGGATGATGGATAATGATGCATCTTTGCTGTAATGTTTTTATTCTAAGTGCCAACCTTGAATCTAGTACAATGTTAGTGCATTGGGAAAATTAATATTTTAGAGAACTATAGGTGAAGAAACCAGGAACTGTGATAAATATTACTATCAGAAGAACAAAAGGAAAAAAAAATCCCTTTCTATGATACCAATATCTTCAACATGGTTCTTAATCCCTTCTCTACTTTGCCAGGTTATTTTGCCCCTTCATCTTGGATAAGTATTTTCTGTTTATGATACTCTTCCATCTGAATTTTATGTCACAAGAACAACATGGAAAGAAATGAAACAAATGGGAGGAGAGAAGATGCCAAGCATTTTACCAGCTTGAGATAGACGACCAGCTTCAGTGTTTGCCCAATTTACGAACTCTTCGATTTGTCCAGAAACATATAGATGCAGGCGATCTTTCAGAATTTCGACTAGTTTCTGTTCCCTTTCTTTCTGCAACTCCTGCACTTGGACATCAAAAGTTACTGTCATATATGTCTATAAAATAAGCACAGCTCATTAGCAATGGAATCTGCATCTGGTGTCTATGACATGACTGTATTTCATGAACATTCTCATATTAATTATACTAGAAAATGTAGCATATTTAATCTTCATTACAAGAGTACAATATGCTTACATGACTTCTGATTCATATTGCTTAGATAAAGAAGCACAATGAACACGCCAAGTGTTCATTACGAATAACATGAAAGATGGTGGTACAACATGTGTAGCAGTAAAATGATGGTGGTACAATAACAAGAAAGATGGAACTATTAACAAAAGTGTAGCAGTAAATGTTTAACTAACAAGCAGCAGCAATACTAATGTGAGAGGGAATCAGATCCAAACAAAAACGAGCACTGATGAGAAAATTAAATATTTAAGAATGGCGCATGGGGCAATAAAATTAGACAGGTCTTTTTTGCATGTATTAAGGGGTGTTTCACGTCAAGCAAAGCTGTAGCTGTTGATACATGGGAGCTGTTTTGGTTATTCCTTTTACATTGGTGTTTTGCAATTTTGTTTTGTTTTTGATAATTTAACAAAGTTTAAGTCAGTCTGAAGTCTGAACTTAAGTCAAGATGGGGAACAAATCATTGCACTAGAGTCTCCTTTCTTCTATCCCTTTATATAGCATCCTCTCTTTCTAATATACCTCTGTTTTCCCCCCCCTATTTTCTCATTACTTTTCATATTCTCTTCTTGCTTCTATTAATTCTGCACTAGCTAAGATTAAAAGCAAAATTGTCACGAGGTTGGTTGGTCAGTCATGGAAATCCCATGGTATCATTAGTACATTGTATAAATTTAGCCTTAATTTATGATGTGATGAAATAACTTTTTTCACTTTAGAATTGGCTTGAGGAAGCATGGACCTAATATAAACTAAGTTCAACATTAAAAGTACTAAGGCTACGTTTGGAAACATATTTGTATTTTTAATGTACAGTTGGAGAACAGGATTTGAGTGAATGTACAGTTGTAAAATGCTTTGAGTGTTTGGCAAATAATAGATGAAAACTACTTTTTAGTTATGTATTGACGTAAGTGTTATTTGGTAAAATTGTATTTCAAAAGTCCATTGAATATTTTATGACAAATTTACCCCTTTAATATTTTTAATATTTATTTTAAAATGAATACATAATAAAAAATTTATTTAAATGAAAAAATAAATAAATGTAATCTTATAAAAATTTCACATAGCCTAAATATAATAAATAAAAATAAAATCATATAAATAAATATAAATAACCCTTAAAAAATTAAATATAATTTCATCTTATAGAAATATATATCATGTTAGTTTTTCACTAAATCATTTTGACAATCTTATAATTTTAGATAAAGTCATAGGGTATTTTCATAATTTGAAAAAAATATATTAGGCTATTAGCAATCCATAAATGCTGAAATGCTAATGCTATCTTGAGGTAGCATCAGCATTTTAAGTATTTCCAATGTAGCATCCAGGCCAAATGAGATTTGACAAAAATTTACCAAACACCAATTCACATTTGAAATGTGCATTGAGCCTTCAATGCACATTTCACATGTGTTTCCAAACACACCCAAGAGAAGTGAACTAATGTGGAGTTTTGCAGCAATGATATCAATAACGGGAGCATTTATATGTAGTATTATATAGAAATGAAATACATGATGTGGGGAAGACAAATCATAAACACAAACTTTTGACAAGATAATCTTACGCAGGGATTGAAATTTCATACCATACCGGTGTACCGAGCTTTGCTCAGTATGGTATAGCGTACAAGCAATACATGTGTGTATATATATAATATAATATATAAAAATATATATTTTTTATATAAAATATAAAAATTAATATATAAACATATAAAAACAATAATAAAAAATCTAAAAAGGAGGCGTATGTTGCCTCGACGATGCCACCTCCTCTTCTTCTCATCGCTTCAGAAGAGAAGAACGTAGTTTCCATCTCCTCATCTACAGCATTCGACAAAGACATCGAAGGCTGCATACGACGAAGGCCGCAGACGAAGAACGTGGCGAAGAAGAAGCCAAGCCGCCACCTCGCCATTACCTCTTGGATCGGGATCGTCAAGGGAGGGCGATGCCGGATCGAGACGCGTCAAGGTTCTCCCAATTCTCCCTCTTCTTCAAGCGCCTTCTCTTTCTTCCTCCTCCCTCGACGCTTCTTCCCTTGCCGTAGCGAGGCTAATATTGCCTAGTAGTGGGTGATGACGGTCGAAATCGACCATCACCGACCTGTTTTGAGTGATAACAGTCGAAATTTCGACCATTACCGCCCAATACAACCTCGCATTGTCTGATACAAGGCTAGATCAATGGTACCGCCGAGTAGCGGGCAGTCATAGCAGACCAGTAGGTACCAACCAGTATGGGCAGTATCATTCGAAATTCTAATCCCTGGTCTTAGGGACACTTGAATAGATGTAAAATGGTGGGCTTGATATTAAGAATAACCTTTTACAGTGTTCACACAAGAACCAGGGAATGGTCATTGAATTTAACCTTGTAAATAAATGGAGACAATAAATAAAACCAAAATCATATGAATAAAAATTAGTGGAGCAAAAATCAGACAACAAGAATAAAATGTGATTACACTTATTGAGAAATAGAAACTGAAAAAAAGAAACAAGATAAGAGAGAGAGAGGATTAAGGACTTGAAAGAAAATATTTCATTAATTCATCAAACATCATGCCAAATCTTTTTAATCTACATGAGATCTCTATTTGATTAAACTACAGCTTTTAGTGTCAAATAGTAACTTTATTGCTGACTATTACTTCCCTGTTATGCATGAAGCATGGACAAGTACAAGACATGATACTTAAATGGCAATATAAAATTTAGAAAAATTTAGACAATCTATGATCATGATATATAAAACAATCATAGATATGCATCGCATGCATTCACAAAACACTTCAAAAGCATTGTTGAGACGTAAAGGAGTTAGTCAAAATTCCACATTAAGTACAAGCCCCAAGCCCAATAATGTTAACATTTATATTCATATTATGTAATGTGTCCTACATATATAGAATACATAATACGAGAGTCAATATGTTTTGAGCAATGATTGAAGTACCACAAAACTTTTCACCAAGTCATTTGGTTTCTAAGTTTGTTGCCTAGTGTTGAACATTTCTTTTTGCCAGATTTATTCTTCAATTGTCCCATTTTTACCTTTTTCTCTTTTAGGATTTCGGTGGCATCCCTTTTTTCTGACTGCCAAATGTTCCATGTTGGTGTCAGACCCTAGCTAAGTCGGGTCCATTTATTCAGGTTGAGTCATGTTAGCCAGTGTCAGTTATGGGTTGGGTGAATCTTATCGAGTCAGTTATGAGTAGATTGAGTGATTTTTATCTTCAGTTAGGATGGAGTCTGTTATTATTTTTAGTTAGGAGTCTATCAAGAGTCAAAGATTAGTGAGACTCTTGGTAAAGCCTTATAAATAAGGTTGTAAACCCTTTTCCACAAAAAAGAAAGGAATGAAGAATCTTAGTTTTAGCCAATAGGCAGAAACCCTAGGAGGCAGATCCCCTCGAAGTGATCTAGGAGGCCCGATCCCATAAAAGAGATCGTTTATCCCCCTTTTCCACCCTATTCCTCCACGATAGAACCCTAGGGTCCTACCATCTGGTATCAGAGCAGAGATCCTCGGCGTTCCTGTTGTGATTCCGTGGTCGCTCCTCTCGTTATCGTCGTCATGCCGCCGCCATCGTCGCCATATCTACATCTTGCGGTATAAATAAAAAAAAAAGAGAGAGAAAGAGAGAGAGAGAGAGAGAGAGAGAGAAAAGAGAGAGAGAGAGAGAGAGAGAGAGAGAAAGAAGGGAAAAGAAGACGCAGATCTCGGGGAGAAAGAAAAGAGAAGAAGAGGAAGGGGCTCCCTGCACCTTCCCCCTTCTTCCCCACCTACCTGCCGCCTGCCAAGCACAGCCATCACCGCTACCCTCTCCCTCGGCCACCTCTGCTGCCGGCCAGCGCCGCCTCAGCCGCAGCCTCCTCCCACCGGCCATCGCTGTCCTTTCCCACGCAAGCCGCCGCCACCTCTGCCGCCGGCTAGTGCCGCCTCAGCCACTGCCCTCGTCCTTTCCTCCTTTCCTGCCGCAGCAGCCGCACGCCCTCTGCGCGGTCTTCCTCTTCTCCCTCATCTGCCGCCGGCACCTCTATTCCTCCCCTTTCTTCCCTGCCGCCGCCCCCATCTGCCGCCTACAGCCCCACTCCACCAGTGTACACCCGTGCTTCAGCCAGACAGTCGCTGCCACCCTTGCGTCAACCGCAGTCGCACCCATCTTGTCTTCTTCTCTCCCACTGCCGCAGCCCTCGTCGAACTGTCGCTGCCCTCTTCCTTCCTCCTCTGCCAGCCGCAGTCTTCACAGCCCCTTTTGCCTTGCTTTTCCCCTTCTTCCCTGCTCCTCACCTGCCGCCGCTGCCACCCGTCGTGGGCCGCTGCTGCCATTCTTCCCCGCTGCCGCTGCTTCCCCGCTGCCTCCTCTGCTTTGCTGCTGCCGCCAACTCCTTCTTCCCCGTCGGCGCACAGTAGCGCCGCCTCCGCTTCCTGCTGCCGTAGCGCATCTGTGCCTCTGTCGTTGCTGCCGCAGTCGCCTTCAGTCGTGCCCTCCTCATCTTCTTCCCTTTGCAGCCACCTCAGCCGCAGCCACCCCTCGCCGGACCCCTCTGCTTGCCGGGCTCCCACTTCTTCTTTCTCGCCGGACCCCGTTGCTCGCCGAAACCCGCTGCCCCTCCTTGTTGTTAGCATCTCCATAACCATTGCCCCTCCCCTACGCCGCAAACTCATGCCCCTGACTCAACAGCAGAAAAAAGAATTGAAACATCACCGATCTACAATCCTACACGATGACTACAGATGATACACTTGATGCAAGGTTTAAAGCCTTCGAGGCTCGCATGGAAGATAGATTTCAAGAGCTCCTCCGTGAAATTAGAAGAAGCCGATCAGAGAGTCCCGACAAATCTCAACATACTGTAAGTTTCAATCTCAAGGGGAACAGATCTAGAAAATATGATCAAGGGCAAGACAATGAGTTTCCTAGATGGAAAAATGAAGACCCAATCGGTTGGATCTCACGTGCTGAATTTTTTTTTCGTTTTCACAGGATTTCGGAAGAATCCAAGGTGGAGATCGCCTCCATTCAACTTGAAGGAGATGCAACCCAATGGTATGATTTGTACGAGACCTATCACGGAGTCCCTTCGTGAGGACAGTTCAAGAGAGAGCTCCTGATTCGCTTCGGACCATCGGAGTACAAGAACATTAATGGACAGCTCGCTAAAATCCATTAGACTTCTACAGTACAGGAGTACCAGAGCGGATTTAAGCACATGTCGAACCAAACCCGAGATTGGTCCGAGATACAATTGGTGAGAAAATTTATTGAGGGACTTAATCCCGAGATTCAACGTGAAGTTAAAGCTCGCCATCCCCGCACCATGATAGCAGCCGTATCATTTGCTAGTGTACATGAAAGAAAAATCATTATGGACACTCGCCGAAACAGAAGCTTCAATAGACAGGACTCCAAGGTGGTCAACATAGACAATCATAAACAAGAGCAGCTTCTGATAGTTGAGACAATTAAGGAGGAAATAAAAACTGACAATGTGGAGCTCAAATATGAAGACTGTGACAAACTTCTGACGATTGAGCCAGCTAAGGAGAAATCAAAAATTGATAATGTGGAGTCCGATCACGAAGGCTGTGCTAAATCTGAAGATAAGATTGCTAATGAGCAAACCCTAATTTGTGATAAAAGGTGCTCAAAGGTAAAACAACTACTTGTCGATTTCTTTTTGATGCCCCAAGAAGACTTCGAAGTTGTGATCTCCAAAAGAAGACATGATACTACCACTAGCCATCGGATGAAAAGGGTTCTCCAGAAGACTACAATGACAACTGCACAAGAAGATCAAACCATTGCTTACACCAAGTGAAGATCCTACTTAATTGATCAAAGAGTCGTGATGCGTGGTAAATATTGAAGTGCTCCCGAAATCTGATATTGTTCAGCCTTGAGGGCAAGACTGATTTGAAGTGGGCGGGTCTGTTAGGGCCCTAGCTAAGTCGGGTCCATTTATTCAGGTTGAGTCATGTTAGCCAGAGTCAGTTATGGGTCGGGTGAATCTTATCGAGTCAGTTATGAGTAGATTGAGTGATTTTTATCTTCAGTTAGAATGAAGTCTGTTATTATTTTCAGTTAGGAGTCTATCAAGAGTCAAAGATTAGTGAGACTCTTGGTAAAGCCTTATAAATAATGTTGTAAACCCTTTTCCACAAAAAAGAAAGGAATGAAGAATCTTAGTTTTAGCCAATAGGCATAAACCCTAGGAGGCAGATCCCCTCGAAGTGATCTAGGAGGCTCGATTCCCTCGAAGAGATCGTTTATCCCCCTTTTTCACCCCATTCCTCCACGATAGAATTCTAGGGTCCTATCACCATCATGGACAATGGCATGGGGATGACATGCATTTTGTATTATTTATTCTTCTTTGGCAGAATTGAAGGCTCTTTAGGACTCTCTTAAATAATATTCTAGACTAATGACTATAGAAAGTAACAGGAGGATATTCAACTTTGCACAACTTACTAGAACAACAGGATTAGACATAACTACAAACAAACACCCAGAAAATGAAAATAATGACCAAACCTCTTTTTAAACTTCGGATCTAAGAATGACTTGATTTTTATAGACCTAATTCTATTGCATCAAATCATATAGTCATCCTTGCAATAGTTTAGTACATATTGGACGTTGCATAGTGGTGATCAAACTAGTTGAAGAAGTTTGATTCTCCATCAGTAGAGTATAGGAATCTAGAAAATCTATATTAAATATAACACAGATAATAGATTCAAATTAGTTTTTGATCACACACATGTCATATCCACTTGGGAGTTTGAATCCAATCCATAAGAATGGTTATTCCAAATTTGAATGCCAAAGTCTCTTCTATATTTTTGGCTTTCCCCATAAAGGTTCTGACCTGTGCTTTGTAGCATAATTAATTTCGTCTCATAACATTACCCATCACTTCTATGCCAACTATTTAGTTTGTGAGCTCTCAATAGCTTGCTACACCTTAAACTTGTTAACAAAATTTCCCAATAGGATCACTCTTTACTAGATGTCAGTGAAATCTCACTATAATCTCATGATCCAGAAACCAGACAGTAGGGCCAGAACAAGAAAAAAAACAATCTAAAACTGCTCAACGATAACGTGACATTAGCCCAAGGTTTGCAATTTCGACCTGTACCGCCCGATATGGGCGGTACATACCGGTCCGCTAGGTTACCGGTACACGGACCATCCGCTACCGGGCGGTTCCGTCAAAAATCAGCCGTCGGCGGTCGATTTCAGCCGTCGACGGCCGATTTTGAAAGAAATCGACCGTCGGCGGTCGATTGAGTGAGAAATCGACTGTCGACGGTTGATTAAGGAAGAAAAAGGGAAGAAGAAGAGAAAAAGAAAAAGAAGAAGAGGGGAATAAAGAATACCTCGCCAGCGCCGTCCTCGCCCGCCTGCCGTCGCTGCCCACGGGTCACCTGCGCGCGGTCGCCGCCCGCGGCTGCGACCGCGGCCGCTTTTTCTCCTGCGCGAGGAGACAGGTCGAGGCGATGTCGCCCCCCTTTTCTTTTTCTAATATTTTTAATATTATATTATATAGTATTATATTATAAAAAATATTATATTATATTTTAATACCGGGCGGTATGCACTGTGCATACCGCCCCAGTACGGGTCCGTACCGGTACCGACAATATGTCGGTACACCGGTATGGACCGGTAAGTAAAACATTGCATTAGCCTACCATTAAGTTGTTACCATTGAAACAAAAATGATTAGATTAGTAGAAAATAAGAAAAGCTAAAACATATAAGAGGTTGAAGATAATATATTAGAAAATAGAGAAAGAGAAGCGAATAAATACTTCCAGCCAAAAAAGCTTGTACAAGTTGTGTTCAATCCCGATGGAACACCAACAGCAAATCTAGCTGAACGTGAGTTGCCTGAAACTATGATCCATAAGTTCAAAGGCTGACGCCGTAACAGTTTTATTGAAATGCACTTCAATTTTTTTAAAGAAATTTGAGATCTCATAGGTCTCGTTTAGATAAGTTTTCAAGGACGAAAAAAGGCATATATAGTAAAGATCATCTAGCAGAAACTCTTTAACAAACAAAAACAAGACCGGAACATAGGTGCCCCTAAAATTAAAAGAAAAAAAATCTTGGCTCAGTTTTGAGACAACGGGAACCTAGACCCAAATTTGACTAAAACCGTAGCCTGTCCCTGGGACATCACTTTCGCAGCAGAAAAGGTTTTAAATGGTTTGTCTCTGGTAACAGAGGCATGATAGTCGGCACCATTTTCATTAGTCAGTTCTATAATTGTTATAAAAAAAGGTCATGGTGCAGAAGAACAGACAGTTGAACAGAAGCATAAAGTCTTAAGAAATTTTCTTCACAAACTTCACAGCATTAATCTTTATCTTTAACATAATAAGTTACAGAAGCTAAATACCATTTAGTTAATAATCAGTAACTATGACCAGCCAGAAAAATAATGAATTCTCACAATTATGCCAAAAAGAAAGTAACATCTTTCATTCTTGTTAGATACCTTAATTTTCTCTTGCACTCTTTGTTTTCGAATTTCTGGAACCTGTGATTCTTCTTCAATTTCTACGGAAGCTATGGTTGCTAAGGCTAGTTGTCCAACATAATCTTCAAAGAAGTCACTTCCAAAAAGCATTCCAAAGACAGCAGCAGGATCTATCATGGAATCCCTGAAAAACAAAAGGTACAGCCACATGAATATAATGACTAAACAATGTTTATTATAATAAATATCAATTCAGGTAAATTAGGGATGCCTAATTTATTTCTGAGATATAACTTTAACAAACTTGAAACTAGGATCAATTTGCAGACTTGCATTCCACACAGCTACATTGCAGAACAATTTAACATGTTTTTCTTTTATAGACTTACTGGGGAACACCTTCCTTTCCATGCTTATCATATTCTTCACGTTTTGCAGGATCACTCAAGACTTGATAAGCCTCGCCAAGTACCTTTAAATTGAAAATTATAAGCGTCAGTAATAATTTGACAATAAGAGATATACACCTCGGATATCAATATAATCATATCAATTTTTATTTGCAGACAAGTTTGACTAATTTCTGTTGGACTGGATATTCTGGTGGAAGTTTGCTTTCTTGCCTCATTGACTTATTTATGCTGTTGAGATAATCATCACCACAAGAACAAAGTCTATCGTTTCCCTTTTAGGGTATTCCATGATTGCTTATCATGAGGTTACATTGTAAGCAAAACGGTAGAGCTGTTCACATGTCACCTAATCTTTCTGGTAATCTAAGCAAGTCCCTGTTTTGCCTAATTTTGGCTTGTGTAACAGACATTGATGAAATGGGCTTGAATGTCATGAAGACAAATCACAGCCTTGGTAAAGCATTTTCTGTAGTTGAAGCTAATGTCACCTGCTTAAACTATAAAACTTGGGGAACTAAGACAGAGATAAAATATAGACATGATTATAAAACAGAGACTATCTTAAACATTTTATCCACGTCAAAAGTGACAATGATAAGCAAAAGCCACAATGATAAAACAGTGTGTGTTGATACATGACAGAGATAGACTCCTCAAGGACACTAATTAGATGTGACTGAGATATTATATATGCTATTGCTGCTAATCTAATTTAATTACCATATAAAATAACAATGTTGAAAAGGTGCTTAAAAAATATGCAAGCCTTTTAGAAGGCACCAAATGGTCACTACTTCCAGTAATAAAAAACGTTTGTAATGTAGCAAATCCTTAGTTGAATTCTCTCATGGTAGGATGTTAATGTAGACTATTTTAGTTTAGAAAAAGTAAACTCTTATCAAACTAAATAGCAGCAACAGACAGGGTTAATTTGACATAGTAGCTATATATTGCTTCTAAGTTGGAGAAGCTAGTCAACAAACCCTACAGTTACATTGCCCTAACAGAGCTCGATGGCCAAAAAACAAAAAAAAAATCACATAGACAACCCTTCTAATTTATGAACATTCATCACCATAGAGGACACTTATGCCTCACACCCCACTTCATTCATGAAGATTGGATGCAATAAGAAAGAAACTCCATTGTCTGTTTATACCCCACTAAATACTGATATAATATTATGTGAAGAAAATATATGTTTTACTAATTGAATGAGCAATGCTTTTGCAAATGAATGTCCGCTTATGCCAAACTAACAGCCCACTTGACTAAAAGACAATTGTACTGAATCACTGTGGATGATGTGTTTGCAAATGATGTCTCTTTTGATATGTTGAAAATTCAGCTTAACTCGAAAATACATTTTTTAGAGGTTCACAAGCAAGAAAGAAAAGTTTCTCTAGATGGTAAGGAAATATTCTGTTAAGCAGGTTTCTTTAGAAAGAAATATTTCTCGAGGAAGATGGTCCCCACGAGACAGAGATGCTTCAAAGTGCAACCTTTAGGTTTTACCATTGTCTTTCCCTTAATTTGATCCTTATGACGAAGAGTGTGCAAAATTAGAACTACAAGTTTTAGGGTATTTCTATGAAGTCACTTCTGGAATTTGTAAAAAATAAGTATCCAAAGCAAACTAGAAAGTTGTAAGTCCCTCATACTTTCATAGATTAATTTGCAATGGAATTGGATGGCTTATTAGGCGGATGGCAAATCAAATAAGTTTCTGCAATGCACCCAAAATGGAACATACATAATGTAGTTAATAGTGAACCAATCTCCAAAATTCTTCATTGAAAAATCCTATCAATGAACTGGACCAGAGCATAGGTTTAAAGCTCAGATTTTACTGTTCTAACCAAGGTTGGTGATTTCAAATCATACTGCCCGGTACAGGGCGATACGTACCAGTCCATCTACTAACCAATACGCAGACTGCCGATTACCGGGCGGTACCATCGATTGGGGCTGTTTCCACCCCGTTACTACCCAAAATCGACCAATAACGATCGATGTCGATGCGCAAGCATCTTGCGGAGGCCTCGCGGGAGATTTCTCCTCCCCGCACGGGCTTCTCGGGGTGAAGACGTTTCTGCTCCCTGCACAGGGAGAAGAAACGTCTCCCCGTGTGGGGAGAAGGAACGAGGCGACGTCGCCTTTTTTTTTTCTTTTACTTTTTAACTTTATTATATATATATATATATACACACTGAGCAATACTGGCATACTGTACTATATCGAGCTGAGCTCGAAACGTCAGTATGGTACAAAATGACAGACCTTGGTTCTAACTAAAGAAACCATATTAAAAACAGCTGATAATAAAGGCACTTGCATTTGTCTAATAAGGTATATATTATCTAAAGTATGTAATAAATCAACACCAATCGCATTTCTAATATGTCTAGGACCATCAAGATAACATCAAGCACCTGGAAGTTATAAGCAGCTTGTGGATCTCCAAGATTCTTATCTGGGTGCACCACCCGTGCCTACATAAGGAATGGACAAAGATTAGCAAATCTCAACAATCATATCAGTACTCGTATTTCAAAATTAATTAAATCAGAGAAAAACAAATATCTAGAGTTTTGGGAAAGATATATCTAAGAAAAATAAACTTAAAGTTAGAATATCCAAATAAAAAGACATGAAAAAATGTTTTAGCTTATTATAGGGTTACACCATAAATAAGACTCAAAATTGAGAGGAGATACGATGATTATATATGTGGGTGACAATTGGACATATTACTATGATCTTTTGATGATGATCGAAATTTCGAAACTAGGAGCCTCCCAATTCATGTTTCTTGCAGCTTCAGGCATATGACACACCCGTATCTGAAACCAAACTTTCAACTATTTGTCAGTTTGGATATAATGGACAAGGGGCAGATGGAGTATCGTTGCATCCTAAGTAAACTCATTATCTGGATCATATGTTGATCTTGAAAATGTACACACCTGATCTTTTAAGCACCATTCATTTAAGTTTACTTGAAGTAGAGAATGAATGCAGTACATGGAAGAGAAGTTCAGAATCTTAGAAGGAAAAAAGAACTAGTCCTGGGGACTGAGATAAATCTGCTTTTTAAAATGTTATGGACTATGGCAACATCACTCGTCAAAGTAGCAAACCGAGAAGAATAAATTTATTCTAGTAATATCGTACACAAAATTAAAGGGAAAAAAGTTCCCTCAAAGGGGAAGACTGTTCGGTGCATCGATTTTTGGCCTTTTATTCTAGAACACACGAGAAATTGATTAGTGCTTATGAGACTAGTACTCAAAATGTAAGTTCCAGACAAATGTGCGATCAGTATTCAGAATAAATATTATCGAAAGTCATGAAGTACATGACTTATCATCAGCTTTATGAGACTAGTATTCAAAATGAATCTTAACTAAAGCCATGCCCAAAATAGCAACACATGGCTAGAACAATATTTGGCTTAGCCATCTAGTGCCACTGAATGTAACATGCCATGCTAGAAAGTCATTAACATGCCCCTTTGTCATGAAATGATGATCCTCATGGCGATCTACACCCTTGTAATTAGAACTGAGGTTATTCTACAGCCACTGAAAAGCACTAACAGGCATGGTACAAAGGTGCAAACACATATTGTCTATTACGCAAATGGACCTTAGATTCCTTGCTCTAGAAAATTAGAAGCAGTTCTAAAATATTACGGGATGAAGCAAATAGATATATACTAGACAAATTACCAAGAAAAAAAAAACCATAGAAAATAAAACATGTGAAGAACAAGTATGGTCAAGTACAGAATGATAGATATTGGGTATTCATCTATCTAGGTAGTCTTACACAAACATAAGATGATTCAATAAATACAAATGAATACAATACTTATTTATGCTGCTAAAGTGTATCGTGGTCCGATGACCCTCAGTGGCAGATAGGTAAATTGTAGTCTTCGGATAAAAACGTAAGATCAATAAAGAACATAATCAGAAAGACAGTTTTGTTTTACATGTTATGTGATATATGAATAAAAAAGTATCATAAGAAATTAGCAATATTTGATAAGAAAAAAAAACTAGAACTCAAGAACATATCAAGTGTTTGAAAACAAAAAGACATGACTAAGAAAAACAGCTTTTTGGGTGATAAAATCAGCACCCATTTCACATACAAAGGGGAATAAATCGAGACTAGTGTTAAATTTAGAGAACAATCAGAAAGAATTTGCATATTATAGTGGGCAAAAATAACAATGAAGTTAAAGATAGTTTTTTTTATGGACCTTTTATACTCTTTATATGTAAATAATAAACAAGTAGGAGAAGATTGATGAAACTATAAAAGAAAAATGGAGCTCAGATGAGCAAGAGACAGCTTTTCTTGTTAATTATTTATAATTCTTTTTAGACTGGCAGAAATAACTTGCAAATCATTTACCAAATTAATACATAATTGTATAGTCTTAGACAAGGTTCGCAATCTCATACCGTACCGTATATCGATCAGTTGTCAATACGATACATACCAAATTATACCGAGCTGGACCAAGCATATTGGTCCTTTATCAGGTACATAC
Organism: Ensete ventricosum; assembly: GCA_029747655.1. NCBI lineage: Eukaryota > Viridiplantae > Streptophyta > Magnoliopsida > Zingiberales > Musaceae > Ensete > Ensete ventricosum. The sequence goes on along the minus strand of JAQQAF010000001.1, from coordinate 5,852,354 downwards.
CGAGCGGTATGATACGATATTGCAAACATTAGTCTTAGATCAATTTGGTTTTGGAGTGCATCCAGCTACCAAATACTTGTAAAAATGCACTTTTAATTATTTGGATCGTTGTCAATAATTCAGAGACTCTGAAACCCCCATTGTTAGAAGTCCTGTATGCTGGTCGATTCGTTTCTATTTGTTCAGTAATTTCAGAGAATTATGCTAAGGTAGGATACAGGAAATCCGTGAACAAGCAAAACAACTATGGATCCATATCTTTACATGGGCAGTGATTGTCACCTTTAAGTAATATGCCTTCTTTATCTCAGCAGCAGGTGCATCAACACTGACGCCCAGTATATCATAGTACTCGGTGTCTTTCACCATGATCCTGATTTCAACCTGCCTGAAACACAAAGTTCAATCAAACAAATAAAAATATTACATAAAAGGACAACAGGTGAAAGGTCAATCTTTCGAACAAGACATTTGAAGCAAAGTTCTTTCTTCATTTCAAGTCAAATACCAGATAAATCGGAAATAAATCCCATATGCGCATACTAAAATCCAAAAGAAGATTTTACAGAGAAATGACATGTCAACACCGATGCACTAAAAATAAGTGCAATCAAACAGGAAAATTTCCCACTTGAAACAAGCGACACATCATATCGAGACCAAACAGCAAGATCGAAGACAAAACAAAGACAGGATGTTCTTCCAAGAAGAAGTAAAATTGCTCTCGTGAAGCTAAAAAGATGGTAAATGAGATCCAGTATTGGATAAATTATTAATCGAAAACCCGATCGACGAGATCTAGGGTTATCTAGGAAGAAAGGACAAGGCCAAAGAATTATGACAAGAACAAGACCGAACTCTTGGTTTCCGGACGGAGATCGAGGAAGAGTAACAAGGGAAGGCGTCGGGAAACGGAGGAGGTGCTGCTCCTGCTGAGGCCACAGAGTGATGGCAAGCAGAGCTTCCACCGCAGATGAGACGCGTTGAGTCAACGTTCAAAGCGCACACACACGATATATATAACGGGTCAGGATATGACGGCCGTTACATGGTTGTTGTGACGGTCTTTATACGACGGGAATCAACGGAATAAAATAACGAGTGGAACTTGGGGATTGCACGTGGCCAACGCACGGGTTTGCTGTCTGGGACCCACGGTCGCAGGCCGAGTCTTCGCAGCCACACATCGATTGCCAGCCTTCTCAGTTGCAGCGTGGGACCCGCGCAAATGTCTTCAATTGGTCGGTCCGATTGAGAAATTTCTTATTAAATTTTTCATAAGAACATCTAATTTTTCTTTAATTATGAAAAGAAAAAGGAAAAAAATATTACATTCATTACTTTTTCGACATCAACCCATATACTTCGTCCCTATCTATATCTGATATTTCAAATATATATACAATCATATATTTATTTTTAGAAGGATCATTGAGTCTATGGTTCTACTAATCGACCCACTCAGATTTATTATAAAGTGAATATCTATTATAAAATTGATTTTTATGGGAAAAAGAATAAGAAGAATGGATTAGTTATTCACCTACTAAGTTACACATATTTATTTATTTATTATTCATTATGTGAGTGCTAAATGTGCGTGTGTATATATTTTTGTTTGCTTCGAATTCAATCCAGCCTCTTATAAATCTCAGTGCAGGTGAGTCAATGAGAGGTTTCTTGAGGAGGAACAGAAGAAGAGTTGGGGATAATATATATATATATATATATATATATAAGCTCTATTTTTTTTTTCTCTCCCCAAAGAATGGTCTGGACAAGTAGGCAAAGCCTCAGATTGGTTAAGTTTACTGAGATGTTTACTCTCAGTAATTTTTTTTTTATTTCTCCTTTTCAATGACAGATTATTTTCTTAAGTTTTGTGCTGTACGATGGTCAACTTCTGATACTGACAGGCCTAATGGTCAACCATGCTCGACGCCAAAGAATTGGACTTAATCCACAACATGCTGATTGCTGTGGTCAAAGAAAGCTACAGAGATGCAGGTAAGACAGTTATCTCCATTCCTTTATCCTCTCTTCTCCTGTTAATTTAGCTTTTGTTTGATGAAAGATAAAGAGTAATTTTAAATCCTTAGTTAAAACATAAAGTTTCATATAAGAAAATTTCTTGAGGAGAAGTTTTTGATCAATCTAGTGAATTTGGATACAATTATACAATATATCACTTTCTGTGTAATAATTTAACCAAGTTATAAGATTTGGTGAAAAATCTACACTCAGTACTCCTCGGTAGCAGCCACTAAGTCTTACATTATACTGCAAATTGAGAAGAAGAAATCAGTTATCAAGAAAGGAGCTTTCCATGAAGATTGATTCACCTCCTCTGCAACTCTGAACGGCTCAACAATGGGGAATAGGGTCACGTCCATAAAAAGATAAAATTCCTTAATGCACAATGTTCATGTTGGTTCATGGATTAAAAGTTTCTCTTTTCTACGTAGGAGAATTTGACAAGAACAAGATGATGCAGATGTTGCAGTAAAAAAAGTTTTTTTAACCTTCATGATCGATAAAAGAGCTTCAGTTGGAGCTCATATAGAGTGCTAACAGTGAAGCATAAACCCCATCTTTGCGATCTATCAGTGCTTCATGTCTTCCCTTCTCAACTATCACGCCGTTCTTCAGAACTGCAATCGTATCGGCTCCCTTTATCGTTGACAGGCGATGTGCGACGATCAACGTCGATCGGCCGACAGCCGCTCGATCTAACGCCTCCTGCACGGCATGCTCGGACTCCGCATCCAAAGCGCTGGTGGCCTCATCCAGCAGCAGTATCCTCGGATCCTTCAAGATGGCACGAGCGATCGCGACACGCTGCTTCTGCCCGCCGGAGAGCTGGATGCCTCTCTCGCCGACCGTCGTGTCGTATCCCTGCGGCAATCCCGAGATGAACTGGTGTGCGTTGGCTATCTCCACAGCTGCGACGATCTCTTTCTCGGACACTTCTCCTTCCTTGCCGTATGCTATGTTGGCTCGAATGGTGTCGTTGAAGAGCACAGGCTCTTGGCTTACCAAGCCCATCTGTTGCCTCAGCCATCTCACCTTGAGCTCCTTAATGTCCACTCCGTCCAACAAGACACTACCAGAATCGGGGTCATAAAACCTCTCTAGAAGAGCAATCGCTGTAGACTTCCCACTGCCACTCTCTCCGACAAGTGCGACAGTCTACGACAGAACACGTACATTGAAACCTTAGTGATGGATAGCATGAAACGAGGGGCATATAACACACGAGAAGTACCAACGAAGAAGGTTGAGCTACCTTTCCTGAATGAATGGTCAAGCACAAGTTTCTGAAGATTTGCACGTCGGGGCGAGATGGATACTTGAAGCTGACATGTTGGAGCTCAATGGTACCCTTTACGTTGTCCAGGATCATGCCCTCATCACTGCTCGAATCGATGCTGGACTTCCTGTCGAGGATCGCAAAGATGGAAGCCACTGAATCCTTGGCTTTGGTGGAGTCTGGACCCAACGCACTTGTTTGCGAAACGCTGAGACTGGCCATGGTTAAGGCAAAGAAGACCTGCACTTTGGATAAGCGGGGAGATGAAGCAGACGAAAAAGAAGACAAGAGGGCAGTCGAAGGATCTGTGCTCGGTGCTCACCCTGAATACTTCCGTGAAGGTCGCTGTGCCGTCTTTCACGAAACGAGCTCCGACGTAGAAGCACAGGGCGTAGGTGAAGTAGAGAGTCATGAATGAGAAGCCGAAGCCGAGGCCACTGGCGAGCCCCTGCCTGATGCCTTGCTTCATTGGAGCTTCGCACTTGCTTCTGTAAGCATCCATCATCCTCTTCTCCGCAGAAAAGGATGCCACCGTGCGGATGCTGCTGATCGCATCGCTTGCCACTTGACTTGCTTGTTCATACATCGCCTGCAATCTTGGATTCTCAGTATGATTCCTTGCAGAGGATGCAAGAACACAACGCAACTGGTTGTTACCTTGGCATCTGCACTGAACCCCTTGAGGAACTTGATCTGAGCGTATCCTTGAAGACCGACCAATGGAATGACGACTATAATCACCAAAGTCAGTTTCCAATTTGCGATGATGGCGATCAGGAATCCTGCGATGACTGTTGACAGGTTCTGCACCATCAAGGCCAGGTTGTCTCCCACCAAACTCCGAACAGTCGCAGCATCTACTGATAGCCTTGCACCGATTACACCACTGCAGAACAGAGGATGATTGAGATGAGCAGAAGCCATGCTTGAGCTCTAAAACGAAGTAGGATAAGGTTGCGAGAGAAGACCTGGAATTGGAAGGCTCGTCGAACCAGCTGATCTCCTGGTGGACGACCTTCTTGAACGACAAGGAGCGAATGCGCTCGACCAACTTCCCGCCGGCCACGCCGAAGAAGAAGTATTGGATCGGCACGCTGAGCAGCGCGACGATACCCAAGACGGTGTACATCAACGCCCAGAATCTAGCGTTCTTTCGGAGCTCGTGTGGCGGCTGGAAGAACGTCTTGATGGCGCTGGAGATGAGTATAGAGAAGATCGGGAAGAGCACTCCATGCACGGCCGCAGCTACGGATCCAATGAACAGAACCGGCGCCTCCGGTTTGTTGAGGTAAACGAGCCGCTTAATGGGGACGTCCCGGCGAGGCTCGAGCTGGCCTTGTTTACCTCCATCTACACCGGACTCCTCGTCCTGGATCTCGATGGAGCCGGGCAGACCGAATCCAGTGGTGAAGGATCGCCTGCTGCTCCTGCCGAATGACGAGCCTCTGCTGATGGATCTGCTCAATGAGGTCCTCCTGAAGGACTTGCTCGCGGATTTTGTAGCAGCATCGTTATTGGAGCTGAGTCTTCCATGGTCATCCGAAGGCTCTTCTTCTCCTTCCTGGCGGAGTTCTTGAAGGCGGATGAGCTGAGAGTAAGCGCCGTTGGGATCGTTCACCAAAGTCGAGTGAGGACCTGCTCAAGCAAGCGTGCGAGTTAGGACTGATGCCATGGAATCGCTACGCCCGTAGGAAGGGATGCTTGCAGGGCCTCAACCTTGTTCTACGACTCTTCCCTCGTGCAGGACGGTGATGGTGTCGGCGTTCCTCACGGTGCTCAGGCGGTGCGCGACGACTATTGTGGTTATCTGCGACATGATCCTGCTCAGGGCCTCCTGAACGATCCGCTCCGATTCCGTATCCAACGCGCTCGTCGCTTCATCCAGCAGCAGGATCTTGGGATCCTTGAGGATCGCTCTGGCGATGGCGATCCGCTGCTTCTGCCCGCCCGAGAGCTGCGTCCCGTGCTCGCCCACCGCCGTATCGAGCCCCTGTGTGGCACAAGAACAGCTCATATCAGGGAGCAGAACAGAGAGGTGACGTTGCAGCAGCATATCGAAGAAGAACTCCAGATACGTTGGGCAGCTTGTCGATGAATCTCGCGGCATTGGCGAGCTCGGTGGCACGTTTGATCTCTTCCAGCGTCGCGCCTTCTTTGCCGTAGGCGATGTTCTCCTTGATGGTGGCCGTGAACAGAACAGGCTCCTGGCTCACCAGTCCGATCTTTCCTCGAATGTGTCGGAGTCTCAGCTTCTTCAGGTTGATGCCATCGATGAGAACTTCACCAGCCTGAGGATCGTAGAATCTCTCCACCAGACTGATGACCGTGGACTTCCCGGAGCCGCTTTCTCCGACGATGGCCATGGTGGTTCCACTGGGGACGCGCAGCGACAGCCCATTGAATACCAGTTGCTCCGGCCTCGTCGGATAGCTGAAGTACACATCTTTGAGCTCAATCTCACCATTAACGTCTTCCAAGACGACGCCACTCGTGTCGTTGGCGTCGATCTCCGGCTGCCTTTTGATCGTCTCGAACATTCTGTAAGCTGCGGCCCTCCCTGCTGCAAACGCGCTGATGCATGGCGATGTCTCTCCCAAAGACCTGCGAGAATTCATGGCCTTGTTCTGGAAGAACCAACAAGAAATCCCATCGAACTAAACGTCGAGTCATCGAACTTACATTCCACCGACCATGATTGCGATCATGACATTGATCACAACTCCTCCACTGTAGCCTTTGTCGATGATCAGCTTGGCACCGTACCATGTGGACAGGCCATAGCTGCAGAAGATAACCATGAAGACGGAACCCATGCCGAAGCCAGAGGCGACACCTTCCTGCATCGACGACCTGTACGCAGAGTTTATGGACTTGTTGTAGAGCTCGACGGCTCGGTCTTCGCCGGTGAAGGAGGCAACCTTGGAGCAAGAGGATGAGGAAGGAGGATTATTGAGTTAGTCAAGGTGCCGATCAAGGATCGGACATCGTGAAGCAGGAATGAGGAAGCAGCAGTGGCATGCACTAACAGTTCTGATGGATCCAATGGTCTGCTCAACGACGTTGCCGGCTTCGGAATATGCCACCTGCCCGCGGCTCGACAGCTTCGCGATCATCCATGACATGACTGCGCCGGCGATGGCGATGGGAGGCAAGCAGGAGAGCATGACAAGGGCGAGAAGCCATCCCTTGGCGAATGCGATGATGAAGCCCCCGAAGAAGGTGGACAACAGTTGTACGAACTTCCCAACCTGGGTTCAGATAACATGTGGTGACTGCAGATTCTGGTAAGAAAGAAAGGCTGCTGCTATGTCTGGGTTGGCGAAATGTGCAATGCAAGTTGATGAAGCAGAACTGCTTATGGATTTCATTGGTCAAATGATTCAAAGCATACTGTTCTTAGAAAAGGTGTTCTTCACTATAATTCTACATCACAGTTGAATCAGGAGCAAAAGAACATAAAGACAAGTCGTGGCATGATCTTGAAGCAAGACTTTGGAGTAATATTCCATTGGGAGGTAAAGATTAGAAGAAGATTAAAGATTAGCATCAGATTTCCAAGGATAAAAATAGCTGGACATGGTTGGGCATGCAGAATGACTTGAAGCTTATTCTACCAACAGGTTCTCCTCACGGTGCAGATACATAACAAGATGATGAACATCTCACCTTTTCACCAATGGCATCTTGAATGAGCAAAGTGTCTCCTGACATCCTCTCTACTGCTTCTCCAGTAGTCATCTCCTTGTCGAAGAAGGCAATATCTTGTCTGAGTATGGTTTCCAGGTACAGTGCTCGGATGCGTGCCGCTTGCCTTTCTCCAGTCACCATCCAACATGAGACCTCTGTAGTTGACATATTCAAGTGTCAGGTTAAGAAACAAATTAGCAATCTTGTGATGCTTTCAGAAGCATGATGTTTATATGATCAAACTAAAGCTTTTGTTTTAACCCAAGTGATTGAAGTTAAAAGAGTTACAGAATGAAAGCATCCCTTGCTCCACATGATCATATCAGTAGTTAATTTTTATTTGGTAGATTGTGGGTTGCATGAATTAATGTAAACCTCTGGTTTCAATCTGATTCATTCAGTCCAGGAAAGCTGATTACAACCTTAAGAATCATCATATAACCATCCATTAATCAAACAGCTCTGCTAACAAAATGAAGATAATTCAAGAGCATGTGGATTAACTATATAATTAGATGATAGAATTATTTCTTACCCAGGAGGGCAGCTAATCCTGTCCCAAGTGCAAGATAGACAAACTTCAGAACAACCTGGAAACAGATGATAACTTATTCATAGATCAACATCGACAAAGATTCTGATATTAAAAAAATGGTATTGCAGCTCATCTCTCGTGCTTATGATTTCTGATTTATCTCATCTCAAACAAGCTGGTGTAGGAAATGAGAACAACTAAGCAAAAACTGGTTTCAGCAAGCCGAAACTTGAACAGAATGAATATACTAGCAAAAAATGAAAAAGAAAAGTTAATACTTCGGATAATGAGAAGAAAATTTTCTACTAGCAAAGAAATAACCAAGACCTTAGCATCTAGCAATTCCAAAAGTTACTAGTTTTTTTATGGTGGTGCAGGCAGTTGTAATGGCAGTGCATATTTTTCCATAGAGATTTGCCCAGTTCATATTAATGTGATGGTTCTTACAAAGTTTGGTTGTAGGATGCATCAAGTTCTTGCTAATTGTCATCATAATCATAATGTTTCAAAGAAAATGATCAACTATAGAACTATGCATTCAACACACATTTTCAATGCTTTATTTTTTTCCATTTTAAAGGAAAAATTGAAAGATCTTTGGTATGATATTGGAACAAAGTTCTGTTTTTTCACTGAGCATTTTACTCATTGTCAGAAAACATATTATTAAGCATGAACAAGAAATTCTTTATATCATTCAAATCTTTAAGGTGTTTCATTCCTGGAAAAATTAGATCTATACCAACTTATGTTAAGATTGCATATATAGGTTGTTTGAGTATAATTATGATGGGAGCCCTTCCTAGGTAGTGTTATGAAACCAAATTTGTCAACAGTTACCAAGAACAAGATACTTGGGCTATAGCAAGCCTAAATTTGAACAGAAACATACTAGCTCTAAAATGCGATAAACTTAATAATTTGGATAATGAAAACCACAGCTTGACTAATTTCCATTTCTCTTAAATTTAACAAGACCTTTCCCTTCAAAACGAGTGCACTCCTTTGTAATAGTTCAAGTTTCAAAGGGAACAGCCATAGGCAACATATGACTCAGAACGAGGAACTAGAGATATTACTGTTCCTATATTCCCCAATTCTGGTGGCATCCTTCCCATTTGGATGTTTTGGATGCAACACTTAGAAATAAACTTGTATGTTGGACACTAATCTTGTCTCATCTTTCAATATAATAATATGTAAAACATGATGATGAAGGAGAGAAGAAGATTATGTTGGTGACTACTTCAAATCTTTCTTCATCGCTAAGCTCACAACAATGAATGAAGGCAGGGGATTGAACAGACCTTGTTGACTTGGTGCAGAACGGTGGAGTTGTCGGCGTAGCCGAAGGCGTCGATGAGTTCCCCGAAGATAAGCGTCATGATCGGCATCGATACCCCGTTGCCGACCGCCGACACCGTGCCGATAGCCATCAGCGCCACGTCGCGGCTGTCGGCGAAAGCGAACAGCCTGTGGAAGGCCACCTTCTGCTCATCCTTCTTCCTCTCCTTCTGTCCCATCTCGCCGCCGCCTCCTCCTCCTCCTCCTCCTCCTATACACAATACTTATAGCCGGAAGAAGAACGTGCGGAGGGGATCCCGAACGGAAGCATGTCGTCGGGTGCCACGCTGTGCTGCCCACCGTTCACATCGAGTAAATTAATGAGTTCGTTGTCAGAGGCTGGTCAACAGGCTTCTCGAAGCGCATCCGTGACGTGAAGGCTGAAGCCGGTGGACGCAATTAGGAGCGGGATGGCAACCACCACCGCTTCCTTAGACCACTTTACTCTAATGCTATGCTTCACCTGCCCTCTCTCTCTCTCTCTCTCTCCATCCATGAAGAAAAGGACATCACGAGTAACTTGTGGCCCAAGAACACACATGGACTTTCTTGGCTTCTTGCTCCCCAATCTTCTTTACGCCTGTTGTCATGGAAGATGACTACTATACTAATGGTGGCGGAGAGAGAGAGAGAGAGAGAGAGAGAAGACGACCTTCTTGGCATGTGTTCCAGGCTAAAGTCAATGCTATTTTAGAATGTCAATCTTTTATGTTTGACTACGAGCAATGCTGATTTTTACCAACAAAAGTAAATAAATTCTTAGGTAAAAGCGATCATAATACTTTTAATTTAATCTCCCATCAGAAGTGAGAAAAAAAATTGAATTGATTTTTAAAAACTCGATGACATGATTCCAGTCTTAGCTAATCATGCATCAGATCGAGTCGAGTTGTATGTCTCGAGTGCAATCTAGCTTGTATATATATATATATATATATATATAGAAACAAAAAAAAACTAATCTTATCATTATAAAAATTTACAAATAAAATGATATTTATTTTTTAAAAAAATTACAAAAAATAAAAGTATAAAGAGTATCGTAAATTTTAAAACTTAAAATTTATTATTAATAAAGATTAGCTTGAATTTATTGGATAGATGCTATAATAGAAAGAAACAAGTGTGACTTACTACATAAGGCTTCTATCAATGTAGGATCCGAAGAGAGTAGTAGTGATCTCATATGTCATAAACGACTAATCTTATCATTATATAAAAATTTATTTATATACATATATATAATATTATATAGGAGCAAACATGCTATTTTAAAGCATATGTAAGAAGAGCTCCTTAACTAAAAAAAAAAAGAAACAAATTCTTAATGGAATTGCTTTTTCTAAAATTTGTTGCATGAACTGTCTACATCTTTTTTTTGTTTATTATTGTTTTGCTGAATCTAAACTTCAAAGTCCGATCAGATGAATGGATGGGAATCCAACACGTTAGTTTATGGGAACTCAACAAAGATTAAAACTTGCTGCCAAAGCTTCTCCTTGCCGATTGGTATTGACCATCGACTGCCATTAATATATCTCTTTCTGATGACTGTGGAGGCAAGATGAGGAGAGACTGAGAACCATAGTCCAAACCCGTGGCTCTTTCTTTGTTGTTCTTATGTTATCGATTATTGTATATGGCAATCGATTGACTAGTTTTTTGCTTCAGAATACATCAAAAGGGTACCGACGAAGACTCTACTAAATGCATGGACAACCCCTTCAATCAATGAAGGCGGCAAGAACTGTTCAATGGAGGGCTGGCTTAAACATACTACTAAATATATGGTTTAAGAAGGATCGATGGATATAATAAATATTTCATGACTTATCATCTTAATTGTAAATGAATAACTTAATCATGAGAATTTATTTATATGACGAGACAAAGAACATCCGCTTTTTTCTAGTGTTTGGTATCGTCGGCATAAAACATAAGCAATATTATTCCTTCACTCATCCCCCACTTTTGTTGGTTGCAAAGCTTAGACAACAACAGGCACTATAAAACTTTTTGCGAGAAGTAAAGAAGAAGTTTGTTTGTGATATATATATATATATATATATTGAATCTTGTCATAGGTTTGTGGGCAAAAGATGATTGGCGTTCATAATTAGATTTGAGAGTTTGATTAGGAAAGTCTAACCCAAGTGCCCCACTAATGGAGCTGATGGAAAGTGTCTGACCTCACTTGATCGGAGGACTCGACTCGAGATGGCTTCGTCTAATTTTAATGAGGATTCAATTGTTTGACTTTACTTTTGCTTCAAATGATTTTGATTCTTGCAAGACCTATCTTGGGAGTGTTTGTTCGTAGAGACTCCTTCGATACATATTAGAGTTTCTCAATATTGGTTAAAAATCGAGGAGATGGAAAAGTTCAATATATTTTTTACATATCAAAAGATCTTTACATATCACAAGGGTTCAAATCATGTAATATATCTACTAACTCCTTAATTTAGAGTTGTATCCAAAGACTTTTCCATCACAAAATTATTACACATAAGATTTTAATAAAAATTGCTACTATATATATATATATATTTCTATATATTTTGTGAAAGATAAAATTGTCAAAGGATATAAGTTAGAATTAAAAGATTCATAAAGATAAAACTAAGATAAAATTGTCAAAGGATATAGTCATCGTTGCATTCCACGTGCATGGATTGATGATGCAGTGATCATCCATCGCTTACACACCGCTCACGGTGGCGTGCCTCATCGATCGTCTTGCCTCTTCTCATGCGATCGATCGACGACTTAACTGATCATTGTGCTATGTTGTTGCATTCCTCACCGATGGAACACTTCTGTGGTGCGCCATTGATCGAGTGTCACCGTCGGATCATCCTATCGTGAGACCATGCACACGTGTTGATCGGTGACCCTCACAGTTGCCATGACACAACTATGTTCATGTGTCCGTTGTGCAGTCGTAGTGTACCACAACCTTCGGCACCAGATGTGGCTTGCAAACATCACAGTAGAATTATGACAACTGTCACATATAGTAGCAATCGTGGTAGCCACAACACTACTACAATTGCCATGGCTGCTACAGGTAGTGGCTCTATTGCAACCACCACACGCAGTGGCTCTACTGTAGCCACCGTAGGCAGTGGCACTGTTACAACCATTGCAAGGCTACCGTACTCCATAGTGCTTCCGTTGTATATGTAGCCGCTACTTGCGACTAGGTTGGTGACCATCAAAAGCCACCACTCTCAAAAACTACTATCATCAACAGGAAGTTGTCAACAGTGATCCATCAATCAAACATGAGAAATCTCATGATGTTTGATTAATGTCCATTTGGAAGAAAAGCTTGACACGTGTTATCCTCTCTTCCTATTCTTCATAGGACCGTTATGAGTGATGGATTACGAAAAAAAAGAGCTAGGAGAAGATCTATAATCTTTTAATGATTGATTTACATGACTAGGGAAAGATGAGAGAAATTTTTTAATCTCTTAATAAGCTTAATTATCCACATATTCTTATTTAGTTTGATTTTATCATTTTATAGACTAGCGCATAGGGTCTATGATAGATAATTTGGAGAGTCTCTAATCAAGTATCTATTAAAGAATTCTATCATAATTAAACCTTTTTTATTGATTGATAATCATAGTTATGATATACATTAATTAGATAGATAGGATAACAGCAGTAACTATTCTTGGGTTAAACAAAGAAACCAACACATCGCTCGAAGGTGAAGCGATGAAAGAGTTCATTTGGTTCAAGTAATAGAGGGAAATTGGGCCTCCCAATTCATTACCATCGGATGTCTTAGAACTGTGGATAGATCACAAACAAGAATGAAACTTGACACAACTCTGAAAAGATCTCTCGAGAATTATTATCATGACAAATTTGGATTTTTTTTACAGAAAAAACACTATATATATATATATATAATTTCAATTTTCTTCTTCCATTTGAAAGAATCCTTTTGTTCTTGAGAACCCATTTCTAAACATTAATGTGATTGGGATAATCCCATCTATAAATATGAGCAACCTTGTTGAGTCCAGCATATTTAGGTAGCTAGTTAATTAAATTAGTAGGTTGATTCACTTCTCTAAGAACAAGCGCAGCTCTAACATCAACGAAAAAGATTCCTCAGACATTGTTATATCTCTGGTTATATTGAGAATGTATCCCCATTCAGTAATATCTTGACAAGAGCTTTAGCATCCACTTCTGTTGTAAGGTTCCATTGCCATCTCTCGTTATAAGTTTCATGCCAACTTTGATTGATCCCAGTTTGCACTTGCATCCAACACGAATAATACTTTCATTCGGAACTCATGATCTACTCTGATATCATCTTAGCTATGAATTCATTTTAAAGATCATTTTGGTGAGCATCGAGAATAAGACAATCCTTGTAATATGCAAGTCACATCGGATTCGTATTTTTTAATGCTTCATTAGTAGATGCATCTAAACTAAGGATAATATGTATATATATATATATAGGATGTGGTTTTTATACCTTAAAACAATTATTCTTGGAATGTATTTGGATGATAGATAGGAGGTAAACTGTAAATAGATTGTGACTTGATTAAGTATGTTCCAATTAAATTGTATCACTGGTGGATTGCCAATGATACAATTGTATCATTGTGACTTGATCAAGTATGTTCCAATAGATTGTATGTCTCACACTACTCTCCCTCTCTCATCTTCCTTCTTTTAAGTAAGAGTGTATTTATTTGGTGTTATTTTGTATTGAATCTGTAAATTAGGATAAAAAATTTCCTTCTTTTTATGCATGAGATTTCTAACACGCTAATTATTGGTTAATGTTGGACATTCAATCTTGTATTTTCTTGTTCTTATTGTCCATTTGTTAGGAGCAATTGGTTTGGTCAACCGCTCTCTCTCTCTCTCTCTCTCTCTCTCTCTCTCTCTCTATATATATATATATATATATATATATATATATATAACAGCTAGATTTGATTAGGTTTACATTGTCCTAATCAACAAAAGGGGGTGTTTAATGACAAAAAATATGCTAATCTTCCAAAACGTAAAACAACAATAATAGCTGTTACACAGATAACAAGTTATTAAGATGATGAAGCTTGAAACTATATTGATGATTAAGGAGGCATCGACTCCTTCTTTCCATGCTTTAAAAAGACTAATTGCATCCGAAACAAAAATTGATATCAGAAATTTTTCAAGGTTGGTAATAAACATATTGAACTGAAACATTATATGTAACTAATATGTAATACGAACTGCAGATACTTTTTTTTGTTTTATCACTAATGCCGTCTTTTGCATTTAGATAATGCAACATGATGAAGTTACCATGACTGCAGAAATCATTGTTCCAATTAAAATACCAACCTATATCTTGCTTGAGATAGTTATAACACTTTCAAGTGTGCTTGCAGCTGGAAAAGTTGAGTTCATAATTCCAAAGTGCATTAATAAGAAAAAGAAAAAAATATTAAGAGGCATTGTACTAGATTCCATCAGCTAGCATGCTTAGAATAGTAGACACAATAACAATGCTGGGGGTTGACTAACAGCGCACAGTCTCAGGGACTCAATTACTACATATAAGAATGCTGGGGTTGACTGACAGCAGCCAGTCTTAGGGCAGACTAACACAGCTTGACCATAATTCTGAAATAAAGTTCAACTAGCTGAACATAAAGCTTTTCTGATGAACAGAGATCATTAAACCCAGGCACCAGTTTAGCAAATTACTTGTAGTTCCATTTCAATTCTTCTTTGCAATGAACAGGCCCCATCTCTGTTCACCAGTGGAACTTCTCTTGAGCTTTGCCTTCCAGCCACTCACAATCTCATCATAGTCTTCCTGCATTTCAATATTACCGGTGTTAAAACTTTGTTTAGTGGTAAAAACAAAGACAATAAATACTTGATACAAGCTTCTACACTTGGAAGCATAGTCACCTGTGAGAAATCATGTATGAATGCTTCCTTATCCTTCTCAACAGCATCCAGTTCCCTCTGAAGAACTTCTAAAAACTGTAATACGGAAAAGAATGTTAGTTATGATGTTGGTAATCGGTGAACTATCAGCGATAAATCTGCATATGAGTAAGCATTCTGTACAAAAAAGGGAGAGTAGAACCTGATTTGTCCTGTCTTCTGCAATGACTTCATGAAATCCAGCATCCTTCAGCATCTGACAAGATAAACGATTTCGATTACTTTTGTCCTAGGTACATCAACAAATCATGCAGCTGAATGTTCAAGTGGAGAAGCTAACCTGGCCATAATCATCTACATCATGGAGATCATATCCTCTTTTCTTAATATAAGCTGCAAAATCTTCTGACGGCATCCCTGATTTCTTGCAGTAATCACTAATAAGAACCTTACCCCCTGGTTTCAGCCACTTAAAAAAGCTTTCGAACAATGATGGTTTATCCTGAAGAAACAGCCATATTTGTCAACTGTCAACTTAATTGCATTTTAGAAAAAAAGGAACAACCAGGTTAAAAAGAATGCATTTTATTGGTGGTAGTAACAAGGTTGCTATGTATGAGTTCATGAAATATCAACTTGCAAATTCCACACAAAAATCTTGCAGCAGGATGATGCTAATCATCAAAAGCTATATTTGTTGATGGAGTTGCATATAACTTGTTTGTTAAGAAGTTTCAGCACAAAAGTCTTCACCAGATGATAAAAAAACCCAGTTCTTGCCTTCTGATTTGAATCATCTGTCTAGACTCTAGTTAGTGCCAAATATTGGTTTCTAGCTTACAGATCATGTCACACATGCAGATGACAACAGATACTATATACTAAGCACTAGAATATGACTTGATAGAAAATACTACGAAAGAAACACACCTGTATATGAAGGATTGTATCACGGCTGTATATAACATCAAATGTGTTATCTGGATATGTTTTCTTTGTGCAGTCAGCAACCTCAAACTCTACTGAGCATTTGCGTCCAATTGCACGTTCAAGAGCAAAGGATACCATATTTATCGAAAGATCTATCCCAACCACTTCGACATCAAAGTTCTCAGCCATATAAAAGTCACCTCCCCCGATGCCACATCCAACATCAAGGACCTTCTGTCCAGGCTTAAGGTCAAGCTTTGCCACAAACTCTTTCGTAGTCTCTGATGAAAAAGTTTAAATAAGAAAAAACAAGAATAAACTACAAGAGATGACGATTAAAAGGTATCCAATATTTAAGACAAGCAAATTCATCAAAGAGACACTTGTTCGATCAAATAAATTTAACATTCTCTCTGCAAGAAGGCATTTTGGAAGTTGCTAAGCAAGCATTAGCATTTCCAACAGAAAACTTTTCATGATTGGATATGAGGATGTTTGTTCAGTGGAAAACTGATAAAAGAAAAAGGAAGACTGGCACTACAGAAAAACTGCAAAGACAACTGAACAACTTCTAGATGCTCATGCAGTAGTGCTGAAAATTATCTACAAATGAATGAATAAAGCAGGAGTAACACTCTTGATATAGAAGAGGTCTTCTTATCTTTTACATGAGGCTAAAACAAACACAGTTGTTGATGCAAGTACATTCAAATTATCTTTAGTATCATCCCAAACTTATGCATGAACAAAATGAACTAGATGCTAGTTAAGATCCAAGATAAAAAAGAAAGATTTTTTCCTATCAAGTTTAGTTTTCAAGCAATAATCAATGTGGTTATCCAGATGAGCTCTTAAGTGATTGTACTAACTAAGCTTTAAGTTATGGAATTGTTGAATATAACATTGCATCAGATATATACATTTGTAAATAAATTGGATAGGTGTAATAATGTATCCTGATATTTGTATTGTCTTTTTTCAATTTCATTCCCTTTCCAACTATAATTTATCTTTCAAGTTTCAAGTAGCTTCCAATATCAGTGTTACGATTATTAAATTTAAGGTATATTTAATTTGCAACACTAGTTTTCAGAAAATAGTGGGACAGTCTAACGATGTTAATCTAACAGCAAATTCAGAAATTATAAAGTGTTTTTGACTACTTTGTAGTAGCCTAGGCCATCGCTTCGGAGCAAAAGGGCCTACCTAACAACTCAGTTACATGACATAGCTATGATTAAGATTTCTATGAGATTTACTTATATGGGGTACATTATTATGGTTGCTTAAAAAGTAAAAAAACTCATCCCATCACTTTACCTTTTTAGACCATATTAAAAAAAAAAGTTGGTACTAAGAGATAAAAACCAAGTGATGATTGCACATCAGTAAAACTATTGCCCATCAGTCAAACAAAAGATTATAAAAGAAATTTGCACATACCAATTCCTCCTGTGCTCACAAAGCCATCTCCAAAGACGCGCTCGTATCGTAAAATTCCACTGCTTTTATATTGTACATTGTCTAAGAATAGCTGGAAACCCCTGTCATTATCTGACTTGATTTTTTGCCATATCCAACAGATCTGCATTTTCCAGAAAACACATAAGAAACAGTTGATAGAAAAGCATCGAAACAATATCTGAGAGTAAAGGTTGAAAGACTACCTGATTTTGATTTTTCTTATTCTTTACATAAGCTGAAATGCACTTGCATGTAATAAGAGAAAGTTCAAAGGAGTTTCCTTGGACATCATACGCATGGCACCCCTTAAATACCTGCATTAAAATCCCAATTCTGAAACTAACATGATATGAAGAAGAATCCTATGTAGGGAAAAGAGAGAACACCCTTATAGAAGTTAACTCAAATATGAAAGCTCAAGTAGGTTAAAGAACAGAGAAAAAAAAAACCTCTGTATGGATCAATTACAATAGTATATGGGATACTCTCTAAGCAGTTCAACATAATTATTCAATTTTATTTTGACTAGTTCTCTTTATAGTTTTAATGATGGATCTAGTCTCACTAATCTCGAATCAGGGAACAGTAAGCCATATCAGAAGATTTCAATAAACAAATGTAAAAGTAGATGAATTACCTTTGTATAAAAACTTGGCTCTCGGTAATGTGTTGGGTTGACTTTCCTTTTCGAGTCACCGGATTGGTGGAAGCAAGATTCTCTAAAGAAGACGTAACCACCAACCTTCAGCCATTTTACCATCCTTTCCACCAGTTTTTCCACCTATGCAAAATATAAGCACTTTTAGATGTCATGGAAATACAGAGGAAATAAACTCATTTTCAACATACAAACGATAAGTAGAACTCCATGAATAAATCTGAAAACAGAGAAATCTAGTCAAGATAGAAATTTAAGGGATGTCGGAAAGTGGCCATATTAATTGGTATATAGATTCTCTTAGTACCAAAGATTTATAATTTCATGTTCATTTCTGAGCGAAATGGACTAATATGTTGCAACTCAACAATTCGTCTTCTAAGAATCAGTACAGAGTTTCCTGTGGACTAGTGATAAACTAGGATGTCATGGTTATACTATGTAGAATATCTAAAGATAAGACATCTTCATTCTAGAAATCACATCAAACCAACATTTTTGATTTTGTATGCCATGATTAACTGATTGCATCAGATAAGTCAGTGCACACTTATTTCTACAAATTTGTGATAATATCCAAATAAATTATTATTCAAATCAACCATTGTTATTTCCAAGGATTCCCATATCAACTGGGGCATATGGAGTATTTTACCATGCCAAGCGTGTGAAGAATATTTCTGGCAAAATGAAAATTGATGGAGGTGATATATATACAAATTGTAGATATTGGAAAATATCAGATGTTCAATTACTCCAATGATGTCAGTAATGGTAACTAAGCATGGAAACCATAAATGTCTAGGAATTCAGAAGACAAATTATAAACACCTCAAATATGCGTCCATTTATGTGTATATATAAACTCGTGTGACCATAGGTATGATAAACAAAGTCTCAAAAGCAGATAATATTAATGAGAATAACAACAATAGAAGATAGAGATATCTACAAGGGTGCATATTACCTCTTTATCAGAAAGATACATTAGTAACCAATTTGAGAATATCAGATCAAAAGAGTCTGCTTCAATAGACAAGTCTGGAGATGTTACATCAGCACACATAAAGCTTGTATTCTTATGGTGCCCATTCAAACTCTCATTCTGCAGTAAACAAGAAAATGAGAATATTCACAAATTGTACCAACATATTCTTGATGAAAGATAATTGCCCAGGATACCTTCTCAATCACACTTTCAATGAAGTCCAAAGCCAGAACATGACCAGCTTCTTTAGCTAGTTCACCAGTAAAACGACCAATGCCAGCCCCTAGCTCCAAGACCGACTTTCCCTCAAAAGGTGGAAGCAAAGACAGGACCTAGAAAATGAGAATATATATTAGAGACCAGATCATGGGTTGTCATATATATATATATATATATATATATATATATATACACATATGTGTTTGTGTGTATGAGAGAGAGAAAGAACAATATTCTTTTGCAAAGACTACATATTACTCTGCAGATGTTAGTCTTCAATTAGCAACTGACCAAAACGTTGTTCACAAAATTTTGATGGTTAATGAGTGAATATGAACCTAAAATTTGATAGTTCATAAAAAACTAAAAGATTTATATTTCTAACTTGAAAAATAAAATGATATATATAAATGTATGTGAAATGTGGGATGTTAATTTGGGATCTTCAGATGGCCCATATCTTCAGTTCAATACTAATATTATGAGAACATCAAAATCATAAAGAACACGTATATCTTGTTTAGCATGGCAATTATTTTTTGTTGGCTCCTTCAGTCATTTTATTTTCCGGATGAAATGTTTCTCTACTGCTACAGTTCAAGCCATACATTAGAATTAAGATGGCTTTGGATTATTTCTTTTTGGTTTGATGAAATCAAACAGATACATGTGGCAAAAAAGCCTTTTATGCCTTAAAGCAAGACATTCTTGTGTGTAGATTTGCCATACTATGGCACTAATGAGTTTAAAGTAATGACCATATATTGTTAATTGGACTTGAAGACCACAGGAAATATTCAGTGAAAATTTATAATTTTCACTTGTGTTTTATGCACCACAACTAGTAGATGTTGAAGCTAAAATATCCAAATTCTAATAACGAGTATAAAATAATTTAACATATAATAAAAATTCTGTCAAGGTTCATGGTTTTGTGGTTCTGGTTGATCTCTGTCTGCAGTTGTTCATCCTTGTTCAAGATCCAGATTTGTCGTAACTGATCTAGATCCAACTAATAGCTTTGATCAATGAAGATCTGAATACAGTCTTTACTTAATGGAGATCCTTTTCCCATTTTGAGATAATTGACTTTGTTATTGAATGAATGCGATCCACATGAAACAGTTGAAACAGCTAAAACCCTTGAAATCATAGCAATACTATCTTTTAAGAGGTTGAAATCAAAACAGAAAAGGAACTACTTATCTTTTCCTAGATGTCCATCTAATTTCAGTTTGTGGCAGATCAAAAGAAACAAAACAAAACAAATCCAGATTGTGGATACAATCTTTTGTCAGAAACTGCGCTTATTGACAAAAAAAATTGTGGTTTATACATGTAACTTCAGTTTGTGGATACCATCTTTTGTCAGAAAGTACACCTTTTCTATGTGATCTTCTTTGGACTCTTCTCAGTTTTTGTTGGGCTGGTGTTTGATAGGGACCCCATTATGAGGTGGAAAGATTTATGTGATGATAGCAAACAACATAATTTTTATGGAACGTTCTCTCTGTTGCATGGTGACACTCAAACGTATGCCAAAACAACATAAAGGTCCATCTATTTTCAGATTCCAGATATGGAGATCTATGTCAATAATTATTCACTTGTCCTCAAAGCTTATGCTTTATTTTATTTTATGAAGGGAGCACGCTAATGCATTATTAAGTTGACTTGCACCTACAAATGCACAATCGTACTATTAGTAGCCAAATCCAATCAAAAGTTCCATTCAATAGCTTCCGAGTGCCACCATGAACTAAAATTCAAGTCCTTGAACACTGCCAGAATGAGAAACACGTAGATCAAGGGGGTATATTAAGAGAAAAATTAAAAGGGAAAGTGCAAACAGGAAAAAAGATCAAGCATTTGAATGGGGGTGAGGAAGTCTATACCTCGGGCCTCTCTATTTTGTCGAGCTCCGAGGCATGGGAGTCGAGCATCATCGCCTCCACAGTGAGTTCCTTGGAGTGCTCTATCCAGTAGATCTTCTGGACCTCGCGCTCCTCTTCCCCTGCCACGATTCCCACAATGTCACAACAAAATCTCCGTTAAGAGAACAAAATACGTCGAATAAACGCAAGTATCAGCGTGCGATCTCGCCATAAACAACGCCATTGACAGAAGAAACCGTTATTTCAAGAAAAGATAAGATTTATTAGGGCCGAAGCAGTCTCATCCGACCAACAAGAAGCAACGGCGGGTCTCTGATCTTACCATTGACGACGGCATTGGCAGGAGAAGACATTGTTTTATGACTATAATCTCTCTCTCTCTCTTTTGCAACGAAATGCAGGGAATTCGAGATAGTTAAGATCCCTCGACGGCGCGGCGAGATCTAGAGAAGCTCCGGGACTGGCGATTATTAAGCCTCCCCTTCTGCTGCATCAACTGCAGCCACACAAAAGAACCCTTGAACAACTACGCTCTCTCCCACCCCTCTCCCTCCCTCTCGCTCGCTCTCTCTCTCTCTCTCTCTCTCACACACACTCGCGCTCTATGATTCTATTTCTCCGTGCGATATTTCCTCCCGTCCATGACTCCGTCCTTATATAGAGGGAGGTCAGAGGAAGAGGAGGACGAGGCGCCCCGAGAACGGAGGCCGCATAGAATTGCCCTTTTTGCATGTATCCGCATAGTAAATTATATGCGAATGATCTAGCTAGCGTCCATCTCACAGGATTACACGTCATCAAAGGAAACAAACACGTCCCTCTTCGGTGAGTGAACGTAGCGATGCCGTCCGTGAGAGTCCCGGCAATCAGCGTAGTTCTCTCCAATCACATGGCTGGTACGCTTCTGAGTCAAATTGAAAGGGCAGACGAAGTATTCGAGACTCGATTTCCATTTGGTGGAGCAGGTGGGCCCAGACGAATGGGTGGTCCTGATCCGTGGGTACATAATTGCGATGACGAATAAACCAACGATTGGAGCATATTAGTTAGCTACCCCTTCTCACCTACTCCGCATGCGATCGGAAGTTCATATGGGGCCCACGAATCTCTCTCCTCCAATCAGATGGCAAGTACTTTAAGCGGGTAGGAATCTAGCTCATTTCCAAAGCAGGCATATACACGTACACCTGGCCACAATATACTCTTTTTGGTTAACAAACCTAAAATATCTCCACTATATGTCAGTGTTAATTAGAATTAGTCTTAGTCAAATATATATTTAGAAGGGATAATATATAATAATATATAATAAATGGCGTGGGGTGACGTGGCAGTGCAGGTTGGTTACAGGGTAGCACGTGGCAACTGGAGCAGGTCGAATCTTTTGGGGATTGGTCCGACGGATCCCGTGGTGTCACTTTTCCCCAGGAGCAGATCCCGTGCTTGGCTCATTTGTTAGAGCAGGACACGGCTTCTTGTGTTCCACTCTATGGTCACACGTGGAACGTAATTACTGGATCCGGAAGCGACGCTTTGTAGGAACCTTGGGGACTGGATCCCTGCCACGGGGCATCGCGGCATTATTGGGGGGGGGGGGTGATGGGCCCAGTGGAGCCCATGATAAGAGACAGACACGTGGAATGGCAGGATTGCATATATTTTCATATAATCGATGATTTCAAATTAAAAATAATTCGAATCTCGACAGAAAAAAAAAGAAAAATGACGAATTGAATCGACCTCTGTGCCGATTCTGCTTCCGTGTACCTCTGCGTCGAACAGTGGTGTGTGTCTTGTACCTTTTACATGAAATATTGAATTCATTTTAATATGTATGGATCGATACCGATCGAGATTGCATCTGAAATGGTGGAACGGAAATTTATTTATTGATCGATCTTAACTAATAGGGGAAAACACACTATTTGGAAACTTTCCAAAGATAAACGTGTAAAGCATGGTATAATATAATAGTCTTGATAGGTTCAAAGTGACAGCACAATAACTAGCATTAACAAATGGGATCATATCATCGAAGTGAAATTTCACTTAATCGACTTCCAAACAAACAATATTTTGAAGGACCATGTGATGACTTTTCTGACAAAGTTCTGATTCAATCAAAAGCACAAATACTTAGAACGCACATCAACACTGATGCATAAACCACACCATAAATTGATTGTACATGCTCTAATCAAACAAGTACTGCATAAAGCCTTACATAAAAAAATGAGATAGTAACTCGGAAGTAAAAGTTCACTTCGCTCGACTCAATAATGCCTGTGAACCAAAGGCATAGCAGTTGGACCATGAGTAAAGGCTTCAGCAAACATATATCACTACAATCTGTGAGTTATAAATTTACATTAACACTGGCTATAGAGCAAGTGGGTGGGAACCGAGTCAAATTAAAGCTTACACTGGAAAGATGAACATCCATGCCAGTAAACCATTCCGTCTAACCAGGCGCATGTATACCTTTCTTTCTTTTAGTACCAGCGGGTAGTTCATACGTACAGGATTTGTTTCACTACACATTGTATATAAAATGCAGTAGCAGAGAAGATCCGGCCAACAAATATGGAAGATGAAGAAGTAGAACATCTTGAGTTTGCAGATGACTTAAAACTGACACTTCAAATGATCACAGCAGATGCTAAAGACTAATGGAGAAGATGAAGTGTAAAATTCCATCTTTGCTTCACATCACCTAGCAAGATGGATCTGAATCTGGTAGCAAATACCATTTAGAGAAATGGATTCTTCCTACTTTCATCTGCTTTTGACCATCAAATCCCAGATGCCTTGGGACCAAGCAAAGCTTTGTCATTCAGCAAATACCTCGCAGAACAAGATTGATCCAAACAATCACCATAACATCTTTGCTTACAGGAAATTCCTCTGAACGTTTCCAGATGAAAAGCGAGAAGCCAATCCTTGTTGCATGTTCTCAGAATCAAAGTTGACTTTTTTCCGTCCAGCTGTCAAATCTTTCTCACGGTCCCAAGGTTTCCAAGGGTGCATACCCTCCCATTCTTCTTTCTCAGGCTGCTTCACTTTCTTCTTTGGACGAGAAGTCTCCTCTCGGTGCTTTTGCACCAGTGATACTGAACGTTTAGAAGCATTATATTTGTCAACTAGTTCAGCATCCCTACTCATGCTTTTCCTTTCATCCTCTATGTCACCAAGAGCCTTAGCTTTATTAAATGCTTCCAAGTAACTGCAGCAAATAGCATCACCGGCAATTAGAAACTAGAAGACACCCTCACACACACATGCACAGAGATACACAAAAAGGTCAACAAGTTCTAGTAAAAAGAACTCATAAAATTGTGAGCATACAAGCAGTTTACAGAACCAAAGTTCACCACATTCATACAGAAATGCCACAATTGCAGAATGTAAGCATTTTAGCAAAATTTAGGTTTTTAATTTCTGCATCCATTTATAAAGTGCATTTGCAATTGCAAGTTAAACCATGTACCGTGTTTGCATGTGCAACTAAACTGTTCACACGTGAATTACATGCTAATTGCAACTCATGAATAACAACTCCAACTATCTTTTATGATCACCCCCATTAGTCCTGCCATTGTCATCTGCCATTACCATTGTCGCTCTCAACAACCTCCACCACCTTACCCATCATGATCATACCAACACTTTTCTTGTCACTCTTCCCAACGACCTATCCTCGTAACCATCACCTCTGCTACAAACCGCATCTGCCCATCACACCGCCTCCCTTTAACGGAACCATTCTCTTACTATTGCCCATCCTACAATCCCTCTCGACCACTGCCATTCATCTGGCCATCATGATTCTTGCTGTCATCCTTCATAATATTTATTGACTATTACAACCTCTACAATGTACAGTGGATAAATGAATTGCAAATGCATATTTTGAAATAAAGATACAAGTTCTGGAAAAACGAAGACCAACTTACATTTGTAAATGCAACAATTATAACCAAGGATTGAAGTTTGTGACACTGAGTATGTGTGCCAATATCTTTCTAGCACAACATGCAAATACCTTTAGGCACAGTACATACCAGGTCTTGCCAATTGGCATGCCACCTGTGACGGCCAACACAGGCTTGACCATGTGGTGACATGTCCAGTACAGCTTGGCACATGTTGACATTGTTCGGCACATGCCTACCCATGCTGACAGCAAGACAACCCTTCCCGAAAATTATATCTAGGACAATTTAGAAGAACAAATTACTTGTATTATTAACAGATATTCCTAATGTAATAGAGATTATAAGTTGCCATGATACCCAATCACATCTGCCTTTAAAAATGAATTATTAGAATTCATAATTGAGGAGCTCTCCATTTATCTTTATTTGGCATATTCCATGAAAGAAGGTTATAGGTATGTGACGTGTCAACTCATAATAGTTATGTGATACTGTGATAACATTCCATTTAGAAAGGAGAAAATAAATCAAAACTAAAAATATGATCAAACATGCACAAGATTAGTAATGGCATACTTCTGCTTTGCTTGTTGTGCCTTGTCAAGGGGGCTGTCAGTCCAAACGCTAGTATCACCTCGGCCTTCTTTAGTGGTTCTACTGAATGAAGTTGATTGCATACTCATTCCTGGCTGTTGAATACAATTAAAATAAGTTATTTATTCATGAAGATGATTAAAACACCAAAATCATTTGGGATAACAACGAAAAAGATCCTTACTTTTCTTTCGGGAGGTAATGTTGTCATCCACTCATCCCTCCTTGGTGCCTCTTTTGGCATTGCAAGGAGCTCATCATCACCATCAATGGATATACCTGTGAATATAGACCATCTGTGAGTTCATGTTCCATGTCAAGGCCATAATGCCTGCTGCTGTGAACTTTTGAATAGGTAACAGCTACACAAATATGGATTATAACTGTTGCAAGACTTTTTTTTTTTGACAACTGTTGCAAGACGATGAATAAGCAAAAAAGAATCTGTAGGATGAAATCCCGTGTGATTAAAGTTATTATAGTAATTAGGATCAACAAATGTTGTCCTCTCCATCTGGCTAACTCAAATTGAATTTTAAAAATAAATGTGCCTACAAAGACAAACTAAGGCTCAGAGAAAGGGAGCATCTAAAAACATGGCTTGGTTGCTCATCTAGGACCTCATTGGTAACAGCTGGTGAATAATTACAATTCTACAATGAAAACAAGGTAAATTAGCTGCAATGTCAAATCACAAATTCAGGTTTGACAGTTAAATATTAACCAATTACAAATCTTTTGGATATGTGATCACACTTTTATATTGTATCTAAAGTAACAAGAAAGCAAAAATAAAAAACAAATAATAACCTTGCAACTTTCTCCATTGTGCAGCTTCTCGAAGTGCTTGCAACTCCACCTACATAATTATGCACAATAAAAAAAGAGTACAATACTTTTGCAGGACCATATTGTAAGCTTGCATATGTTCCACATTATTAAAAAGTTGAAAGATCAAGCATCTGCAAATTAATTTCTCTATATGATGCAACCAGGCACCACAAGGAAAAAATAAGCTCTATGAGCTCAAGCTGAGAAAAAGTTAAAGAAACTTTACTAGACCAAATAGAAATGAATTAATTATTAAACTTTAATCAGAACAGCAACATGCTTTGCACAGGTGTAATGACAATCGAGAACATTAACTCTTGACAAAAATACCTTCATTTTCTCTTCTTCCTCTTTAAGCTTAATTTTCTCATCAAGGTTTTTCCTCTGCAAAACAAGCAAATGGCTGCAACTTAATGAACTCGCAACTCATAAGAAATATTTGTTGAATGTCTAAACATGAAAAAACTCATAGGCTCCTTGAACGGCACTTTAGTGTAAGGTAGGAGAAA
The DNA here is from genome assembly GCA_029747655.1 of Ensete ventricosum. Lineage (NCBI taxonomy): Eukaryota > Viridiplantae > Streptophyta > Magnoliopsida > Zingiberales > Musaceae > Ensete > Ensete ventricosum. The sequence goes on along the minus strand of JAQQAF010000001.1, from coordinate 5,825,521 downwards.
AGAACTGCAATTTCCACTTAATAAAGTTTAACAATAATTAATATCTATAAGCATTAAATAAGAAATACAAAGAATATAGAAAACAAGATTATCATATCCAGGAGACATCAACTACTTAAAACTTAAACGTGATCAAGATTTGTGTTCCATGGCATGGGGCATGGCACCATCTAGCCTGGAATGGCATTGCGCCATGATTTCAGGAGAACTCTTGTGCTAGCCATCACATGCCAAACTTTAGCCTAGCCATGTTTGGGCATTGCCTGCATGACTCAATATGCTAGTGTACCCTTCCAACACAGCATATGTCAACCTTTGTCGACCAGCACAACAATCCCTGTTTCATGAAATAGGAATAAGATATTCCAACAAATGAATACAAGTTTTATTTAAAATATTTAGTAAATTAGGATCATCAGCACTTCAACCATTTAATATGTGCGTAATGTCAAAATATTTTATCAGGATGGAACGTGAACTAATCTAGAGTCAAAATTAGCAGACATGAAATAATATCTACTTGGTAAAAAGGACTTCAGCATCCCTTTTACACTGAGAATGATAGAAGACTAGAGCAGATGTTTGGTTGACTCAGCACTATCACTAACAAAATATTGGTCAATCACTGCTCAATTACCAAGTTATCAAGCTCTGATAAGTTTGTCTAACATAAGAAAACAAGATGTACCAGGTAGGTTCCAATCAGATTAAACTGTGAGCATGGCAAAAAATCAAGTTAATAACTGACAGGGACCAACTAGTTCTATCCGGTTCCATGTAGAGTCCTGTATTAATGTCAAGCCAGAGAACTAACTCACAGAGACTGCCAAAACCAATTTGATTGCAATACTGTTTAATGGATCAATTTATGAGGCATGTTCATATACTGTCTCAATGATGGTAAATTTCTGAGCAAAAGGTCCATATACTGTCCAAGTGGCTGCTTAAAATTCATCAAGTTATTTGAGTCATGTTTGAACAGGATTTGGTCACAACAGGCTTCCTAGCTCTCATTTAACTATCAGGTTAATATATATATATATATATATATATACATACATACAGTATATCAAGGTTTTACATACCGGTCCGTACTAATGTACCAACATTATTAAGGTTTTATATACCAGTACCGGTACAGGATAGTATGTACAGTGCATACCACCCGGTATATTAAAATATTATTATATATTTTTATAATATAATATTAAATATTAATATATTAAAAAAAGAAAAGAAAACTCGGCGTCGTGGCCTCGATCTTTCTCCCCGCGCGGGGAGACGTTCCATCTCCTCGCGCAGGAGAAAAATCGCTCGCGGGCGACCCACGGGTGGCGACAAAGCGCAGGCAAGGGAAAGGAGGTACTTCTTTCTTCTTTTTTCTTTTCCTCTTCTTCTTCTTCTTCCTTTTTTCTCCCTCAATCGACCGCCAACAGCCTGGTAACTTGGCGGTTACCGCGTTCCAGTAACGTGGCGGACTGGTACGTACCGCCCGTATCGAGCGGTACAAATCGAAATTGCAAACCTATATATATATATATATATATATATATGGCTGTTTTTGAGTTACCGAAACTACTAAAGGTAAGGCTGCATATGTTAACCCTCTCTAGACCTTGCATTGGCAGAAGCCATTCATTGGGTATGCCATTTTTTTAGTCACAATAGGCTTCCTAGTTTTCGTTTAACTATCAGATTGTTATAAAAAAAGAAAACAAAATTTTATACCACAAATTTGGAATTGAATTTCATCCAGAAAGCACTGAGCAAATTTCATGGTAACAGAACTCAAACTTAACACTTGCAGTGCAGCTAAAAGTCTTGCCCTCTACAGCTGTCCTGAACAGTTTTGTGCCCTCAGTTTTGTTGCTTGAATAGGCAAAACAAAACTAAGGGCACAAAACTGGTCGAAGTCGGTCATCTTTGATGCTCTGGCGTATACATCCTTTGAACATCAGAGCCAGACATTCATGCCCAGGCAATCAGTTTTTCACAAAAGGAGAATTAATTAACTGAAAAGAATCCAATTTTCAGAACCTCATGCTTCCAAGATCAATTGGAAGATATTAACAGAGGTCAAAATCATTGAAGTCCATCTAATTTTAAAATAATTATGTGATTTCTAAGCTAATTCAGAAGAAAATTACTAGAGGAATAGTATTCAGTTGGCATGGAGTTTTGTGAAGACTCCTTAGATGGCATGCCGATGTCAGCTAACTTATACTATGGCCAAACTAAGTTTTGTTATGTATCAATCAGCATAAGAGGTCTCACACCGCACACAGTCATGAGATCATGGGTTTTGGAGTCCTGCTGTAAGCATCAACTATGCAGATGATGTTATCTTTGAATGCAAGGAGTAAATTAGAAAAGAACATAAACATGAGGAACAACTTATTTTAGCCTTTCGGACAAAATATTTTAGTTTTGTTTATTTTTCTTTTAGGCCTCCCTGAGTTGGTGAACCAGTAAACCATAGATTTCAGTGGACCAAATTGACTTACAAGCATTAGGGTTTTTCACCCTACTTATCAAGCGACTGCAAATAGAGAAGTCACACTCGAAAGGGCTATGGACTCAAAATTGGAAAGTCGCTTTAAAATTTCTGGACAACCAAGGCAACAATTTGATGTATGATTATCTTCCCTCAATACTTTTGATTCCTTCCTCTCTCACATTCCATTTTCCTTCTATCAGTGACAAGCTTGCATCTGCTTGTCACTGTCATTGTGATAGTCTGATGACTAAGGCAATAATTTCTTTATCACATTCCTTCTTTTTCTTTCTTCTTAGTGGCACACTTGTGTCCACATGTCGATGTCACATAGCAATTCATTCACCTGCTGAGACTGGACATACCACCCATAAATTATTTCTTGATAGGAATACAGGCATCATGTTCATAGATATTGGATTGTGGATACCTTCCATTAGTAAATTAAATGCAGCTTGCACACAGAAATCTAAAGGGAATGCTTACTACTCTGTAAAATAAAAGATTAAAAAACAACAAACACCACATAAGTTCTAAGCAACAATTTCCCGGATTTTACAAATATCAAGTGTGTCCACCACAAGTCCTACAATCACAACATCCTGCAAGTCATGAAACAATCCTGTTCAGAACTTCTCCTTAGCCCATAATGCTCACTGTACAATCTCTACTGTCTCCTTCGCAGAGGTCTAAGCATTACATAATTACATAGGATGGTAGTTCAAAAAATCATAGCAAAAATTATATTAGTGTTCTACTGGTATAGAGATACATCCGCTGGTCAAGTGTTATTAGCAAACGTTTCCAGGTTGTTACTATATTTGTATCACATCTCTACCTATATTCATTCTTGGGCAATGAAATTGATTATTGAAAGTCAAGAACAGAGTCAAGGAACATACTGGTTAGAAATCACATTCACTTTGTAGATTGGGAATTAATTAATCAAGTACTTCCTGAATTTAATATACCAAGTGCTCTGTAACCAAATCCTCCTAGTATCTGCATGCCAAACATTAGCTTATAATCTAGCATATAAAGTTTCCATCCTATGTAATACATAGCACATATGTGCAGGTGTGCAGGTCTGTACATGCATCCAATGACCTATACCAACACCTAACATGTAGGTCAGTTATATTCTGCAGCCACAGAATTACTTCAATAAGAAGTCCAAAACTTCCTCCCAAGACATGTTTCACAATTTTTGTAAAAAACCATATGGAGAACACAACAAAATGTTATTATACTTAAGGTTCTACATAAGAACAATCAGTAGAGACTTTTACACTTTAACATTAGAAATACGCACATATGCATGCCTGTTTTAATGTATCTATATCTGTATCTTCCTATATTTATGCATATATGTATGACAAGTGTGTTGTTTGCATTAGATTTCCACCTTCAAACTATTTGTCAAATCTAAAAGAAATAGAAATATGACTTTTCTCTTCAATACAAAATAAGCTTTGGTGATGCTTTTCAGAGAAGCACTTCCCCACCCACACCTTTGTTCACACAAACATAAAGCAAAAGAGTGATTGTGCAATGTTCATGCGTTAGAAATACCTTGTCAGGATCTTGCAGATCTTTGAAGGCTTGGTTCAACAACACGAATGCTTGGTGTGCTTGAGGATGAGAGCATTTGTCAGGGTGTACCATAAGAGATAACTTCCAGTATCTAGAAAATAGATGTATTAGATACTCCACAAAAAGAATATGATTACCTTTTCAACTATTTAAAGTGGCATAACCAAATGTTTGTAAAAAGTGTAACTGTTCAGAAGGCAGATTATGCTTCACTATCACTAAAGAGTACATAGAAATATTTCTCATCATCATCTGATATCATTTTGTATCCTTAGCACAGAGTGCAAGAGAGAGAGTCTTTGTTTTCATAAAGTTTCCTTACAGTAGATAAAAAAAATGATTTGCAGCTTAAAATAACAACAGAAATTCCATTATATTGACCTTATCATATGGAAGAGAAAATGGAAGGTAAACAACATTTCTCACCTTTTCTTGATGTTATCAGATGACATCTTCCAGTTGACACCAAGTATGTCATATGGTTTATCAACATCAGCACCAACAATTCGAGCTACCTGAATAATACACCATAATTATAGGAATCATTGCCCCATGACTTAAGATGGCAAGCATGCAAATTCCGCATCACTATAAGCTAATTACCTTTATACACTAACAAACTACTAACTTCAATGTTTTCACATCAAGCAACAAAATCATGACACCACAATAAGTCCACAATGTAACTGATATATTTTCAGGCAAAAATTTGCACCCCATGGTCTTGTCTAACTACCAATTAAGGTAACTACATTTTTTTCTATTCTTGGAAACAATCAAGGCAGCTACATGATTCATTCTGCCGCACAATAAGATTAGTATGAAAATATGCTGAATGGTGGAACACAGCTTCCAACAAGAACTTTTCATAGGTTCAAGCATTAAAGTGTAGAAGTTAGGCCAAGATAATGTAAATGCAAGAATAATGGACATCTTAACGTAAGGCAAAGACCATGCATTTCTTTCTACTGTTTCAAATTAAAAAACAAGTTTAAACAGTAACTGAAGTATAAATTCTTGAAAGCTCAGCTGGAGACCTTGCATTCAGAGAACACGTTTCATAGCAGCATAAAGAGTGGACTTCCACAGAGATTACATAATAGACAAATCAGCATTAGATATTTCATCCAAGTTCAGATAGAGACAAGAAAAGGCATGACTAACAGCTTCCACGAGAAGTCAATCAACTGACATGTTATTTTAAATAGAGAATAACAATAACAAAGCCATAAGTTCCAAAAATTTGGGGTTGGTTATTTTAAATAGACTCATTCACAAAATAATTTCGTTATGGAGAGGGCAGAACCTGAACACTCCTCAATAAGGGCCCTCATCTTAGACAAGGACTTTTCAGTTTCTGTTAATTTCAGATATATTTTGGTCAATACAATTTCAGATTTGTAGAGCCATAAATCAAGTTATATGTTCTTCTTTGAGTCTTATTTAAGATATAGACAGAATCGATAAAACTTTAAGCCATTAAAGTAATATATAGAGGGTTCTAAACATTTTATGGGATCTTAAAATTTTTTACAAAAAGATTTTAGTTTTCTATATATGGCATATTGAAATATATAAGCTTACAGGATTCTAATATCCCCAATATATATATATATATATATATATATATATATATATATATATATATCAAGTTATTGATAAACAGTCCCATATCAGTTCCTATAACCTCTCGGATGGGTATGGGACCTCTACACATAGCAATATACCAGACTACCATTGATTACGGAACAGTATTTGAAACCATGCGACATAACAATACAGAGCCTCATGAAATGATCCACCCTCTTTTAATATACATAGCATGTTAGGGGCCCTAGAGGCTATCTTGGTGTTGGTATTTCATTACTACAGTAGATATATCATAATTTATTAGTAAATCCTCTTTTTTCTGTCTCACTCATCATTGAAAGACCAATTGTGCTTGAATTGGAGAATTCTGATAGGAGGGGTATATCCTATCATTTTGCTTTAGAGTGAGGTGATTACAGTGACACTGAAAACCACGACAGCAATGTAATCGTATGCAGCTACTAGAGTTAAAACTTATAACTATACCCTCAAAGGTCTGACATACATGTTGAGGAGGATTTATGAAGACATCAAAAGCCTCACCATGCACATAGAAAGAAAAGAAGGCAATTGATTGGAAACGTGTAAAGATCATCACAATCCTATGCCCATGACAAAGTCTCTAATACTTGAGCGCTTTATGACTTCAACACTGACAAAGCAAGCTCCAATGCCCATTTCACCATCTTTTCCATATTAGGAAGTGCTTTCCAGAGGCCCTAACAACTTGCAGATAATCATGGAGAAGAATCTACAGCATATTAGAATTTCAGCCTGACAAAAATTGATCACTGAGTACTGGACCAGCAATTGGATGGCTCAATTCAGACTTTGCCAACATCTACTTGATTGTTGGAAAGAACTACATGGAACAAGGACTTGAAAATCCAGCAGCCCTTGACTTTTAATACCATCATAATAGCTTTATTTGACTCCTAAATCAACAATTTCAGCACCAGCAAGTAAAAAAAGACAAATGACAGCAGAAAGTAATTTTTGTAGAGCAATTGTCTACACTATTTGAAGACATGGAGATTTATTTCATAGGGAAGCAAATTGTTCCTTGTTGTCGGCAATGATTAGATCTAAAACAATGACAACCTTCCTCAGAATGTAAAAAAAACATATTAAAAAGATCAAGGATATGATTCTTCTCTCTCTCTCTCTCATATGCAGGAGGCCAACTCACCTCAAAACAGAAAATACAAGACAGAATCCTATCAAAATGGCATCAATTTTTTGTTTCTCTCTAGATTTAAGAGATATCAAAGAAAGAAGTTAAGGAACTAACTAATGTTATAAAAATTTCATGAGGCATTATTCAATGAATTAAATTAGACCATAACACCAACTTAAACTTGGCGTTCAAAATAAAAGCAACGAAAAAAAATGCAGTGAAGAAAAAAAATAAAAAATTAATCATAAAGAAAATGTGCTGTCTTCCCAGTTAAAGAGTGCAACTAGATGAAAATCATATTAACAAATGTTGTTGCAGAAAGAATATATCCTCCCAAGCGTGGAAAGCAACTGTCCAACATAAAGAGGCCGAGGAAGCTATAGACATGCCACAAAAATATCATTGGAATAATTGGAGCAAAGAACCAGAAGAGTGTATGATATCTAGTCAGACTATTCTATGTTAAGTAACATGACAGGAAATATTACAGATCACCTGCAAACAAGTGAAAGAATTATTATATTGAGGAAATTAACACTGAAAAAGAAATGTGGAAGAATTCAAGAACAGCAGTTCAACATACTCACTCATAAATGAGAACCTTCATAAAAAAAAATTGATAGAAAGTTTCTCATACCTCCTCAAAGCGCTCAGCTTCATTTGCAGATGCAGCTTCAGCAACCATGGCAGGTGGAGGAGGCCCAATAAGCATATCATTGTCAATTTCCAGGTCAGCCTCCCTGGAAATTTTTATAATGTATTAAAAGAACTTGAATTGACATGCACACTTTGCACAATAAGCACTGGCAGTCCACCGTGCAAGATTTGCAATGAAATGAGAAACAGACAGTCACTAAAATACTACAACAAAACACATTCTGACCAACTTGGGCACAAACATAACAGAAGTAACTTGCATTCAAGTACCTTAGTAAATTCTCTGCCTCTGTCAGTTCAGCAGCAGCAGCCAATAATTCACGAGATGGCATTTCAGGTCCAATTAACCTGCCAAAGAGCATTCGCTACAATTTATCACACACAAGAAACGTGAGTTGATTTTCCAAAAAAAGGACTAGTAAAATGCCTGTGGCATGTACTGCCTGCACTAATCCCAGATTATAAATTTATACATGGCATGTTGCATGAAGAACGTAACATTTCTCTCATGTTCTCGTCGCCCATAATCATATCAAGTATCCATATTGGAAAAATATGATGTAGTATCAATTGTATTGTGCAGATATCTTGCCAGCATACTAAAAAGAGACACAACGTGGATCAGCACGGGAAATCCTTGTTTTGAAAATTCTCTTGCATGAAAATAGCCAAATGATATCATATAAAAGCAAGTAAAGGGATCTCCAACGTTTATGTCAATCTAAGACATCTGGTCTATAAATCTAAAATCAGTTTTTTAAAAGGTAGGGCATAAAAATTCCAAAATGGTTTGTTGAAAATACCAACACAACAATAAGTTGGAGGTCGACTTAAATAACCAACTAACACAATTGGTACTAGATCCAAACCCTTGATTTAACTATCCCCTGAGAAGCGTACCCTTCACACGAAATCATCAATTGAATGAGGTAGCTACTAGCTAGTACACCTAAAAATATACAACTAATATAAACTGAATGGAGCTAACTACAGAAACAGCAAATATGCACATAAAAATGAGCAGGTACTCAGCCATCACTAGAAGTATGGAGCATGGGTATAGCTTAAAACCATTTAAACAATATCCAACTTATAAATAATAAAATTATGGACATAGGATAAGTCTTATCTTCAAAAAAATAAATTCAACAACTTCCACATCGGTTTCCTCAACCATGAAGATGCTCAGTCTTGAGATAAAAGAAGAGATTTTACCAGCCATATTTTGCTTATTGCAGTTACCAAGGTTCACCTTATCGATCATTCAAATCCATGTTAGTTACGACAAACCATGCCATCAAGCTACTAGCATGAGACACTGGTGCATCCAGGTCCATGCTTATCAATGTGAGCATGTGACCAGCATAGGATCAAACCATGCTAGTGGCTTACCTGCATAGTGCATACATCAACTATATTATGTTTATTGCAGTTACCAAGGTTCACCTAGCCAAGCACTCAAATGCATGTTAGTAAGGACATTATGCCATCAAGCTACTAGCATGAGTCATGTAATGCATCCAGGTACATACATGTCAATGCAAGCATTAGATCAATGATGTTAGTGACTTACCTACATACCTTAGCTCTATAACAGTTGTTTTTAGTGTCTACAGGTACAACATGAAAATTCAAGGTCTAGTACCCAACAGCAACCAAACACCAAACTCCTAGGAAAACTAGAGCAAAAGAAAGCAATTGACCGATATCATTTTCCAACAATAAAATGAGATAACTAGACATAAAATAGCACTGACCTAAGATCAACCCTGCTACATGACATAAGATGCTAGATTCTACTATACTTTAGAGAGCAACATCTTTAAATTATGATGATCAGTTGAAAGATCAATCCAGACTACAACAACAGAAAAAGTAGCCAGTTCACAAATTCACTATAAGGAATCATTAAATCAAATTAAATATCGAGTAGAAATTCCAAATCCTAAGTGAGATATAATGAAAACAGAACTTGACCACGAGAAAGCCAATCGCTGATCCAGCAGAAGTTGCAACTTGGTCCAGATTGAATCAATATTGTTTACATAATTGAGCCAAAAATGTAACACCAACTGTCATTATTAATCATGTTTCGTTGTATTATAAAACTAACTTGATTATAGAGCAGGAAAACATGATCAACTAAATTAATTATCTGGTTGTCTTAAACAATCCATTTTAGACCACTATTTAAAAGGATTGTATCCCCTTCTAAGTGTCCATTACAAACCTACATAGAAAAAGTGAGTGATTACTCGTGGGTGTAAATTCAACCAACACAATTCGAAAGGATAAAGTAAAGACAACATTCTGAGTAGCTACAGAACAGGAATGATAGCATAGCTGCAAAAGAAAGTTGCTAACCGAAAAATTCAAGCAATCAAACAAAGTTCTCCATCTCAAGATGGACAACCTTCAAAAGATAGAAGCCCATATCACCTTCTTCTTCCAGGAGTAGGTAATTCATGGTTTTCTTGTGCTTCATCCAAATTTGCATTATTACTATCAGCTTTATCCATCTTATGAATATGATCTGATAGTGAAGGTTGTTGACTATCATGTGCTTCAGACATAGAACAGAGATTGTCTCTATTTTTCAAATGTGAGCATAATGTCATACCAACAATGTCCAAAGTAGGAATACCCTTCGGAGGTAATAAATAAACTCCATTATTTTTTTTGAGCCTTAGTGATTGGAAAAGCTTCTTCAGAACTTTCACAAGTGACTTATCGGTAATTCCGCCAACATCAACACCCTGTCCACTGTCAACCATTTGAAGAAGCTGCCACAATGGGGTACAGAAATATTAGAAAAGCAGTTGAGAAAGAGAAGCACACACACACACACACATACATATATATATATATAATGTAAAAGAAATTAGGATTCAAGATGTAAATTAATAAATGATAGACATGAGATCCAATTGAAGTACAATAATTTCTAATTTTTGAAGTTTCATTTTTCTTCAAAATTGTGGTCCATGTTACAATAAGCAAGAATTCCATGCAAATGCAAGTTTTAAGCAGCATAAATATATACAGGTGCATGGCTAAGACACGATCAAGAGATTATAATAGTCACTGTTTGAAGATAGCAGTAATACAACTTATAAAGCCTATGCTTGCCACAATGACCTCACGCTGATGATAAATGATGAATGAGTATTAAGACTTGAACCATCTTTCATTGACTGAGGTCTACAGTTCCAAACATTACAAAAAGTAATAAAAAAAATTCCTGATCATAAGGGCCACTCTTTAAAAAGCCCAAATTATTCAACCGCATGTTTGAAAGAGATGTCCCTTGCAGCCATCAGATTGGTTACAATAAGTGAGCAGTTAAGTATCACAATATTCGGTATCCCATTGACTCCATTAAATATTTATAATGTTTAGAGAAGAGACTGTATTTAGCTTGAACCAATGTCTCCAGTAACATTAAATTGGCATTAGTCTAACTGAATAAGGCTTCACTTGACCAGAAAAGAAGTTCTTGAAGGAAAGTTAGTTTGGATCCTTAAAGTTAGGTTCACGGGGATCAAAATTCCGTGGTTTCATTTGGTTTACAGTCAGTCTAGCGAGCTCAACAAGGGAGCGGCAGCAACATTTGACAATTCTAGAATTTTCTTTTTGGTTCTTTTGAGAGAGAGAGCAGATGGAACAAATCCCTAAACAGGGAAAACTGTACCAGCAGAAACCTAATTTGTGTCAAGACGATGTATAGAGAACCTGTTTCAGATCATCTGCGGCGTTGGGGAACTTCCGAAGGAAAAGCCGAACAATCGATTCAGGTTTGAGCGACCGAGGCTCAGGATCATCACCAGAAGAGGATGAAGAGCGAGAATAATCAGAATCGTCGTCTTCACCATCGTCATATTCCCTCCCACTCCGCCGCCGCCTCCGCTCCGACTTCCTCTTGTGCCTCCTCCTTTCCCGTCGCTCGTCCTCGTTCTCTCGCGTCCGTGAATCGGCTTTGCTGCTGCGAGATTGCCTGCTACTCTTGCACCTGCGGCTCTCCTTGTGACGGCTGGATCTTCTCCCTTCCTTCTTGATCTTCCTTTTCCTCCTATCTGAACTCTCACCATGAGAGGAAGACGACGATGAGGAAGACGAGGCGTCGGGGCTTCGACGGCGTTCCGAGGTGAGCCGACCCCTCCCCATACCCAAAAGTGAGCTCCTGCCTGGAAACGGGTAGACCCCTTTAATTCTATGTTACGGATCGCAGCAGCTCGGGTCGGGTTTGCGCTCTATTAACTTTATCCGTTTAAATCCGTATTGCTTCGAGATTCGTCATCTTTGATCAACATCAATTTTTTTTTATTTTTTCGATATTTATTTTCTTCTGGTCGATTTCCTCGAAAGACTCTTTTTTTTTTCCTTCTTTCCTACTCCAATTTATCTTAAACTCAATCTAAGATTTGATACTTTAATATGACTTAAGTGTGTCCGACAGATGTAGATATAAAAAATATATTTATCTTTCTACGTGAAAACATCTCCAACCTAATTATCGGGTTTTTTAATCGATTTAAGCGGATTAGTTAAAGCCGATACCCGATAAAATTCTAAACGATACGCTTGCACGAATCTTGCTGCACCAAGCCAAAGGAGCGGATCTCATAGTTCCCTTATACGAGTGGTGACGCATTGATTGCGCGCATCTAAACAAGGTCAAGGGCACGAATCGTAAAGCACTGGTCACCTCCCTCGACGCCGCGCGCGAAGAGTAATTTCCTTTCGTATCCCCGTCTCCGTTCGAGAACACAAGAAACCTTCTCTTAAACCCTTTCCATGCATAACTGTGTCTCGTTCATGAATCCGCCTCGCAAACGACGCGTTGCAATTTCGCCTCCTTTGGATCCCTCTCTTCGACCGCCCACCGAAACCCCGATTCCTCCACGTTCCATCAAGACCTGACGTCGTCGGCTGGTTCTTGTGGTTTGAGAGTCGAAACAGGGTTGAGATCTTGGAAAGAGAAACGAAATCCGATCGTTTGGTTGATTTCTTCCGGTTTTCGTTTCGTTTCTTCCTTCCCTTCATTGGTAGGGATGGAAGGGCCTGGGGACGACACCGATGCCCTATGCAGTAAACGGAAGTGGATGGAATCGCCTGCAGACGATCCGTGAGTTCTTGCTTCCTCCTCACTCGTTGTTCGGTCTCTTGATTAGGTTTTGATTGTGCATTGGAAATTTGAGGTTTTGATACGAAATTGTGTTTCCTTTTGGGAAACCACAGTGCGGCTATGGCAAGCGGAAGTGATGGAGATCAGAAAATACGATTCCAAGATGCTGTGTGGTTCTTGGAGGTTTTGAAGGAGAACCTTGATGATGACAAGTATCAACAATTCCTGAAGACCATAAAGGATATGGGCGCTCAAAGGTTTAGTTTTGTAGGCTATTTCTTCTCTATAAAATTACTACTTAAATGGCCAGTTTATTGTTGATCTTCAATCTTCCATTTTGGTGTTGATTGCAGAATCGATCCAGCTGAGTGTTTCAAAAGGGTGAAAGCGTTGCTTCATGGGCATCCCGACTTGATCCTCGGGTTTGACAACTTCATGCCAAAGTGCTGGCGCCGGATGGTACCTTTGACATTTGAAAAGAAGCCAAACTATAACGATGCCTTAGCTTTTGTTTACAAACTGCGAGTAATTCATTATCCTTCTTTTCTGAAAAGTGCTCAACTACCTATTTTGTTTCTGCAGTCTCCTTAAGTTTTTTTCCTCCCTACAGAATCGCTTCTCAAATAATGACGAGAAGTATAGGTCATTTTTGTATACCCTGAGCATGCTTTGGACTGACCACAAGTCCATCCATGAAGTATTCCAAGAGGTTTTCGCTTTTGCCATATACCATTTATGTTACGATTTCAATATTTGTTTCTGGAGATCTCTCAAATCATTTAGTTCTTCAGGTAATGGTGCTATTCCAGGATGACAATGACTTGCTTGAAGAGTTCTGTCGTTTCATACCTTTTGGTTCAGAAAGATTACCTTCTCATCATGAATCATCTGTTGGACCTTTGAGGCGCCACAATGAAGGGAAGCCAACATATACAAATGATGCTCAAGGTGAAGAGGTACTCGAGTTTTGTTTTCTCAGTATTCTGGATGTGTGGGTCATAAATGAGTCTGATTACATATAGACGTAGATTATAAGTGAACAACAACCTTCTTTATTACATATGGTCACTAATGGTATATTGCTGCATAGGATAAGACTTTAGGAAGTAGGAACTGCTTGGTAGTGATACCCTGTTGCATTCAATTTAACATACTCTGACATGACACATTGTTGTGTCTTCTAGTTGCTTCAGAAGAAACAAATATGCAATTCACATGCTGAATCGCATGACCTAGAGAACAAGAGAAGAAAACACCTTCAGAGAAGTCATAAGGATCCGAGAGAGTATGAGTCAGCCAAAATGAACATGGAGAATGAAAAGGATTTGAACAATATGCTGCTGCAGAGAGGTGAAGAAGGTACTTGAAACTTTCTAATACATTGTAATAAAAGCTTTTTCCTAAGAATCATAGGAGCATTGTGCATAGTAACTAGGTAATTAATTAGTGATTCATGCATCATAGGACTTTCTATGTGCTTTCTATCCGCGTACATGTCAATTGTCTTCGTTCCTGCTCAAACCTTTTACTGAAAGTAAAAACTGTGAGTCTTTTGTAACTGGCCTTTGCACATATATGATGTTTATGATTTTTCATTCTAACTTTAAACAAGATGTTAATTTTTTCTTAAGATATGCTGTTATGATGAGATTCCGAGGGACTGTAGTGACAGTAGTATTGCCTTTACAAACCAAACAATTGCAGGCCTGATTGCAGTTGCTACATCATCCTTGCATCAAATACCAACACCTTCTCCGCATCATTCCAACAACATAAAGGTCTTGCTAAACATCCTCTACATTTGATTGTGCACCCTCTCTCTTAGATTTATTAAATATCCTATTAGAAAATGGCAGAAAAGTGGTCAGGTTTCCCTTTTTTTGTTTTTAACTGAGGCATTTCTCATGTATGATCCAGAAAAGTCCCACCTCTCATTATCTATAAGCTGGTAACTAGATTTGACACCAAGTTAACTTTTATCTTTCATAGTTGTTGTTTCATCATGCTGACAAACCTCCTTACGCTATTTAGTTTATAGTATTTTATCATAAATTACTGCATCAATATTGCATTCATGTTATTTTTCCTGCTGTGTGACCCCTTTCTTATGAGGAAGATTTCCATGTGGTAATTTGCATATTATGGATGTTATACAAAACATTGTTTTTTTGTCCAGTATCCACATTACAACAATGATAACAAAAACGAGCCATAGTTCCTGGGGTCTATTACATCTCTTACTCTCTTACACACCTAATCCTAATCGGCTCCACCAACTAGTTGGGGCATCTACTGATCTCCTTTTGATATTTCAATCTTATTTTAAATACTTTTCCTCGTTTTATTTTCCATCAGAGCATCACCTGATTGTTAAAGGTTGTATATTTTTCTTATTTTGTTTTTTCTAGTAAGCTGCACATCCACATTAATATCCTCATCCAAAAAATGGTGAACCCCGTGCACTCAACAACATTAACTTGTTCTGTGTGCGTGTTTTGCTATCCAATATTCCTCTAACATATATTTAAAATTAATTTTTAATTTGATCCAAAGGTATTCAGATTTTTTCTTATCTCTATTTTGACTTGATCACAATCTTACCAATATTATTGTCTGCTTACTAATCAACATGGGCTAGTCTTGATTCAAGATGACTATGACAAATTCAATGGAGTTCAACACCCATTTAAGATCATTATTCCTTCTCATGTTAGTGACTAGTAGGATTCCCGTGACCAACAATAACCCACTAAAAAAGTAGAAATAATTATTTTTTTATTTTTATGTTGAACATATATAAATAAGGGTTAAGGTTCATTTTTGCCGTTGTAGTTTTGTTTTACTCGTGTCTAAAATAACTTCTATACTTTCAAAAACGTAGTATATAAGTTCCTTCCATCAAGTCTGAGTTAACAGACATTAGAGTCTGCTTACGTGACATGCTGACTCATAATAAACTATTAATATAATGACATGCGTAATTTAAGTTTTTTTAAAAAAAATTATCTTGGCCCTTGTGGTTTTGGTCTTAGATCACTTAAGTCCTTATGATTTTGCTCATGTCTAAAATAACTCTTACATTCTGAAAAACATAGCATATAAGTCCCTCTTGTTAAGTCTGAGTTAATAGACGTTAAAGTTTGTTTATGTGACATGTTGATTCATAATAAATAATTAATATAATAATACGTATAATTTAAATTAAAAAATTAAAATCACCATCAATGGCGGGAGGATGCATCGTCGTGAAAGCGATCACCAATAGCAACACCGAGCCACTGCTGCCTAGTAGGGCGCCATACGCACACGGCCTCTCCTATGTTGGCGATAAACATAGGAGCTTTCGGTCTTATCTTAGATGGATGTGTGTCGACCAATCCGACATTAGGCACACAATGGTCTCTTGGTCCCTCTTCCTCCTGGGCGTTTTCATCCTTACTGCTTCCCACTTTGTCTCTCCTACGCTCCCACCCATCATGCTTACGACGTGGTGATCTAGCTCTCTCTCATTTCCACCTTCGGCCTCTCCTACCTTTGCCTCTCCGCCTTGATCTGCCATTACGACTTTCGCCGCTTTCTCTTCCTCGACAAGATAGACCTTTTTTAAGCTTAAATTACATATGCTATTATATTAATAATTTATTTTGAGTCAGCATGTCATGTAAGCAGACTCTAATGTTTATCAACTCATACTTAATAGAAGAAGTTTATATGCTATGTTTTTAAAAATGTAAGGGCTATTAGACACAAACAAAACCATAAGAGTTTAAATGGTCCATGATCAAAATCACAGGGGTTAAAATGGACTTTTTTAACTTATATTATATATGTCATTATATTAATAGTTTATTATGAGTTAGTATACCACGTAAGCAGACTTTAACATCGGTTAACTCAGACTTGACGGAAGGGACTTATATGCTATGTTTTTTATAGTATAGGAGTTATTTTAGACACAAATAAACCATAATGATCCATAGCCAAAATCATGGGGGCTAAAATGAATTTTAATCTTATAAATAAATGTATAATATCTTCCTCTTATATTATTCTTTGAAAAATAGATCTATTAAAGTACAGTTTGTGAATATAAAGAAACCTTGGTGTAAATTATTTCCGTTTCATAGATTGATAAACTATTTGGTGCAAAGTTATTATATCAGATAAAGACTTTATTGTAACTGTGAAAAATATGTTTTTTATTAGAGAAGAACAAGAAATATATTTAAACAAGAAATTATCATCAAAATTGATGAAATATACTTTTACCTTATGTTTGATAAACACCATGTCCAAATATATGTTATCATTCAACTTGGTGATGTGACATCGAAATCAAGGCCATGTTGCAAAAAGAAGAGGATAGGAAGGCAGGAGGAAGACAATGTAGGTTACTTAGGAAGATATATGCCATCACTCATTCACAAGTATATATATCCCAGCCAACATCCACAATATATGTTGTTAGAGGAAATAACCATATTACTACTCCAATGGATATCTAGGGCTCAATATTTTCTCTATTTATATTCCCCTTGGTTCGAGGCCAATATCCATGTTATTTTATGCAGATGCTAAAAATACATTTCTCATTCAAGGCACTTATATTCTAATATTATCACATCCAAAAAGGGAGATATGCATACCATGATATGCAAAATTCAAATGTTGGACCAATTTTTTAATGGAAAAACAAGCCTCGTTAATAAATTGGAACAAATTTCTCACTTCAATGTTTGGTTGAGCTAAGTCCTTATAGACAAACTTACTGTTGATGGACCAGATACAATGTGCTCAATGTCTACACCGTTAGGATGCTTTTCATGCAGGAAAATAGCATTCACAAAGTTACAGTATGACTTGATCAATCTTCTAGAAGATGTCTTGCATGTAGTGTGCTTCAGACCCTGTCAATGTATATTGGGTTTAGGAATACTATCTTTGTGCATGTTCGCCCACACAGAGAGATCACATTGTTCTCCTGTTACCATTGACCATGGCCAAAAATGATTTAGTAACTCAATAACTCGTATAAAGCAAGCCTTGACAATATGTTCTGAAATTCTTAAACTCAAATCATATGTAGTATGCCAATCGTGTAATACAATGTCACACTTTTGACTTTACTTTTCTTGATATGGGAATATGAGGACAAAACAAGTAAAGATGATTTAGAAGATGAACAATCTTCCAATTCGTGAATCCAATTAAATGTTTTTTTAATTAGACATTTTTTTAAACAACATCTGGTAGATGCAACATTTTAGTGAGACCTACGAATGGAGTTCCCAGTTCCCATGACACTCCATTTCATGTCTATTACCAAAGTTATCATTAAAATTTTATTTAGAGCATGAAAGAGTTAATGTTAATTTTTTATTAGAGCATGACAGTGAGGAGTTAGGTGGAGTGGGATTGTTAGACAATATTTTGTGATGATTTAATTAAGGATGACTGAGTTGACTTGCATTCACACTTGGACATGATCTCTTATCCAAATAATAAACTGGAAGCACAACCTGATTCTTTTTCTTTCTATTTTGCTCTGATTTTATTGTTTTTGAGTAAACTATTGCTTTAGAAACCAACCTATCTGGCATTTGGCCTATGTCAGTCTACTGTGTAAACAACAGCAGTTTGCATTTCTGAAACTTCTTCATGATGTATCAGTCCATGCTTCCATGATTATGTATCATTTTCTTATAGGAAAACAAGATTTTAACATCGTCTAATGGTAGCTGTATCTCTAATCTTCTGGTCAAAAGATGCTACATGCTTATTACGTCTGAATCTAAGATTCACAACAAGTGCATTTAATTTGCTGTGGATAAGCATTGCTACATATCCTGGTTACCAACAGAGACCATCTTTTGATGGGGATAAGTTGCAGGATAATTTTCATCTGTTACCCAATTTGTTGACTCTTAACACCATGAAATCGCTTCCTGGATCCTCCATTATCATGCCAAAATGGCATGTGCGTGTTGCCAGTGCCATTTAATATTTGGTTGTTATTGTTATCTTATTTAGCATTTAATATTCAATAAAATTATCATCCTATTTTAATGCAGCTCTTTCTCTTGAAGGCCATCAAGCTAGACTAATCATGGAAAAGGAGTCTTTCATGGATGTGAAGCTTGAAAGAGATGATATGAAGAATGTAAAATTGTCCAAGAGTGATAGAAATATAGAAGGGAAAAGGCTAATTAAAAAGGGTCCTTCTTCTAAAGATGCAGATGCTTCTGGAAATAATTTTTCTAGAGAAAATGAAAAATGTGATCTCGGAAGAGCAGATTCAGAGCTAGATCTCTCAAATTGTCAGCGTTATGCGTGTAGTTACTGCTTTCTTCCTAAGAATGTAGGCTTCAGATCTTATATTACTTTTTCTGTCTTTTAGGAATTTAGTTTTCTATCTTTTGCTAATCTATTATGTGTGCTTTTCAATAGTATCCAGTACCTCCAGCAAGCGGCATGACTGAGCTTGGTGCTTCTGTCTTGAATGTTCATCTGGCATCTGTGACTTTTGGAAGTGAGAATTGTCCTTTTAAGTTTACACGCAGGAACAAGTATGAAGAATGCTTAAATAGATGTGAGGATGATAGGTATGTTTAACTTTGCAACAAATGTGAAATCTTGCATTTAGATTGTTCATGACCATATAGCCCTTATAATAAGCTCTAGGACTGAGAGATGCATCATAAGAGCCCACAACCACATCTTTTCTTTCATGACTGGAAGATGCACAAATAGTTGTTATATAACTATCGTGACTGTTTCCAGGTATGAGCTGGATATGTGGTTAGAGATTGCAACTTTAACTGTCAAGAGAGTGGAGGAGTTACTAGAGAAAATCCATTGTCACAAAATTGAGCCAGAAAACAATATTCGAATTGAAGACCACTTTACTTGTAAGTATATGCATAAAGTGACAAAGCTAAACTTGGTTGGAGTTTGCATTTAAAATTTTGGATTGGAGATTTATGTTATGTTTATGTTACGCTACAGCTCAAGACTTGAGATGTCTAGAACAGTTGTATGGTGACTATGGACTGCACGTTGTTGATATTCTACGTGAGAACGTGAGTGCTTCATTGCCTGTCATATTGACTCGTTTAAAGCAGAAGCTAGAGGAAGGGTTAAGAATGCGAGCAGACCTTCAAAATGATTGGGCTGAAGTTTTCGTCAAAAACCATTCAAGAGGACTTGACCACCGTAGGTTCTACTTTAAGCAGCAAGATCCAAAGACCCTGAGTTTCAAAGGTAATTTTAGCTTGACTAGATATCATGTACCTTCTTTTCTGTTTTCCTCTTTTCTGATTCTTTAGTATATCGTAAAGTTTGGCTGGGCCTTAGACCTAAAGAAGAGGAGAAGGAAGAGGAGGAGAGGAAGAGGGGAGAGGAGGAGAGTATGGGAGAACTAGCAGGGGCAGTGACTGATGGGCAGCATGTGGGAGGTGAATGCAAGAGGAGAAATCATGTGCAAGAGAGAGGCTGGTCGGGGTTATGTATTCCTAGTAAAAAAATAAAGAAATAATTGGGTATGGACCAGATGGTTAGCACTCGATAGACTTACCAGCCAGCAAGCCATGTATTGGACTTCTTTGCAACCTCAGAGCAAACACATTGTTGAGAAGGGTAGGATTTCTGCCATCAATCTAACTGTTTTATCCGATAGCCTGGCCAAGGGAATGAGGTGTCAGTGGAAAGGTATCCTCTTGCCTAGATACCAGGGAGAAAAATCTAAAAGGATAGTCATGTCTTAGTTCACGCTCGAACTGGAAAGTACTGGCTGGTATGTACTGGTCTAGGTGAAATGAAGTTCCTGGCTTAGACCATTCTATAAATTTTATATAAAATTGGGTTCTAGTTTGTCATGGATTTATTTCAATTGGCATGCATGGGTAGACCGTTCTATACAGAATATCAAATAGCCATTAGTTGCAAATAGACGCTACTGTCCATGCAGCACCCACACAATTTATCGTTATCTAGCAATTTTATGTTTCGTTGTTGTTTCAACTTTCAAGCCAATTGCGAACCTTAAACTTGAGGTAGTTGTTACTTCTGTTACAGTTAGTGAGTTTTATTATGGCATAGGTTCTGCAAGATTTTGGATACCTATGTTTGTTCTTTTGAGTCTTTGACAACTAATTTACTATATTTTATAAATTTTTCTTCATAATGTGTTCATCCTGTAAGAACTGCCCAGAAGCACTGATTGTTCTATCTGGTGCCCTGCTCATGCACATGTCTGGCCACATTCTAGAAAGTTGATGGATCAGCGGTATGGTGATGAGTGATCTTGTTCTCAAAGATCATATCCTAGTATTATTTTAGTGAATAGTTTTTAGGAGTTTGCAGAGTTTTGCTGACGGGAAAATTCATCTTCTAATATAAGGTACAATTTATATCAAAGTTCACAATTTCATGTACCGACGATGAACCTTTCAAGGCACAGACCAGTACCATACCAGTTCATACAGGTGTCCTGAGTGTCGGTATGCTGGTACATGTCAAGTTTCGAAAAAATCCTGAAAAAATAATTAAAATGTCTTGCGGTACAGGCCTTATACTGGCTGCCTTTAAACATAGAATATCAGGCCTCCTGGATTCATAGTACTTGGCTCCTTGTCAAGGAAGAGTTTTCATTGACCTATCAGGTGAACATCTCTTGGTTTGCACGGTTGCAACAACCTAGCTGATTAGAAAAGAATAATGCATTAAGAATCGAATGAGATGCCAAAAGTCACAATATTCATTTTCTTTTCTATTTCATTTATTTAATTTGAATGATCCTTGTGCATTTCTTTATCCACTAATGTGATGACATGATTGTTCAGCTATTCGATGATAAAGTCTGCAAGTATCCTACCTCTTCACTATATGCTCTTTTATATATTTGTAAAAGGAGAAAGCAATTGGTGTTTTACACTGAAGTCTGATAATCTAACAATCTAGAAGCTAAATGAGACTCACATGGCAAAAGAACAACCTTAATATGCCACCTAGACTCACCTGCATTGGGAATAAATGATCATTCTGCAAATGACTTTTTTGTGTAATCTTTAGAGACCAATTGGTTTTAGGTAGAAATTTATAATATCTTTGTGAACTTCTCAAGGCTCCCGCCAATCAATGCACTTAGTCTTACCTCTTCAAGTAGAGAGGCTCCATGGTGTTGCATTTGTTTTTTTTTTATAGAAGTTCTTTTGTGCAAACTTAGAGTAGACAATCTGTTGTCATATTGAATCTGCTTCTTTTTTGTTCTGTAAAGTTGTTTTATTCCTGCTGTATTCAATTTGTTGTGTTCACATTTCATAGTTTGATGTTTTTTGTCTTCTCTG
This sequence comes from Ensete ventricosum, assembly GCA_029747655.1. Lineage (NCBI taxonomy): Eukaryota > Viridiplantae > Streptophyta > Magnoliopsida > Zingiberales > Musaceae > Ensete > Ensete ventricosum. The sequence continues at coordinate 5,803,541 of JAQQAF010000001.1, read as the reverse complement.
TAGCTTTGTTGGCTGAATGTAAGCTAAATGAGAATATGGATGAGAACAATCAACTCAAGAGTGCTGCTGGGAATGGATATATTATATCTAATATGGTATTTGAATATACAGACACAGAAATCCATGATGTACTGTACAAAATTATCATGTTATCATGTGTTGAAAATTGCACCTCAAAGGATGAGCTGGACGAGATCATGAAGGTATGGACAACATTTGTGGAGCCAATGTTTGGAGTTTCTTCACGGCTCCAGGACACTGAAATTAACAAAGAAACTATGAAACATGATTATAAAGGTAGTGTGTCATCCTCATGGCACAACGATGGTGCTTCTTGTGCTAGAGGTTTTTCAACACATCTCAAATCTGGTTGCCTTTTCAACCCATCTGTTCCTCAACTTGGAAAAGAAAATCTTAAGAATTGTGAGGTATTATTCTGCTTATTTTTTACATTAGCAAACATTTTAAGTCTGAAGTGCATTGTACATTTTATCCTTGCTTTTACTTTACAATTTTACATAATAGCCATGATCTATAAGTTTGTATATAAGTTTATACATTTTATGCTTTTACATTTTTCCTATTAGCTTAAGCTTTTCGAAGAAGTGCTACCTTAACTAATAATCTTATTATGCAAGCTGCAGTCTAAATCCCGGTTCTAGCCCCTTTAATGCTTAATTTGCTCATGCCGGGTCTTTTGGCAAAGCCCGATGGTTTTTGGCTTGGGTCCACTTGTCAAACCCATTAATTCTTGCTTAGGCTTGCAGTTTGATAGAGGATGTTAGAATATTAAGTATAAGTTGGGCCTATTTCCTATCATTTAATATCAAGATGAATTATTAGTATTGTAGTTAGAAGCAAGGTTTGCAATTTCGGCATGTACTGCCCGGTACGGGTTGTACATACCGGTCTACCAGGTTACTGGTACGCGGATCATCCACTATCGGGCGGTTCGGCCTAAAATCGATCGTCGACGGTCGATTTCGGCCGTCGGCGGCCGATTGAAGAAGAAATCGACCGTCGGCGATCGATTGAGAGAGAAATCGACCGTCGGCGGTCGATTGAGGAAGAAAAAGGGAAGAAGAGGAAAAGAAAAAAAAAGAAGAGAAGAAAGAATACCTCGCTCTCGCGTCGTCCTCGCCCGCCTGTCATCGCCTGCACGCCGTCGCCGCCCGTGGGTCACCCGCGACCGCGGCTACTTTTTCTCCCGCGCGAGGAGACGGAGCGTCTCCCCGCGCAGGGAGAAAGATCGAGGCGACGTCGCCGAGCGCCCGCGGGTCACTCGTGACCGTGGTCACTTTTTCTTTTTTTTAATATTTTAATATTATATTATAAAAATATTATATTATATTTTAATATCGGGCAGTATGCACTGTGCATACCGCCTGGTACCGGTCCCGTACCAGTACCGACAATATGTCGGTACATTGGTACGGATCGGTAAGTCAAACCTTGGTTAGAAGAGGCAACATAATTAGTATTAGTGATGTGAGAAGAGGTGGAGGGTAAGACTTTCTTATAAACTATAAATAAAAATTATAATTTTTTTATTTAACTAGTGACATTGTTAATTGATCCATGTAGCCTACGTTGAAACATCATGACTTGTTATTGTTGTATCAAAATAAAGAATGCAAGTTGATTTTCTTTATAGCACTATTTTGTTTATTGAAATATATCTTTTACTTCTATCTACCAATTGAAATATTTTAGCAAGGATTGTATGTACCAAGAGTGATTGTACATAGCATTTTAGTAACCTATGACCAAAACGAGTTGTTAGTTCAGGTGTCTGATAAAATTCTCATAAACGCATTCACTCTCTCTCTATCCCTCTCTTTTTTTTCTCTCACTCTCTGCTAACCACTAGAGACATGCTAAAACTAGATAAGTATTTGGCTTTTGTTTTTGTTCCTCTTTTCTATTTGATCAGCTCTTTCAATGCAGTATGGAACATACTATCACAGACTTAGGTTTGCCTAAGTCGTGAGGCACCCTAGCGGCAAACTTGAAGACTTAACTGGAATTGCTTAAGTCGCGAAGCAACCTTGCCCAATGTTCCGGACTTAGCTGGGATTGCCTAAGTCATGAAACGTCAAAGCGTTATTTGCCCGCAAAGGGTCAGCCCTCTTGCAACATCATGCGGGTCCTGAAGGACCTACAAAAGAGAAGTTGATTAGTTTTCAAGATGAGCGACGGACAAGTTCCGATGTCTCGCAAAGAGGGCAGCTCTTACAAGCAATTCGTCGAACATCTTGAGTACAACAGAGAAAGGAGAGAAAGAGAGTGAAACAGGACTTTAGAGGGTTGTAAGAACGGTCGCAAGTCCATAAACGACGGTTCCCAAGGTATCGAGCGCAAGACGAGTTCAACACTTGATGAATGCTTATGCTTAATACCATCCCAAAGCCCCATCTCCCCCTGTTCCACCCGGGTGGTTCCAAGGGGCTGAGATGGCTGACACCCCGCACCGCTCAAAATGCATGCCGCAGCACGCGAAAATGACCCGAAACTAGGTCGTTTTGGGCTGTTTTGGTTCTGCACAGTGAACAGTCGTTCTGCAGCGTTCTAGACTGTTTTTGCTCACATTTCTTAGGCAAAAACACATAAAAACAAGGCAAAACAAGCTGGCAAACATCTGTACAAGTAAACAAAAGCGACGAATGGTCCGTCGAGCGAAAGTGTTGCAATTGAGCGCCGACCGTCCATGACATTCTCCCCTACTTAAACTGTTAACGCTTTCTGATAGGCCTGACGATTGCTTCTTCGGGCTCCCAACTGGCTTCGGTTTGGAGAAGTTTTCGCCACTTCACCAAGTACTCGCTGAGGTGGAGGGTAAGACTTTATTATAAACTATAAATAAAAATTATAATCTTTTAATTTAACTAGTGACATTGTTAATTGATCCATGTAGCCTATCCCAAATAGTTGAAAGTTGAAACATTATGACTTGTTATTGTTGTATCAAGATAAAGAATGCAGGTTGATTTTCTTTGTAGCACTATTTTGTTTATTGGAATATATTTTTTACTTCTATCTACCAATTGAAATATTTTAGCAAGGATTATATGTACCAAGAGTGATTGTGCATAGCATTTTAGTAACCTATGACCAAAACGAGTTGTCAGTTCAGGTGTCTGATAAAATTCTCATAAACACACACACACTCTCTCTCCGTCCCTCTCTCTTACTCTCTCACTCTCTGCCAACCACCAGAGACATGCCAGAACTAGGTAAGTATTTGGCTTTTGTTTTTGTTCCTCTTTTCTATTTGATCAGCTCTTTCAATGCAGTATGGAACATACGGCACCAACAATGCCAATGAGCTTCCAGCACAGCATTGATAATGTTTCAATTTTTTGTTTTGGCATAAAATTTATTTCGGAAAAGGAATAAATGTGCTAGAGTAGGTTACAACCTAATCAATGAGTTTTGTAATCAATTACCTTCTTTTGGAATAGTGGATATTGGCACTAGTCAACAGAAGTGCTTGTTCCTTCACATTTTTATTTCCTCAGTTATTTTGACCCATAGTCTTCTTTTTTATTTAACATTTCTCCTATTGTATTGTACTTATTGTATTGTTGCAACATTGTCTATGATTTTCGATCCTTCAATTCCCAATTTTGTATTTGGTACGTGTTGGGTATTTGTTTGATTTTCTGCAATTCTGGTACTCCTTGGGGTAAGAGTTCTTAAATGACTTGAATATATGAAATTAACTTGAGTTTATGTTGGAATCTAGTGTTTGCGCTAGGACAGATACTTTACCACAGTCTTAGGCAGCCAATCCCCATAGAAGTCTAGAAACTTAGCCAGAGGCATTCAGGGCTTCATCACATAATAACAAAATGTTGCTGTGTAGCCATTTATGAAATATTCAAGTGGAAGTTGTATTTTTCAGTTTGTTTGGTTTAACAGATACATTTTCTGAGAGAGATTGGTAGTGTTATGTTAGTGGGCCTTCATTTTATACATATCCAATCCAAAAGCTTTGCATGTATATAGTTTGAAATGATGCCCAAACAAACTCATATTCTGGTGGATTACTAATCCTAATTCTGAGGTCTTTTGGTGAATGATCACTCTTCATTGTTGTCTTACTGAACCATCGTTTGAGTTCTCTTATTTTTATAGTATATTTTTTCCATTTCAGAGTTCTCACTTCACTTCGACTCATTAGTGTGCTACTGGGCTATTTGACCAAAACCTTTTCTCTATTTTTCTCTCACATTTATGATCCAAACATGGATCAACCACCTCTTCCATGCAGTCATCAATGTACATACCTTCTTTCTTTTTTCTTCTTTTTGTGTTGCATTGTTCTTCACATTGCTAATTTGTGCTTTTTCAATCTTATCTAAACATGTTCTTCTATGTTCTCTTTTAGGTAGTAATTGGTACCATGCAAGTCTATTTGATGACCTATTGTGAAAGTACTATGTGCCTTCAATTCTACAGTACTGATGAGCATAGTCTGATTGAGTAATAATGTTTTGTTTGTTCTATAGGGATCTCAGAATCAGAAGTCTATTGCGCACAGGACATGTGGTGAACAACTAGAAATTTTTGATGAAGTTTGTCAATACAACGAACTTACTTCCGTTTGTAATTGTGAAGATGGAAGAGAGGAGGGTGAGTTGTCACCTGAAGTACATTTTGAAGAGAATAGCCTTTTAGATCTTGAAGGTACTGTGATTGACAAAGTTGAAGTTAAGGATGATCCAGAAGGCAAACAATATCAAGTATGTCCTGGAGAATCGATGTGTGATGTTGAGGCAGAGACGAAGACCAAAGTGGATGTTGTCAATGCTGTTAATGATGGTGATGAAAGTTCCTCAAGGCATTTGAGGAACAGCCCAAATTTATCTGAGACAGTTGTAGATGATGTCCAGGAATCCTCTCGTGAACATGATGGGGAAGAGGAAGGTATAGATCATGATGCCAAGAGCGACGAAATGTCTGTTTTAGACATTTTAGAGGGAATTTGTCATCCAAAAATGACAAAACCTCTTACTGAGCATGCACCTAGAGTATTACATCAGAAAGACGGACGATCAAGGATCTTCTATGGCAATACTTCATTCTATTTGCTCTTTAGATTTCACCAGGTCAGAAGAATGTATTTCATTTCTCTATATATATAGCTAGAGAAACAATTTTCTGTAAATTTATATAATATTTTATTTGGCAGATATTGTATGAGAGGATACTCTCTGCTAAAACCAATTCATCAGCAGCTGAGATACAATTGAGAACACTGAAGAATACAGGCGTTCCTAATTTTTACACCAAGTAACGTATCATAAATAATTTATTTATATGCATATATATTTAATGCTATATCATTATGTGCTATAACATTTTCCATGTCAGTGCAGATTTAAAGAATCACTTTACAGATTTCTTAACCATTCTATTGATAAATCAAAGTTTGAAGATGACTGCTATACTTTTGTTGGGCCTCAATCATATTTACTTTCTACATTGAATATTTTGATATCTAAACTTGCGAAACAGGTACAAATTATCTAAACTTGTGAATATTTGCATTCTACTTTGAAATTTCATTAAACTCAAGTAATTCACACCTTTCTTTCAGCTACAAGCAGTTGCATCAAATGAGATGGACAATAGGTTTTTTCAGCTCTATGCATATGAAAATTCAAGAGGACCAGGGAGATTCAGTGATTTGGTTTATCTCCAAAATGCTTGTGTGATCCATGATGGGGACATTTTCCGATTTGAATCTGTAGGTTCTCATGGCTCTCTATAGATGAATTATAAGTTTCTTTTTGTTTTGCAAGCATTTTTTCTCAACTCATGACTCATTAAATTTATTTTTGCAGTCTCTAAACCCTACACGGTTATCAATCCAGTTGGTGGAACATGCCCGTAAAGAAAGTGAAGCAACTAAGATATATCCAGGCTCTGATTTTGCAGATTACTTATATAATGGTTTCCTTAAAAGTGTTCCAGATATAAAGGAAATGAGCAATGTTTTTCTAAGGAGGTATATTTTTGTATAATGGTTGAGGTTTTCTTTGATTGGCTGTTCATTAGGATATATGTCTAACTGCAGGAATATGCTTAAGTGTAATTGTGATGATGAACATTCTGCAACTTGTGAGGCCATGAGTAGGATTCAGATGATCAATGGTCTGCAATGCAGGATGCTCTGTTCTTCTCAGGCACTAATCTCAACATTTAACTAAACTTCGATTTTCTTGTGGCCAACTATGCAATGTCCTTAGTTGGTAATTAACTCTGTTCTTTCTGATTTGACACATGAAATGGATGTTCTGCAGGTATCATATGTGCTAAGCACAGAAGATTTCTTGTTCCGCAGGTGGAAGAACAGGAAGTTGTCGGATGGTATAGCCTCCTTACACATGTACCCGGCAAGAGTACAACGTTTTAGGGGCTTTCTCTTAAAGTGTTTAGATCAATAAACTTTGAAGGAAGCAGCAAGTATATCAATGCTATGATGACATTTCGTTTTAATATATGGCATTGCTTCTTCAGTGCCATAATCTTTGACTTTCATAGCACTATTTAGGTTTTATGTTGGAAGAATTAACTTGTGTTTCTTATATGCAATGTGAAGTCAAATCTATTAAGTTAATTGTTAATCGGTAAGAATGTGAAATCAAATATGGACAATTCTATTCATTCTTGTTGGTGGCAGGATTTTAGTTGATTTTTTATGATGCAGAACTTTTGTGGATCAACACAAGATGTTACTGAACCTGTTTGGATTATCTGAGCTACACTCTCTGGTTTGTCAATAATCTGATCTCCATCTTTGATCCCGCGCCAAACTCGGGGGCTCAATTTTCACATCATCATCAGCATCCACGTAAGGACAAGCCATATCAGGTCAACAAGATCGGTGAATTGGCTCAATTGACAAAGATGTCCAAACAAGTAAGCTGATTTCTGCTTAATTTAAATTGTTTTTTCTTTCTCCATTCATTATTGTGGACAAGCTAGATTCATCATATTTATCATTGCAGATAGAAGTCCAGAAAATATGCACATGACGTTGATATTTAAAGTTCATTATAGATTAGAACAAATTGATTGTTCCTGTGCATTTGTTATTGTGTATGATTTCAAGTGCATATCAGTTAATTTAAACCTGGGTTTAGGGTTTACCATGCTCTTAATCACCACATTAATGTTGGATTGGGGAGTGCGAGCTGCCACCATCCATCGACATTGAACTCTATTAACAATTTGATGCATAAGTTGGCTTTGGATACACGCTCGCACGCAGTTGGTGCTTTAACGTGTTTTTTAACAATACTTGAATTTTCTGCTGTAAATATTTCTATGTGAGACCTCATAAGGTATTATAATATCTCTTTATTTTTTGGAATGGAATGGGTTAAAGTTTATTTTTAACCCATATGATTTTGATTATGAATCATTTATACCTTTATGATTTACTCAATGTTTAAAATAAATCATATGTTTTAAAAAACGTAGCATATAAGTTTCTCTCATCTATCAAGTCTAAGTTAACAGACGTTAGAGTTTGCTTACATGAATGCTGATTCATAATAAATTATTAATATAATGATACATATAATATAAGTTAAAAAAAATCATTTTAGCCCTTGTGATTTTGATCATAGATCACTTAAGCTTTTATAATTTTGATCATGTTTAAATAATCGTTACACTTTCAAAAATATAGCATATAAGTTTCTCATGCCAAATCTTAGTTAATAGACGTTAGAGTCAGTTTATGTGATATGCTAATTAATAATAAATAAATAATATAATAATATATATAATTAAAATTAGAAAAATTGAAACCATCATTCATGGTGAGAGGATATTTCGTCGTGAATGTGACCACCGGCAACACCATCGAGCCATTGTTGCCTAGCAAGGCGTCATATGCATGCAATCTCTCCCGGGCTGGTGACAAGCTCAAGAGCTTCCGATTCTATCTCAGGTGGATGTGCATCAACCAATCCAACACTAAGAACGCAATAGTCTCGTGTCCCTCTTCCTTTTGAGCATTTTCGTCCTCATTTCCTCTCATGCATCTTCACCCATCATGCCTATGATGTAGTAGTCTAACTCGTCCTTACTTACGCCTTTTACCTCTCCTACCTCTATCTCTCTATTTTAGTTTACAGCTTAGCCTCCATCGCTTTCTCTTTTTTAATAAGATAAACTTTTTTATTTAAATAATTTATATTATTATATTAATAATTTATTATGAATCAACATGTATCATAAGCTTACTCTAATATTTATAACTCACGAAAGAGATTTATATATTATAATTTTAAAAATATAATAAATATTTTAATATAAATAAAATCATAATAACTTAAATGATTCATAATTAAAACCATAACGGCTAAAATGAATATATTTTTCTTAACTCATATTACATATATTATTATATTAATATTTTATTTAAATAAATATATCATATAAACAAACTGTAACGTCTATAAACTCAGATTCGATAAAAAAAACTTATATGATATATTTGTTAAAATATAAAAATTATTTTAAATATAAATAATTGCTTAGTTCGTTATTCTTAGCCAGCAATTCAATATAAGTGTAATATTTCAGCACCCAATTCAATGTTTTCTAAACCATAATATCCCAACAATTTGTGATCGATTATGAAGTTTTTATATAATAATATCACTCACAATAACATCCTGCTATTAATTATTTCTAGTGACCATAATAGATTGCCTTTATTAGGGTACCTGCCATTCTAACCCACTTATGCTAGATTAGTGTAACCACTAATCATATACGAAAAAGTATCAACAAAAAAAATAGATATCTGAATAAAAAAAATAAAATTCATGATATCCTATCAGTTACCATTAGTAATTTTGGTCACAATGGTATTTATCATTCTACCAATTTCACATGGATATGAAACCTGCAGCAACAAAATAATATTACATTATTTGCCTCCATTCACCAAAAGTGTAGATTTTGGCTTCACCATTTAGTCTTGCTTCTGAACTGTATTCGTTTGTCAGGAATTTTCTCTTCCATGCTTGGAGAGAAGTTGGTATTCAGTGCCTGAAGTGTCGGACATTAGTAAAGACAAGAGAAACTCCATATTTGTTGCAGCAGTCCACAGCATCTTCGTCTCTGATACTGCCTCCAGGTTCAGCGATAACTCCGATACCATTCTGGCATGCCTCTTCGACCGCATCCTTCCAAGCTGCCAATGCAGTAATCTCGTTTCAATGATAAAGCCACTCCAGATCATTTTGTCTATGTCTTGACAATGTAAACTAGAAGCCCAATAAAGAAGTAAACCAAAAACAACAGAACAAGGCCAAGGCAGCTGTTGTATGGACACTTTGACATCAAAAGTTCTCGAGTTCAGTTGGAGGATAAATAAGTGATAGTGATCCCCTTCTTGAGAAACGAAGATATGTCAGTCCTCAAGGAGATATTGTTTTACTTGGTTTGCATGGTTGACTCAGTTGCAGCACCCAGATAGCTCATGATGGAACTATCGGCTATTATTCCTATTCTTCTGCCTATCCGGATCATTCCCTCTCCCAAAAGAGAGATCAAAATGTTGTGAGGTTGAAAATTGTAGTACAGATTTTAAACTTTATCAGCACGCAAACACTAAGGATGCTAAGATGAAGATACTCAGATGGATGAATGCAATTATCAGAAAGCTAATATTGCAGAACAATGATACAAAGCTTTGATAAAAAATAAAATCCGAGAGAATCAGAGAATCATTTAGAACATCATGAAAATGATTAGTTAAACAAGGTGAGTCAAGTAGAATTAGTTGGTATGACATAGAGGAAGACCTATGAAAATCTATTAGAGACTCATCGATTAGAATTAGTGATATGGCATGATTTTACAGCCAATAAGATAGACTCGTCGATCCCATGGAGTATTCTCGATTATATAAGGCACAGAGGATGATGACACAGAAAACAGATGGATGTAGACACATCTAGAGTACAAAGAACAAAAGCATGTGTCTAGGAGTTGATATGCATGCTTGGTGGCAATTTAGCAAAAATAAGATCAAAACTGGTTATCGTCCTATGTTGGAAAGATGATAATGAAAACCACATGTTCAGAAATTTCAAAATAAGAGAAAAAAACATGATGTATAATCATTTGATGCATATGTAAGAAAGAACAATGGCTGCAGCATGTCTGTTGGTTTCATAGTTCTTACCGAAAGGGAAAAACGCATCACTAGCCAAAGCAGCTCCTTTTGCCTCTTCTCCTGCTTTCCTAAAAGCTATTCGGAGGCTCTCCACCCTATTTGGCTGCCCACTCCCCATTCCCAACATACAGTTATTCTGCAAAAAGAAACAATCAGCTTCCTGTGTATGAGAACACTTAGGTCCTCAACTAAATGTGAATGAACAGAAACATCTCCAAATTATAAATGAGGAATATAAGAAACACCACATGGTCGCAAATGCAAAAGATAAAGTAGACTTCCTTGCAATTTGTCAGAAGCCAGATTCTGTCCGGCATATTGTGTTTTTTAGCTGTCTACTAAGCAGAGAAATTAATCATCAATTGATAGCTCAAGAACAAGAAAATTTTTTCCATAAGCTAAAAAAACATAAAATCATCATTAATCTACAGATGCTTTGCATTTAAACTAATCTTGGGAAGAACCTCCGATCTACCTTTAGTATTATATCAACATATAGATTTCTCTCAAGCTATCTAATTAATTGGAAAAACTGTATATCATATCAGCAGGAACAGGTGCTCAAAGAATGGTCCGACCTGTGTCAATCATGACAAGATGTTTCATTCATTCTTGTTGTTTTCCTACAAGGACATGCTAAATCCTGCGAAATTACACTTGTAGATGTTGGATCACATAAGCAGGTAATTTAATACCATATTATGCATTTTCCTATTCCATGGTCTAGTTCAGCATGGGCCAAACAAGATGCATAGGCATTCAATTCCAACATGTTATATTAAATCCAATTTTAAAAAGCAAGAATTGCACTTTCAGTTCATATCGATGTACCGAGCCCTGCTCGATACGATAAATACCGAGGCATACTGATGTTATTAAAAAAACCTCCAAAAATACCTAAAAATAGAAAAAAATATATTAGGGTTTTTAAGTTAAAAATAAATATAATTTTATTATAGTTTTAGCAAAAATGATGTAAAATAGGAAAGAATAGCGCCACATATCTTTTTCGGACTTTGAAGAGTAATTTTGTGGTATGTTCCGGATCGACTTTCCATTAATATTGAATTATCTACAAAGATTATTTTTTGAATTGTTAGATTATTTTTTATATAACATAAACTTTAATATTCAAATGAATAATCAATCGATAGATATACTTAGTTCTACCACCAAAAAGAACGATAGGACTCCACGGGCGACAGATCGGGGTTTTCAATCCTATATATCTATATATCAATATAATGTGTCAAACCCAATCTTGAAATTGATCCTATGACATAATGTACCAATACACTGTATGTTATTAGTGCATCAATGTGATGATGATCATAGTACGATCATCGTGAACCACATGTGTCCGAGGCGGCTCCTAAAGCAAGGACGAATATGGCATGTATTTGTGTGAAGGATAGAAAATGTCATAACTTCTACTGTTGCTACTAATTTGTTGTTCCATATCATAAGATTAATCATCGTACTATTGCTCGGAGAAGTATGACCATCACTATACTATTGTTGGCCGTAAGAATCTCCATAATATAACGATTGTGAATACAATGGGATCAATCTTTATTTCTAAACCTCAAACGGTCAAATCCAAACGAGAACAATCAAAATCTAACTTTGATCGATAACCTCAACCCTTGAACAGTAACGATCAAACTCCGAAAGTTACCGATCGGTATAGGTCGGTAACGGTCGAATTTTGATCGTTACCACCTCGATACAGGGCCAAGTGACCTGTACCGCCTAGTAGAAGGCAGTTCGTGTACCGATATCCTGTCGGACCGGTAAGAACTGCCTGTAACGAGCGATATGTATCGTATAGCAAACCTTGCTAAAAAGAACACTATATGTTGAGACACCATGTCAAGCACTATTTGGTTGTGTAGTCAACTATTACTAGTACATTTATGGGTCTAGCCACAAAACCTACTACACAATCAATAGTATGTAACAAATAGATCTCTATTTTCTTAGAAATAGTTGATAAATATAACATCTATGAAAAAATTTCTCCTGATTAAACAATTTAATAGCCATATTTTAGTCAAAAGCAATTGGCATTGGTTTGATCAAGGTATAAATCACATGAAGATAAGGACAAATGACTTTGACACAAGCTAGTAATATATAAATAATGAGCAAACGTATTTAGAAGATGCAATGACAGATAAAGAGTCCATGAGCAACATAACTAGGGATGAAGCATAAAACACATCAAGCTCACACAAAGGGTATTTGAATAGGACTTAGTTACTTATATCTTTGCCTACTTCTCCAATACAGAACAGGATTAGTTCATCAATAATTTGTATATAGAAAAAAGAAAATTGAAGATCTTCAGCACAGGCACATGAGTGCTCATCTAAAAGTGAACTGAAGAATGCAATAGTGCAGCGAATTTGATGAAACAACAATTAAAGTATATGTCTGGGAAAGAACCTGCAAGCTTTTACAAACTAGATCGGCATAACACCAAAATACAAAATGGTAGAGGTTATGTACCTTGCTCCAAAAGCTCACCAAAATATGATCAGGATCTACATATTGTTTTATTGACAATAGTAAAGCAAATTATTAGCGGGTGTTAAGGCAAAGAGTTCTTTTGATGTATCTCAGAGAAAGATGAGGTGATCATCATTGTAAATCTAGATAAACTGGCCATCAATGTTTAAGGTATGTGGGGCATGCAAAATGCAAGATGATATGGATCATTGAAAGATAAAAAAAGTGTCCAGTCGCTTTAATACTATTAGAAGATTTCAAAAGGACAAATTTTACCATATGAAATGCAGTTGTATTGTAAATTATATAGAAAAAGCATCCAAAGTACAAGAGTCTAACCATGATTACATTTTATTATATTGAATGCAAATGTAGTGAAAAACTGAAAATTAAATTGAAAGGCAGACCTCAGATTAATCATTTTCATTCTGTTGGATCTTTATATACATATAATAAGATGATGATTTTGATACTATGCATTCTTAGTGTTCTTTACTCACTTGACCTAATCTTAATGTAACCCAATCAATTTTGTCCAAATTTATGGTTAAAATAAAAACACCCATATATGGTTAGGTCAAATTTTGGCCTATGCCAACCAGCGAAGTAGTATTGTCAACAGGCACAACACAAAATTTTAAGATGCCAGAAGGAATATAATACAACCTTATCCCATTGAATCTTAATCCTTGTCATCAGTTCTATCTATGATGGACAGGTTACAATCATAGTTTATAGTTTATACACAACATAAACATCCAAGATAGAAAATTTCAGTGACATTTAATTCTAAATGTTTCTAAGTTAATTGAGGCATCTGTTACCACATGTAAATCTAGAGCAAATCTGAAAGGAAAAAAACAAAGATTTAGACCTTGTATTGTGCAGAAAGATCTTGCCTAGTTTATGATGACACACAACATAAATTCATAAGATGATACATTTGCAAGTTTGCATATTATAAATATCCAGCTATTATAAAGGATCTCAAGGTAAAGAGCAAAAAAATATAAATTTCAACAGAATGATAAGAGTGAAAATTGCAGAAATATGCAACTGCTGTAACTCATATTTCAATCATTTTGAAACATATGTTGTTCCTTTTTAGAAATAAAAGAATTTTAATCACCTAAAAACCTCCAGACAAATCCAGAGATGTTAAACTACAACCAACTTCCTCCTACATATAAAATTAAATGATCTAAGATTTAACTGGCTTAATTATTGAATTACTGCTTAATAGCATATAGCATTGAAGTGGAGAATAGAATTACCTTTGCTATTACAATGGCGTTGCTCTTAACATGCTTAACACAAAGCCATGCAAATTCCGCATCTTGAAGCTCAGCCTCTTGTGGTATCCTTTCCGACATCACAGTGAATTTGATATCTTCTGGGGTTAAATCATCAGAGTCCTGAGCTAGCCAGCCCCCAGCAACCTGTCGCAGTGAAAGTATCCCTTTCTCACTCTTTTTTGCCTCAAGGATCCTCAAAGTCTTTGACTTGCCACGGAGGATCTCAAGGCCTTTCTCAGTATATTTAGGTGCAACCACAATCTCGTAAAACATTCGAGTCGAACCGTCTGTTGGACTCCTAAACTCACGGATTTCCTTTGCAAGGTCCTAGGCATTTGATTGTCAGAAATGAATACATGTGAATCAGGATACGACAATTCAAATTCATCTCTGTCTTGCTTATGAAAAAGATGTTGTGTGATTCAATTTTAATTTTTTTGATAAATACCTCATCTACTGTTGTGTTGAAAGCAACAATGCCACCAAAAGCACTGACAGGATCAGCCTTTACAGCTAGCCTGTAGGCTTCAAGGATGTCTGGACGTGATGCTACACCACAGGGATTTGTGTGCTTCACAATTACACAAGTAGGGTTCTTGAACTCCGAGACACAGTTCCAGGCAGCATCAGCATCCAAATAATTATTGTACGACATTTCCTGGATCAAACCAGAGAACAATTTTGACAAAAAGGCCCAGCAAAGTAAGGACAACCATATATGACTAAATACATGAGATCAAAAGCTAAACATACATGCCACTTGAATTCCAGAATTATATTGGCTAATCAGCTTTTTATCAAGTTAGACATAAGTACTTATCAAGTAGAGCAGACTCATAGAATCTTATAAAAATTAGAACAACAAGATTTCCCAAATTTTCAAATTCATAGGAAAACAAGCAGGCATTCTGATAATAATACAGGTAGATATTTGTAATCCCATGGAGCATTGAACTCGTTCCTAATAGCTTATGATTTTTAATTTAATGTTAATTAGAACCTTTATTAAAAACTTTTCAAAAATAGTACATCTCAAATTATCCAAATTCTGCACTAAGGTGGCATTTAAAGTATAAATACTTGAATTTTACATGTTTAATGAATATTTCAACCTACCAATATCTATATAAGAACTCAAAATTAAGTAACCAACTAAAAAAATCAAACAATAAATATAAAATGGGACTCCAGTAATTCAGCAAAATTATGGACAAAAAATCATCTGAAAATATCAAAAGAATAAATGACATGACTGACCCAAATTACTGGACTTGGTCGCAACTCTAAATATAACTTCAGAGTGCAATCAACATGGACCATCAAACTTTCTTGAATCTAATATTTAATATCCTTTTTTAGAACTTCATAAACTTCAACACTTATAATAAAAATTTAAATTTCTTGCAATTCTATAACATCAATATCACTATTCCTGTAGGCCATCTTCCACATTTTCAAGTTGTTCTTTCATCCCACGTCTTTAAATAACCAAGATGATACTTGTCCTTCACAAGGGCTTTAGTTTTTCTCACTTTGTTATCAGTGGTTCGCTTTGATATCTAAAGTAGTTCTCTACACATCCCATCTTCTTGCATCACCTTAAATCTTCACTTTGATGCAGCAGGATTTATTGTTATACAAATATGACATGTACCAAATTATCTTCCCAAAGTAGTTAATTATCAAACTCATGCAAATCACAATCATAACTAACAGTATACATGTCAACAAAAATTCCATCAAAAATATGGTTTAACGATTTTATAATAAACACTCCCATTAATTTGATAATTACAACATGCCTTTTTTATACATTTAAGGCTTTGGGCTTGGAGTAAGACTTTTACATTACAGTAAATATAGGGTTTATCTAAAATCGTATCTAAATGATGCTTAAATTAATAAAATTTGGTTCTTTCTGGCATAATGACTCTTCTAAACACATCTATATTCATCAGCGGATTCAATAGTAAGTCAACAACTAAAAAATGCACTCTAATAACACTTAAATGTAGAAGAAAATTTATCCAAAATAATAAAAGAATGAGCAATAGTATAATTATTTAACCCAAAACCACATAACTTATTTTAAACCCTAAAGTGGACTCCAAAGTGCAATTTTCTTGGACAGCTCCTATGTCAAAGAGAACGGATAGGAGACACAAGATGCAAGATAAGCAGATAAATATTTTATTGGCTATCTTCTTCAACATAGATATTGTCTTCTTGGCTTTCTTGTTCTACATATTTCTATTATTGTTCCTTTTACTTTTTCCCTTTTCCATTCTATGTTTCCTCTTCTAATGGCAACATTGCCAAATTGTTCTAACAATTGACTAACAATAGTCCTTTGTCTAAATTATGGAACTTTCCCATAGTCAAATCAGTTTGGCCACTACTGTATGGGAGAATTAAGATGCTTGATAGTAAATGTTCTTTCTAGCTTCCTTGATCTGCCTGTTGCCATGTTAGGTTTTCTTTTTGCAAACATTGATTTTTGTGATGGCTGGTGTGGCATGACATAAGAAAATTGTATCACTAAACCCAATGAACTTCTCTCACCTTCCCATGGTATTGTATAGCAGTGGCAATACCACCAGCATTAACAAGGGATAAACTCTTGTCATCGTAAAATGCAGCCTTCTGATGAGGATTTTCACCATATCGAAGAGTACACTTCAGTGACAAGGGCACAGTAAAGCTTGGAGGCAGCTTATCTCCTAAGATAAGATCACACATAAAAATAATATAATTTGTGAACCTGTTTATAAAGTTCATATGATGTATAAAACAAGAGAAAAGGATGGTTACCATCCTCTGTTTGCTTCCACAACCACTCTGACACTGCAGAATCATAAGAAGCAACATGTTGAAAGGCCTTCCATGCCAGTTTCCTCCGAAAATGCTGATCATCTTGTTTTCCTTGCAGAAATTCCAAGACTGCAGGATAGTCTTTGTGGTCAACAACAACCAAGACATCCTTGTGATTCTGTTAAAACAAGCACTTAGGCAAGTTCCCAGATCAAGCAATAACTGTAAATGTCCCATCAAATTTTAGAACAACCTTTGCTGCAGCACGTATCAAGGTAGGGCCACCAATGTCAATATTCTCAATTCCATCCTCAAAAGTTATTCCATTGGCAGAAGTAACCTTTTCATAGAATGGATACAAGTTCACCACCACTATATCAAATGTTCCTGCAGAAATATGAAGAAAATCTTAAACTGTCCAAATTATAAGTTTTAGAATCTGATAATCAAGAATTATTTACATCCAAACGATACTAGAGGGATTCTTGAATAATGTATGAACTAAAAGACATAATGATGAGTAACTCACCAATGTTGTACCTACTTAAGGCTTCCATGTGATGAATATGATCTCTGCGAGCAAGAATACCACCATGTATACTAGGATGTAGAGTTTTCACCCGTCCATCTAGCTGCAGAAATCAATAAATTTGCTTAGTTAAGACATCTAAACCTTTTATGATGAAAGATGATCAAGCAGAGGAAAGTATTTCAGTTTGATAGAAAAGCACCCTCACAACATCCTTTTAGAAGTAAAGACAACTACGTGCATCAGATCAAAGTTACATTACCCTGGTGTATTTAAAACTCAAAATACCATGTACATAGGACCTCGTACTACAGGATACATCAGATTCCTGAAAATTATTGAAGGAATTCAAGATGAAAAACCTGAATAGTATACCAGGTTTAGACTCTGGAAAATTCTCAATTTATGCCAAATCCTAGATTGACTTCCACTTACAAAAATGATCTACAGAATTGGGATACTTAAGAGTTATGTGCTTCACTGTTGTTTGTTCTCAAGACATGCAAACCATCATGTCAAGCCTGTGTATCCTAAACTCTCAACTCACCTTTGTAATAAAGCTAAAAGACGACAGAGTTCTTTCTATTTATAGATATCTCGGAGGATTTCCCACAACTAGTAAATAAAGATCAACCTTTAAAAGGCAAATAGTGAAGATAAGGAACAAAATACACTTTTTGTTTCTTGGCATGGCTTTCACCACGTTCCAATTAGCAAACTCCAAAGTAAAAGATCAAATTGGAGATCAGATATCATGAAGGTTCAACCCAATACATTTCATTCATGCAACCCACAGAGAAACAAAACACAATCACTTATATGACATCTCACACAACTCTCTTTGGAACAAACTAGTTAGTTTGCTTCAAGGTCTGCAATACTGAATAGTACTGCCCGTATCGGGCGGTACCAACGATTGGGGTTGTTTCCGCCCCGTTGCCGCCCGAAGCAGGTTGGTAACAATCGATTTCAACCGTCGCTACCCATTGAAAGGCAGTTTCAGCCTGGCTGCGGCCTAGCTGCAGCGAGGGAGAAGGAAGAAGAGGGAGAAGAAAAGGGAGAACCTGGTTATCCGGTGCCACTCTCCCTCGACGACCCCGATCCGTCGCTGCCCTCCCTCACCAGACGCCGCAAACGAGGAGAAGACGTCGACTCCTCTTCTCCTCGTCACCTCAGACAAGGAGAAGAACGCAATGTTGCCAAGGCAGCATCCTCGACGACGTCGCCTCTTTCTAAATTTTTATATTCTTTTATATAAAATATATATTAATATATATATCACCTCTTTTAATTTGTATATTATTTTATATTATATATAAATATATATATAAGCATATTAAGCGGTACACCTTATGCCCATACCGTACCATACCGAGTAGAGCTCGGTATGCCAATACGGTACGAAATTGTGAACCTTGGTTCGCTTAATTGAAAGTTGAACTTGAAAATTTTGGTGAAGGCACTGAAAAAAGAGGAAAAACATGATTACATCTACTATACACAATATACATAGTGCCACATATATCAACTTTATTTGTTGATATCTAGTGATAACTTAATTCTTCCAATTCCATTGATCTCCATCCATGTAAATATCTAGCTCATATCCAAAAGTGGATAGATGATGGCACTTGTTTCTCAACCCAAGCAGGTCCCATTATGAGAAGCAATTATAACCATATTAAGAAGAATAGAGATTACTAGAAGACAAATTCATATAATTCAAATAAACTGAAACTACACAATAGTTGTAAATGCCAAAAATTTATTTATGTTTATCTAGATATTTATAAGGAGGACAAGTACAAGTGGTCAAGGATAATAAAATAATAAAGTTTACCATTTCTGGAAAATGGGTGATCTCTTCAACTTTAGTTACAGAGACACCAGCTTCTTCTAAAGCAAATGCTGTTCCGCCGGTTGAAACAATAGAATACCTATAAAAGCGTTTTTGAATGAAGCTAGGGAAAACTAGAGGCAAAAGACAAAAAACAAAGCCAGACCATTCCATTGCTAAGATATACATTTTAAGAATTACAATAATGAGATGTGTAGGAAAGTGTGCTGCCAAAATAAAGAATCCACCAACAGAGAAGAAAAAGAAAGAAGAAAACAACTTGAGATTTATATCAAGGACAACAAGTGAACGGCCATTAAACAAATCCACAGCAGTCGAAAACTGTTCAAGAACTTGATTGCCATTTACACAGAACAAATTGATTATCTACAGAATGAACACTATGGTGAGCAAAGGAACTTGAAGATATTTAATCACTTGCGGAGACAGTACAACAAATTGTTCATCTCTCTGCCAGCTTTCCACACTTTAGAAAGTCTAGATATTTTGCATGGGGAAAGTGTGCATGCTTTGTTCAGTATTGAATTGGCTCATCTATCATAAAGAAAAGTCATGTGAGTTGCACCAGAATCCTTTGAAGATAATTCAATTAGAGCAGAACTATACATATGCAATTTTTGCAACAAAGATGTTCATTGTTCTGATACATATTTCTCTTTCAGAAAGCAAGGAAATAGACTACCTACTGTGAATAAAATACCTTAAAAGTTATAGTAAACATACAGCTGGAAGGAAAAATAGAGATTAGATATTCCAAAATAAAATTTTAATAGACAATACAAATATTAAAGTTCACACATGCTGAAGCTTACCCTAAGCCTTGGAGTCCATTTCCAAGAAGAGATAAGTCTCGCTTATCCGACAATGATAACAATGCTTGCTTATGCCCTACTAATAAAACATTATGAACATTAGCACCAGAGCCAGAAAAAGATCACTCAACCTATATATATAATTGGACTTATTACTTCATTGAACCAAATTATTGAGTCTGGATCTAAGTATCAGCTACACAGCAGCATATACAAGGCAGCATCAAATTAACAACTGGAATCTTCAAGAAAGAATGCATTAAAGTGCTGCCTTTGGTGCAGCACATTACCTGGCCAGTACCAAACCAGTATAGAGGCATATGAAACCAAGAAAGAAATAGTAACATAGTGCTAGTCATACCATAGCACATTATCATGCCCAGTTGCATGCTACATATTGTGCCAATGTAAAAGCACACACATCATGTGAAGATACAACCAGAAACCAGTAGTCGACAGGCACAAGAGCAACATTTAGAACTTATCCTTGAAAACGAATAGACAATGAGATAAAGGAATTGGCAATCAGTGTCACTAAAATGAAAAAAGTTATAATGAGTTATTAGTTGAATACAGGTAGCTCACAATTATTTAACTTCCATGTGAGAAATGATAGCAAACATAAGTTTCCATTCACCTAATTGCAGGCAAGAAAAAATATTCCACCCACGCAAAGCTTCATAAAAAATAATATCAAAGATCCAAAACTTGAGGAAACAAAGTCCTATTTACAAGATTAATGAATATTCAGTCAAAAGAATTTGCTCGATCCTGTGAATAAAGAGAAAGAGTAATCAGTTTTTCCATGGTTAGTCATCAGCAAAAACCTTATTTTTAAAGTACTGATGGAAATACTCGTCATTTTCCCAATACTTCTTTTCCAATCAACATGGCACAAGCTATGGATCACAATTCAAAATCAAGAAGACTCAAGAAACATTTGACAAAATTGTATAATTGACCATCGGACGATGTAAACTTCTTAAGGATGGTAAGAAAGGAAAGTAGGCCAGCAACAAACTTGGCAAAGAAAGAAGGCCAATTGTAGGTAGAAAGTAACATCTTCTCCATTGTAGCTTAGTCACATGTAAACGTGGAGTAATCCCTCTCGATTTCCACCTAAGAAAGGGTAACCATGTGGAAGAATGTGAAACAAGAACGAAATACAAGGTCCTAATTACAGTTTTGAAATGCACCTAAATCCAGATTATAAAGAGGCTACAAAGGCCGATTACATACAGAAAGGAAAAAGAACTAATATGATTTTCCCTGATTAACTTAAATTCAAATTTTTAGCACAAAATTCTTGAGAGGCGGAGAAACGAAATATCAAGCCGCAAAATGGAACCCACGAACATTACAGCCTTTCACCCCAAAAAAAACCGAAGAACATCAAAAGTTCAATCTTTTGCCCAACAGAACACACACACACACACACACACACACACAAACAAAGGCACGAAGAGCAGATAATACCAGCCAATAGAGAAGGAGATGCAGCCTTCTGCGTTTCCACATCCGCCATGCCCCTGATCAGACCGCGAGCTACAGAAGAAGCCCGACAGGGAACAAACGAGAGAAGAACGAAATTCTGTTGCCAAGACACAAGAGCAAGACATCACAAAGCTGGTATATTTCATTGGTGGCCCTAAAGAAAGCAGGGCGAGAGAAAGGACGGAGGAGAAGAGGGAAACTCACTTTTGCAGCGCGGTGGAGGCACGGCCGTTGAGGATAGATGAAGCGGTGAGCGGCTCCGCTGGCGGCAGTGGTAGCGGCGGCGGCTGTGGGTGAGGACGAGAGACAAACCGGCATTGTTTCTTAGCTCCGCCGCTGCGGCTAAGGGGGGGAGAACTGTGTGTTTACTAACGGGTAGGGGTTTAGTCGTTTATATATACCGTCCGGTTTCGTATGACAAAAAAGTTGTCCAATTATATTAAATTTTCATGACGGACCAAAAATATTATAATCGTACTAAAAATACTGTAAATAATACAGAAATCAATCAACAAATTGTTTATATTATATCTTGAATCTGTGATAAGGAAAACAAAAAAATGAGAAGTTTTTTTCTCGTTAATTCATCTTATATATATTTATATTTTTTTAATAGTGACTTAGGTGCAATCTAAATCTTAGAACCATATCTTTATAATTCGAACCAAATCGAATCCAGACGATTTAGGAATTTGTGGTTCCAATTGTCTGTTCTAATTTTTTTATTTAAAAATAATAATTTATAATAATATAACTATTTTAATAAAAAATTCATCAGATGCATTTCTATACACATGATGGCATAAATTAAGTAATTTAAACCAATCAACCGATAGATGCATCAATTGATATTTTGTTTTGATTATTCCTTCGATTGATACGTCAAATAAATTTTTATTACCTTCATGAATGATAGATCATTTTGCTCCTCTGATTCATACTCAAATAAGTCTCATTCAATATACACCCCACAGCTACCATTAACATTAGAGTTGTTAATTTTTTTATATAATAATTAATAAAAAATAAGATTGTTGAATGGCATATCAAAAAAATTGAAAATTCTGAAATGTAGTGTTCTCTCCGAAATGAAAAGAAATGATTGGATAAATATTATAATTGATGTTCTACGTTTCTTTTATCTTTAAAATAGTAATAATTATTTTATATTAATTCTACTTCGTTCGCCAACTTAGATTCATAGATTGCGAAGGTTAAAGATACTTTGTTTACTATAAATCGGATAATGTTGATCATATAAATCAGTAATTAAAAAATTCTCTCGGTTTTTTCACTAATATCAATATCTAAATGTAAATAATCATACCAAGTACCCAAATAATCATGCAAAAATAACAAGATAAGTAAGTAGAATATGCATAAAGTAATTAACTCATTTAGTTTTCATTGTTCATATTCAACTCATTATCATTTTCATATTCTTCTAATGCACCAATAGTGTTAATACATATAATCAAAAATAAATTAGTAGTAGAATAATAAACACTAGATAAAATATAGGTAGCATAATTAAATACTTTCAGAATATCTAATATTTTTCACAAACATTCCAATGTTATGGTGATAAATTCAATTGATTTTTTTTATTTTAATAAAATTTATAATAATTATCTGTATTCAAAACTCTTACTAAATAATTCATAGGTTGAATTCCATTCGGCAGCAACATATCTTGATATTTAATCATTTAATTTATAAAAAATCTTACCGACTATGTTATTACTTGTGGATAAGTCCATATAAATAAAATTATTTGAGTAATTGAATAAAAAATTAAGAAATTTAAAATATGATATGTACATGCAATATGAAAAAAATACACCACTAAAAGTCGATTTATAAACTTTTCTTAACTCTATATGCAAATGTATTATCAAAATAAATTGAAAATTTTGAAAACTAAATTATACTCTTCAATATAGTTTTTATTATTCTATAGATGTTATCAGCAATATATGTTAATTAAAAACTCTAAATGTAATTACTCCTTTTTGAGTGGGTTTGGTAGTGATCACTCCAAAAATCAATTGAATAAATTAAAGCTTGAAATAAAATATATATATTTTTTTAATACGACTTGTGAACAATGTGTGAGAGCCGTCATAGGAACATGATATAAGGCATTTTGACAATAAACCCAAATTTTCACCAAACCTAAGATTGAGATGTTCAATGAAAATAAATTTTGCTAATACTTCTCTTTTTTTTCTAAAATAAAATTAAAATACTTGGGAAGGGTTAGACGCGTACCCAAAAAATTAGCTTTGGTTTGATAGGTTGTTTCTTTCTAATGATCGATATTTCACATTTTTCTAATTTAAAAATTTTAAGAATAATAGTTACAAATCACCTTAAATGAGCCATCAAAATTGTAGATATTATTGAAATACAATTTTAAAGTATTAGACTTGATTAATTTTATTGTTATATGAAGATTTTGCTTAGTTGACACAATTGGACTTTCCCAAATCATCTTTAGATGCATGAATATTAATAATGGAGGAACTTCCACTTGTCATTATAAATTAGAGACTATAGAGATTGCAAATGATTTGGTTTTGGGTTGAATGAAACTTAGAGGGGTATTTGTAGGTTTTTTTTATTTGTTAATATATTCCTCAAACCATATATTATTTTAACTATATTACAAGCGAAGATTTTTTTTATTTTGTTATTTTTCCAAAATGCTCCACCAACGAGCGTTGTTGGAAGGGGTAGAAGCATTGTTGGCAGCCCAGCCGAACAAACGTTTGATTGTGTTTTTTTTTTTTCTTTTTATCAATTTGGTTTATCTATAACCTAATCGGAATCCTAATTATGGTTTTAAATTTGGTTTCAAGTTTTAAGAATTAGAATTGAATTTTTTTGTTTGATTCGAAGCCTCAAAATAGTTGACCCATTCAATTTTCGATTCTTAATCAGTTCAATTCAAATTTCTAATAATTTAAAAAAATGAAAAACACTTTTACTTTATTCTATTCACATATCTTTTTTCACAATTCATGAGTCCCAAAAGTAAAATAAAATGCTCTTGATAGAAAGCGTTTATGAGTGTCGTCAAAATCTAAATGGTTTGGATTGATTTACCAACCAAATTGATTTATGATAGATTCATCAAACCGAAGAAGAATTAAAATTTGATAGGACAAATTATGATCACGTTTCCCGTGACATTACGATGGTAGTCATGTCGATACCGACGTGACGTCTCGGACGTTGCCTCGTACAAGACCAAGTTAAGTTATCGATCATACCTCTACTGTCTGGGATCCAAGGGCCTGGTGTCCCATGATGTGGTCGCCCGATCATGCACAACACAATGCAAGGTATAAGACTTTGTCATTTAGCCATGTCGCACATGGTTCGTCCAGTCGAAGCATCGACGACCATTAATACAATAATGTGCGACTCAGTCAGGGCGATAGATATAAAAGTCGACTCTCGAGTGATGAATAAGGGGTAAGTCTTCAAGCACCTAACCTCACCCTCCATTCCATTTATTCACTTACTCATCGGAGGAGCCCTATGACAGGTACATAGCCCCCCAACCCGAGCCTTCGTGTATGATCCAGACCAAGGAGACGTGGGAGATCATCGTGAAGTAGGGAACCAACTAGTCGAGTGCTTTTCACTCCCAGCGATCGGCACGAGCACCCTTGCGCGTTCAAACTGAATCAAGCAATGCTCACGCCTTGGCCACGACACACAGATCACCAACAAAATTAGTTCACCTCCACATCAATTTGGAGTATAAGCGATTCGAGTATGTGCATAAGGTGATGATTGCTCGATCGTATATCTTAGGATCTTTTTATCCATGAAATAGTTCTCGTTAGAATCGTCTCTCTTCTTTTATCTCTTATTACTTATCTTTATCAACATGTTCATGCATAAGATGATTTAGTTATGATAATAGAAAAATATTCTTCTCAATCATATTGATTTATCCCCTGCTACATAGTAGGCAACTTATGTTACTATAGTGTTGTAATTTTTTCTTATATATGCAAATGATTATTATTATAATTATATATATATATATATATATCACAAATGATTATCGCCTATCCATAACATCTTCATTAACAAACTATTAGTTATTTTTGTTTATTTGTATATATGTTTTACAATATGATTTACTTTGTTATTATATGATTTTATTTGAAATATGTGAGAAAGAATAATTTGTATTGGTGCAAAAAATCACACATTAGAATGGACATAACTATCACAAAATGGTCCAATTTTTACATGTCATAACTCGATTTTTATAGATTATAATATGGTATGAAATGTTAATCATTTTGGTATTACCAATGAAGGGTTTAAGATGGTGTTGATATTGATTAAATTCACAAATTCAAATATCAAGTTTATAAAAATTTTATCATCATACCCGACATCTAATAAATAATTATTTATGGACTTCAATATATACCAACAGTTATAACATTGACATATATCATAAGCATATAATGCCATAAATCTACTTACAATCACTTAAATAATATATCCTCATATATATTATTTATGTGATTGTAAGGAGCTTGTAATTTTTACTTAATATATGTCAACCGTTATATCCGTAATTAAAATTGAACTTGACGATAAGAACAGTGACAAATAGGTGTCATCGGGATAACCTATAGCTATAGTTTTTTGCACTGTAACTAAAAGTGAATCTACTACTGTGATTTTTGAAACCCCGAGGAAAAGTTTATCTTTTCTTTTTACTGAAATCCAATAATTGCACAAGTTCTTTTACAATGCAAGAACAAATTTTGATGCTTTTTACAAGAGGACACAGAGTAATTAAGAAGCTTGCAGCATTACATCTGTTAATAAGCTTGACAATCACATAAACAATTGACAATAGAGTCATACAAATCCCATTATAATATTATTAATCACATTGATATACAAAAAAAAATATTTACTGTTTACAAGGTATATCTATCCTTTTACAAAATAAATTAAAATAACTAATTCTTCAAAAAAAATTCCATCCTTTTACCTATATGGATATGGCGATTGTGAATTCCAACATCATAGATAAAACAATATATCTTGTATCATCTTTGCATATGTTTTGAGGTAATCAAAACAATGACTATATATTTTACAGGAAATATTTCATCTTCCAAAGTCATCCCTATAAAGAAAATATCTTAATGCAAAAAAAAAAAAAAAACCATGACTGTATAAGCTATATACAAGCTAATTTTAGTTCAAAATGTAGCTCTATTATTAGTTACACATATATTATAAATTAGTATAACTAGTTACAAACTAATAAAACAGTGCAACAAATCAAGGTTAGCAATATCTCATTTTTAATTTATTATTCATGGAGGAAGAAAGAAAAGGAAAGAACAAAAAAGAAAGGGATATCCTTAAATAGAAAAAGTAATCTATAAATTTTAAGATAGTATGTAATACTTACTAAGAGCCTCCACTTTATGATGCATAAGGTTGATCACTATTACTCATAATTAACTATATTTTTATTTTTATTTTTATTAATGTTAGTAGTTTTACCATTGAGAGCATTGATGAGTTTTGCTTCTCGTGTTATAGCCCACGTGGCCAGGCGACCCTGATCCGCTGTGAACCACAAGACGCAATTCCTGTCCCCATTAAATCAAGCTCGCCGATCATAATAAGATGGCATAAAGTTATTTGCTAAATATGCTGTTTGGCGTATGTTGTCGGCCTTCTGTTTGAGTCATACCCAACGTGGCTAGGCGATCTTGCTCGACTGGGCACTCCAGGATGCAATCCCTCTCCCGATAAAGTCGACCCCACAGAATTATGATGTGATGGCAGAATAGTATTGGTTAAGTATGATGTTTTGTATGTTGCACGTGTTACATCCAACGTGGCAAGGCGATCCCGATCGGTTGCGGGCTCCAAGATGCAATTCCTGTCCAGATAAATGTCAAACCCATTGCGCGATGATGAGATGGCAAAATGTTATGGGCTAAGTACGCTGTTTGGAGTATGATTTCGACCTTGGGTTCGACGACCTTACACGTGCCAGCACGCGGCGGAATCACACGTGTTTGGGGTTCGACTCCACTCGGCCTCGCGCGAGCAACGCGAAGTCGAATCCCTTAGAGGTGCCGTTGTAGGACAACGAGCCACTTGCGACTTCGATTCCCCGTGGAATTCCAGATCGGACGCCCACCGAAAGCGATTCTTCGTTATCGGTGCCGATCGATCTCCATCGAATCATCTTTGTTTCAGAGTCCCTTGCGTACAAGAGGAGCGTCGATTTGTTCGGGTTGTGGCTTCTTGATGGACCACGGCAAGCTTGGAATGCAGGCCCCGCCACCGGCACCGCCGCAGCAGGCGGCACCGGGGGCCTGGGTGATGGGCACGCCGGTTGCGCCGTACGCTTATCAGGCCGCCGGATGGGTTTCCGTCGAGCACATCCCGTCGCCCTCCTCGACGAACAACAACAGGACCGGCAACCCTTATGTGGCTACTTCTCCCGTTCCCAACAGTAGCAGCGCCGGTGGCAACCCCTACGTGAATGTTTCCCCTGTTCCTACCAAGAGTGCGTGGACGATCGCATCAAGAAACTCACTTCTTTTATCCTTGGTTTGCAATCTTCCTCCTTGATGGTGTCCTTTTTGGGGCTTGCCAGGTGGACGCGTTACGCCTTTAAATGTGTCGAGCAAGCCTTTGCTGGTCCAGGCCCGTGTGCGCTGGTTCGCCCGCTTCACAATTTCTTCGGCACGGGGTGGAGCTGGCTCGGATGAGCGGTGATTCAGGGGTCGGTTCGGGGGTTCTGATGCTGGAGTGGCGGAGCCTTGGTGGAGAAGAGGTCGTCCTGCCGGGGTCGACCGCTGGTTCCTGCAAGGAGGTCGGGTCGGGTAGGTGCCCGACGTGACCCCTCCGACGATCAAGTCAGTATTGTGGTCTTTTTGCGATCCCCCTGCCCTGTGGAGGTGCAGGAGTTTTTATAGTGGGCGCTGTGGGTTGTTCGTACCTGACGACCTTACCGCATTCATGATTCACCATGTTGCCGCACCTCACACCTTGCCTCCGTACTGGTGGGGAAGCGTGCGCCTGCAGGTAGGGGTTGCCGACCTTACCTGTGCCAGGTCGGTGGTACGGCACCTGGTACCCTTCGTACATCCGATCGACCGGTCACGTCGGTTTGGCCGCGTCCGTGGCTTAGCTGTCCCAAGGTGTGATGACTTGGCAGCAAGGTCGGATTTTGCCCTATCATTCTTCCCCCCCCAGGCAGACCCTCTCGAGGCGCCTGTTTGGGGTGCCGAAGATGAGGTCTTGCGTGTGATCGTTGTTTGGGGTAGCCTTAAATTAGTCCTGAGCGTGGGCCCGAATTGATCCGACCGAGCATGAGCTTGGGAATGCAGCGTTGCGTGAGTGGATTCGACCGAGCGCGAGCTCGGGAGTGTAGTACAGCAAGAGTAGATCCGACCGAGCACGAGCTCGGGAGTTGGCGCAGGAAGCTGAATCCGACCGAGCGTGAGCTCGGGAGTACAGCGCAACGAGAGTAGAGCCGACCGAGCCTGAGCTCGGGACTATGGCGCAGGAAGCTGAATCCGACCGAGCTTGGGCTCGGGAGTACAGTGCAGCGAGAGTAGATCCGACCGAGCCTGAGCTCGGGAATATGTCGCAGGAAGCTGAATCCGACCGAGCCTGAGCTCGGGAGTATAGCGCAGCGAAAGTAGATCCGACCGAGCCTGAGCTCGGGAATATGTCGCAGGAAGCTGAATCCGACCGAGCCTGAGCTCGGGAGTATAGCGCAGCGAAAGTAGATCCGACCGAGCCTGAGCTCGGGAATATGTCGCAGGAAGCTGAATCCGACCGAGCCTGAGCTCGGGAGTATAGCGCAGCGAAAGTAGATCCGACCGAGCTTGAGCTCGGGAATGTGTCTGGAGGTTTGGCCGAGAAAGTGACCTCGGGCGCAAATTCGGGGATCTGGGCGAGAGAAAGTGACCTCGGGCGAAAATCCGGAGATTTGGCCGAGAGGGTTAACTCGGGCGCAAATCCGAAGATTTGGCCGAGAGGGTGAACTCGGGCGCAAATCCGGAGATTTGGCCGAGAGGGTGAACTCGGGCGCAAATCCGGAGATTTGGCCGAGAGGTTTAACTCGGGCGCAAATCCGAAGATTTGGCCGAGAGGGTGAACTCGGGCGCAAATCCGGAGATTTGGCCGAGAGGGTGAACTCGGGCGCAAATCCGGAGATTTGGCCGAGAGGTTTAACTCGGGCGCAAATCCGGAGATTTGGCCGAGAGGGTGAACTCGGGCGCAAATCCGGAGATTTGGCCGAGAGGTTTAACTCGGGCGCAAATCCGGAGATTTGGCCGAGAGGGTGAACTCGGGCGCAAATCCGGAGATTTGGCCGAGAGATTTTTATTATTATTATTATATTTATTTATTATTATTTCTTCTCTCTTTTTTTTTTTTTTTTTTTTTTTTTTGGCGCGCACGAACATATATATATATATATATTTCCTAGGGTTTCGGTCGCAATCATGGCGCATTCAATGCGCTGAGTGTTTCCTCGGCGCGGCGGCTTTTTCTCTTACCTCGGGAATCCGAAACGGCGCGCCTGGGCGCTATAAATTGGCTGGGGGGGCTGCGCAGAGACCTCACTTGATCTTTTTGCTTTCTCGCTGCCTCTGCCTCGGACCACCCTAGTAGTCCCTGCTTTCTCAGCTCGGCAGCCCCCTTCTAAACAGGTCGCGATGACCTCGTCGGACTCCTCCACTAGTGTCAGAGTCGCTTCTCCCTCGGGGTCGGGGGAGTCGAGTCGTAGTGGTCCCGGGGCTAGTTCCTCGGGAGCGTCTTCTGGGCCCCCGTCGCCTGTCGACGCGCGGGTTCAGAGGGACTTGGAGGTCATGATGTCACATCATGACCTCGACTCGGCAGTGACCGAGGGGTCACTTGCCGCAATCAGGGCACGGTACAGCATCCCGTCTGAATACGGTTTGTATGTTCCGGAGCCGGGGCAGCGTCCTTACAGTTTGGACGTCCCCGGCATGTGCATCTCGGTAGATGCCCTGGAAGCCGGCCTTCGGTTTCCTTTGCACCCTCTGATCGAGGAGTGCCTGAAGCGGTGGAGAGTCTCTCCGAGTCAGGTAGCGCCCAACTCGTGGCGTTACCTAGTGGTTTTTTTAGGTGAGTGCCGAGGAGCGGGGATTATCCCGACCCGGGACTTGTTCATGGCGTGCTTTCGCCTGTGCAAGAGTCAGGGAGGTTACTACCTCACCGCTCGTGTGGGTTTTAGGGTTGCCGGGGCGCCTTCCAGCAACAAGGGCTGGAAGTCCCGGTACCTTTATGTCAGTGGTCTGGGTTGGGGATTCGGGTTTAGTTGGTCGGCTCATCCGATTGGCAATGCCCCCCCTTATTTGTCCGAGGAGGAGGCCGTCCTGGTCGGTCGACTGAAGGGGATTCTTTCCTCTTCTTGTGCGATTAAGGAAATGACCGAACTTTGGCTCGTTGAGGCGGGTTTGAGTCCGGCCTCTAAGGGTACTAGCTTTCATTTTGTTCAAACCTTGCTAATCTTGTACTGACCTGTAAGTTGTGACGCAGATCGGATGGACCTCGGAGATCTCCGTGGGATGCCGAGGGTAGCCGGGGGACGGGTCCCGCCGAGCCGCCCCTCCGCTCATGAAGCCCGCGCCTCCCCGGCTCGGGAGGCTCCAAGGATGTCGGCGAAGAGACCGGTTCCCCCTCCGACCGGACGTGCTGATGCGACGGGGGAACCCGTTAAGAGGACAAAAGTGCTGTCGAGGAAGCACAAATCCCCGGCGGGCGAAGGAGGCTCCCGACATCGCTCCAAGGGAAAAGAGCCCGCTGCGTCGCCTGCGAGACCGGAAGCGCCCGCCGAGTCTGAGGAGGGTGCCGCTTCCCCGGTCCATGAGCGCCCGAGGTCCATGAAGGACCTCTTCCGGACGAAGGTCAGCAAGGGAGACCAGGGCTACTATGCCCTGATGATGTCTGACCTGGGGCTCCAAGACCCCGAGAAGGAGCTGCAGGCTCGGTGGGCGGGACTCAGGAACTCGACGAAGGTGTGGCACACCTCGTCCGCCGCCGAGGAATATGAAAGGGGGATTCTCCATCCCCAACTGGCACGGGAGCTGTACACGCTCCCGTCGGAGGTCTTGATGGCCCGAGCTACTAAGGAGCTCGTCCTGGTAAGCCGGCCGACTTATGAATTTCCTTCCCATTCTCCCTTACTTTTTTTTTTTACAAAGTCCTTCTGTGCAGAGCCAGCACCTTCAAATGGCGTTGGTCGACCGGGTCCATGATGCTGGTCGACTGATCACTTTCATGGACCACCGGGTCAAGCAGCAACAGGAGGAGCTCGACGTCCTGAAGTCGAAGGGCGGGCCCGAGGCAGTTGCTGAGGCCGAGGAGCGGGCGTCGAGGCTGCAGGAGGAGCTCGAAAAGCTCAAGGCCGAGAAAGCGGAGGAGCTCCTCAGGCATGAGGCCTCGGAGAAAGAGCTGAGGGGTCATCTGGGTGACTCTCATCACCTGCTGAAGGAGGCCCGGGCCCGGGCCAGGAGGATGGACGACGAGCTGCTCCAATCAGTGAAGGACTTGGAGCAAGCTCGGGCCGAGCTGCCCAAAATTGCCGTCGCTGAATACAAGGAGTCCCTCGGTTTTAAAGAAGGTTTAAAGCGGATGGGACGGGTCACCTACGAATACGGATATCGGGTGGCGCGAGCTCGTTTTCGTGCCCGCCACCCCGACGCCGACGTCGAAGAAGATCCGTTCACGATTTACCCCGAGGACGACTCAGTACCAATGGAGCGTCGGCAAGATTTTGACGACTCGGTGCCTCCCGAGTCTTAGTTTTGTTTCTTCTAGGAACTTGTAACTCGGGTCAGGTAGCCCTTAGATCGGCCCTGACCAATTTTGTTCTCTTTTTTTTTTGAAGCCTGTAACCCGGGTCGGCCCCGACCTCCTTTGTACTTTTTCCAAGGGTTAATACAAGTCGGGTTATGTTGGTGCCACCATTGCATTCTAATTTGGTACGAGTTGCGACACATGGCTACACGTAGAACTTTCGCAGGTTCGTGATATGCCAGGTTCTTGGTAGTACTCGACCTTCCATGGTTGCCAGTGTATAAGTCCCGTCTCGGATAGTGTCTATAACTCGGTAGGGACCTTCCCAGTTCGGGGCCAGCTTGCCGCGGGATCGAGTCGGATCACTGACCTCGGTCTTGCGGAGCACCAAGTCGCCCGGGCCGACACGCTTTGGGCGCACTTGTTGGTTGTAGGTTTTCGCGACAGCCCTCCGGTAGGCCAGCGCTCGGAGATGAGCATCGGCCCGCTTTTCCTCCAATAGGTCGAGATTTTTACGGAGTTGCTGATCAGACTCCTCCCGATTTTGACTTTGAGTGCGAAGGGTTGGGAAGACCACCTCGGGAGGCAGCACGGCCTCAGACCCGAATGCCAAGCTATAAGGCGATTCGCCCGTCGGGGTCTTAGGGGTCGTTCTCAACGCCCATAGGACACTTGGGATTTCATCCACCCAGGAAGTCGTGGCGTTGGAGACCCTCTTCTTTAATCCTTCAAGGATGGCTCGGTTTGTTACTTCGGCCAGACCGTTAGCCTGGGGATGAGCCACCGAGCTGAACTTCAGTTGGATGCGATAGCTCTGGCAGAACGCCTTGAACTTGGCGTTGTTGAATTGCGTGCCGTTGTCGGT
Source organism: Ensete ventricosum (assembly GCA_029747655.1). NCBI lineage: Eukaryota > Viridiplantae > Streptophyta > Magnoliopsida > Zingiberales > Musaceae > Ensete > Ensete ventricosum. The sequence goes on along the minus strand of JAQQAF010000001.1, from coordinate 5,770,308 downwards.
GATGATCGCCTTAGGGAGGCCGAACCTGGTTATGATGTTCTTCCACACGAACCCTTCGACTTGCTTCTCGGTGATGGAAGCCAGCGGCTCGGCTTCGAGCCACTTGGTGAAATAATCGACGCCGACTATCAGGAACCTTCTCTGTCCCGAGGCTGGGGGGAAGGGACCGAGGAGGTCCATCCCCCATTGGGCGAAGGGCCAGGCGCAGTCGGCGGTCGAGAGCGGCACCATCGGTCTATGTTGGAATCGGGCGTGCTTTTGGCATGGCTCGCAATTTCGAACATACGCTTGAGCATCCTTTCGTAGTGTAGGCCAGTAGTATCCTTGCCTTAGGACCATGTGCGCCAGGGTGCGAGCGCCGACATGGTCTCCACATATACCTTCATGGATCTCGGCTAAGGTGGTCTGTGCTTCGGTCGGGTTCAGACAACGAAGCAGAGGTCGGCTGAAACCTCGTCGGTAGAGGCGGCCATCAATGATGCAGTACCATGACTCTGCCCTTCTGACTCTTCGGGCGGCCGCCTTATCCTCAGGTAAGACTCCCGCTTGTTTGAAGCGGAGGATTTCGTTGGTCCAGCCTCCATCTTCTTGGTTGACGGTCATGAGGGTCGGGCCAATGGATGGCCCGACGGTCCTAACCGTTGGCCCGGTTGGTGCGTCGGTTGCGCGGGAGGAGGCCAATTTGGCCAAGGCATCTGCCTGCGTGTTCTCGTTGCGGGGCACCTTGGTGATGACGAACTTTTGAAATCGCGCCGCTGCCAGCCGTACCTCGGCGAGGTATTTGATCATTGCCGCTTCGCGCGTTTCGAACGTGCCATTAACTTGGCCAGCGACAAGTTGGGAGTCGGTGAATACCTCTATATCTTCTGCCCCTAGGTCGGCTGCGACCTTGAGGCCGAACAGGAGCGCTTCATACTCGGCTTCGTTGTTTGTGGCTCTGAACCCCAGTCGCAAGGCATGTTCGTAAGTGTGACCGGAGGGGTCTTTGAACACCAGGCCGACCCCTCCTCTCTCCGAATTTGCTGACCCGTCGATGTGTAAGGTCCACCCGGGGGTCGGGCTTTGGGGGACTGATGGCTGCATGAGCTCCGACAGGAAGTCCGCGAGCACTTGGCCTTTAATTGCCTTCCTTGGCTCATATTCGATATCAAACTCCCCCAACTCTACCGACCACTTCAGCATCCGACCTGCAACATCAAATTTGGAGAGGATCTGTCGCAGGGGTTGGTCGGTTATCACCTTAATGGGGTGTGTCTGGAAATATGGCCTTAGTTTTCTGGAGGCCAGAATAAGCGCCAAGGCTACCCTTTCTATAAGGGGGTATCGAAGCTCAGGTCCTGCCAAGACATGGCTGGTGTAGTAGACCGGCCTTTCCCCGGTTTTGTCCAGTGTTACCAGGACCGAGCTAACAGCCAGGTCGGTCGCGGCGAGGTACAGGCCGAGCGACTCGTTATCCTTCACCGAGGCCAGCTGCGGCAGGTTCCCGAGATGACTTTTTAGCTGGCGGAAGGCTTCCTCACACTCGGGAGTCCATTTGAAGTCTTTTGCCGACTTCAATGCGCGGAGAAAGACCGAGCTCTTATCTCCAGCCCGAGAAATGAAGCGGCTCAGGGCCGCTATCCTTCCCGCTAGTCGCTGTACCTCCTTTACAGTCCTGGGTGACTGCATCTCCTGTATGGCCTTTATTTTGTCAGGGTTGGCATCGATTCCTCGCTGGTGCACTATGAAGCCGAGGAACTTCCCGGCGGTGATGCCGAAAGTACACTTTATTGGGTTGAGGCGCATCCTGTATTTTCTTAATGTGCGAAATGTTTCCTCCAGGTCGGAGAGATGGGTCTCGGCATGTCGGCTTTTGACTATCATGTCGTCGACATATATTTCCATGTTCCTGCCGACTTGGTCTTTGAACATTCGGTTGACGAGGCGCTGATAGGTCGCACCGGCGTTCTTCAACCCGAACGGCATCACCTTGTAGCAATATGTGCCATTGTGCGTGATAAATGCCGTGTTTCCTTTGTCTCTCGGGGCCATTTGGATCTGGTTGTATCCCGAGAAGGCATCCATAAAAGAGAACAGCTGATGCCCGGACGTGGCGTCCACAAGTTGGTCAATGCGAGGGAGCGGGTAGCAGTCCTTCGGGCAAGCCCGATTGAGATCAGTGTAATCAACACACATCCGCCAATTTCCATTCGCCTTTTTAACAAGTACAACATTGGACAGCCAGGTCGGGTACTTTACTTCCTCGACGAGCTGTGCGTCCAACAGGCGGGTGACCTCGTCTTCTATGGCCTTCTGGCGATCCGGGGCGAACTTTCGCGGGCGTTGCTTTACTGGTCGGGCGTCGGGGGAGATGTTTAGGTAGTGTTGGGCGACCTCCGGGTCGACCCCTGGCATGTCGTTCGGGGTCCATGCGAAGACGTCGTCGTTCTTCCTCAGGAAATCTATCAGCTGGATTTGCTGATCCTCCGTTAACTCCGCCCCGACCTTTACTAGTTTGCCCATGCGACTCGGGTCCAGTGGTAGCTCGAGAATTCTCTCCGCGGAATGGGCGTCCCGGGCGTCTTTCACTGGGTCCGGCGTCGTGGCATTGATCGGTCCGGTTCTTGGCTTTTTGCACAGCGTTGTCGCCGCCAGATAGCATTGTCTGGATTCTTTCGGGTCGCTCCTGACCTCGCCGACCCCGGCTCGAGTTGGAAACTTCAGGACCCGGTGGTACGTTGAGACGACCGCCCTGAGCCGATTTAGGGTCGGGCGCCCGATGATGGCGTTGTAGGCGGATGGGAGCCTGACCACCATGAATGGTACTATCAGGGTCTTTGACCTCGGCTCTCCCCCGAGCGTGACAGGGATCGTAGTCGTCCCCATGGGGGAAACGGAGTCCCCAGTGAACCCTGTCAAGGTAGATGTCAGGGGGGTGAGGTCCAGGTCGGTCAGTCCCAACTGTTGGAAGGCATTGAAATATAAAATGTCGGCCGAACTTCCCGTGTCGATCATAACCCGCTTGACATAGGCATTTGCCATGCGGACTGAGATTACTAGTGCGTCGTCGTGAGATGCATGCTCCTCGTCCTGCGATCTGAACGCGACGTCGAGCTCTTCATGGTGCATCGGCCTTTTCCCGACCTTGGAGCGCGCATAAGCTTTGCGTGCCGACGAGCTGTTGCCGCCTGAGGCTGGGCCGCCGAAGATGACGTCGATCTGTTTTTCGACCGGGCCCTGTGGTCGGGGGGACGGGTCTCGGGGTGGCCGGCCGTCTGAGAGAGGTGGCTGTTCTCGGACGTATCGCCGCAAATGACCGCGCTTGATGAGGTCCTCGATCTGGTATTGGAGGTCGCGACATTCCTCGGTGTCGTGACCGTACTCCCGATGGAACCGGCAGTACCTCCTCTTGTCACGCCGCTCAGGATGCGACTTCATTAGGCTTGGTGTTTTCAAGAGTCCCTTCTCCCGTATTTGGAGGAAGATCTCGGTTCGGGTCGAGTTGAGGGGGATTGGAGGAGGTCTGGCCGGTAACAGGCCCGACCTATCCTCTCTTTTCCTGAGAGGCGGGGTTGGATGCCTCCGAGACTGCTCGCCCCGTGGGCGTTTCGCCTCGTCCCGCTTGCCGGCTATGAGAGTCTCGGCCGCCACGTACTGATGTGCCCGCTGCAACACCTCGGGTAGAGTTGTCGGTGGCCGCTCGATCAGCGACCAGAAGAACCTAGAGGGCCTCAGTCCCGTCAGAAACACCTGGATGGCCAGCGACGGATGGAGGTCCGGAATGCCCTGTACTTGTGAGGTGAATCTTCTCACGAATTGGGAGAGGGGTTCATCACTCCCTTGGGCCATCCCGAGGAGTGAGGCTGTGGTGGGCCTTGGGCTCGCGCTTGCCAAGAAATTGGACTCGAATTCTCTTGCCAATACATCAAATGATGGTACTGAGGCGGGTTTTAGCCGGGCATACCAGTTTCTGGCCGATCCTCGGAGGGTGGTCGGGAAGGCTCGACACATCAGCGCCTCTGAAGTGTCATACAGGGCCATCTGGGCGCAGAACGTAGCAATATGCTCCCTTGGGTCTCCGCTGCCGTCATAGGGTTCGAGGGCAGGTAGCCTGAATGTGGGCGGCAGGGGCTTTGAGTGTATCTCAGGGGTAAAGGGGGAGCCCCCTTTTGGGCCCTCCCCAGCTTCGTCTTTCGACCTGAGGACTTCTCTCTGAACCTCGTCGAGTCGTCGATGGACTCGACGAACCTGTTCCCTCAAGGAGTCGGTTGAATCAGTTGATAGGACGTCGAGATCAGGCTCAGTCGGCGTCGGGTTGCAAGAGCGGCTTTGTGATCGGCTTGGTACTGACGTCGGCGAAGCCGGGATCCGAGGTGGAGGGGCCTCGGTGATACGTGGCGGTGGCGCCTCGGCGGCGGGCGGGATTCCCCGACTTGGGGCCGTCGGAGACTCCGCCCGCGGAGGCGCTGACTGGTGTGCTGCCGACTGCACCAGTTGCGGTAGGTACGGGATTATGGTCTGCACCATGCCCGCGAGCGCCTGGACTTGACTGGTGAGGCCGAGGAAGGCCTCGGTGGTGACCATGGGGGGTGCAGTGTTGGATGCGGGTGACGGGAACCCGGGGTCAGTCATCATTCTCCAAAAGCGATTGGGAGTCGGCATAGCAGCCGGGACTTCCTCGGTCGACCGAGGGTGATCGGGTTCCATTCGGCGCTCTGGTGCCGAGTCAGCGAGTGAGCGTTCCGGCGACATGGGCCCTCCTTCTAGCGCCAAAATGATGGTGTCCTTTTTGGGGCTTGCCAGGTGGACGCGTTACGCCTTTAAATGTGTCGAGCAAGCCTTTGCTGGTCCAGGCCCGTGTGCGCTGGTTCGCCCGCTTCACAATTTCTTCGGCACGGGGTGGAGCTGGCTCGGATGAGCGGTGATTCAGGGGTCGGTTCGGGGGTTCTGATGCTGGAGTGGCGGAGCCTTGGTGGAGAAGAGGTCGTCCTGCCGGGGTCGACCGCTGGTTCCTGCAAGGAGGTCGGGTCGGGTAGGTGCCCGACGTGACCCCTCCGACGATCAAGTCAGTATTGTGGTCTTTTTGCGATCCCCCTGCCCTGTGGAGGTGCAGGAGTTTTTATAGTGGGCGCTGTGGGTTGTTCGTACCTGACGACCTTACCGCATTCATGATTCACCATGTTGCCGCACCTCACACCTTGCCTCCGTACTGGTGGGGAAGCGTGCGCCTGCAGGTAGGGGTTGCCGACCTTACCTGTGCCAGGTCGGTGGTACGGCACCTGGTACCCTTCGTACATCCGGTCGACCGGTCACGTCGGTTTGGCCGCGTCCGTGGCTTAGCTGTCCCAAGGTGTGATGACTTGGCAGCAAGGTCGGATTTTGCCCTATCACTCCTCAAATTTTTATTTCTTTGTTTCCTTCACTTAGGCCCCAAAGAGACGATCCTCAAAGTGTTGGGCCGATGCGGCAAGAAGTTGGAAGACACCACAAAAAAGGCAGGGGGCGCTGCAGGAAATTTCTGGCACCACCGTACGTTTCTTTCTTCCCCTTAAATCTTCGTTTCATGCACTGTCCTAAAACCCTTGTATCTCGAATCTGGAAAATGTATACTGCTACCTCATAAGGAATTACCAGAGAGGCCAAAGGTGTTCCTCTACATCTTTGCCTATAGAGAAATTTTTTAGAGGGTTAAAGGACCCTTTTGCTACCAAAAGAAAGATGCACTACAATTTGTCTAACATTTTATTAGAGATAGGACTGACATTGATGTCGAGAAGAAGGAAAGTTGAATGATGTTGCATTGGTAAGCTATGTTCTAATTGGAATTAGGAAGCACATTTTGTGTTGGTAATAAATGATTCTCTGGGTTTGTTGATGATCTCTTCTTTAATTGACTTTCTACAAGGCTCCAATGCAAATTTTGTATATTTGCGAATACTATTTTCTGTCTGTTTAACAAGTTACCATGTCAATCATTGTTATTTTACGTCTCCATTTTGATTGACCAGATTGAATACCAACTTTGACAATCTAATTACAGATTGGTATTTAATCATTAATAATTTTGTTGATGATATTGAGCAGCACAAGTTGGTATACCACCTAGTATACCGGGATTATTTCAGTCTGAATGGTTGACAAAACTGGTATTTGACCAATGATTTTAATTCATTAGCATATGGTTTAGGATTTGGGAGTGGTTGAGGGTCTGCTTAGCTGTTTTTCCTCTAACAAGTATGTCTTAAAAAAATCTAATTAATTACTAGATTTAATCGACTATCATTCAAAGCAAGGTTCGCCATACCGGTCCATACCGGCATACCGAGATTTGATTGGTACGGTATGGTATGTCGGTACAGCTCGGTATGCTTGGGCATACCGAGCGGTACAAAATAAATAATATTTTAATGATTAAAAAAATATATTATTTTTTAATATCAGAAAAATTAGAAAAAAAAGTTGGGTTAGGGTTTGTAAGATAGAAATTGGTATAGATTCAACAAAATCAATGTAAATTAGGCAAAAATAATATTACATATCTTTTTCGAGCTTTGAGGAACCGTTTTGAGAAAATGAGAGTTTGAGAAAGAGTGAGTGTGTGAAGTGAAATGGGAGGAGGGTGAGTTTAAATAGAGTTAGAAAGAGTTTTTCGACCGTTACAGGGTCTGTAACGGTCGATTTTGACATTTTGCAGGGACTGTAACGGTCGATTTTGACTATTACGGGTCTGTAACGGTCGATTTTGAACGTTACAGAGTTTGTAACGGTCGATTTTGATCGTTACAGGGTCTATAACGGTCGATTTTGATCGTTACAGGGTCTATAACGGTCGATTTTGACCGTTACAGGGTCTGTAGTTTGTACCGCCCGGTATAGGGCGGTCCGCGTATCGATAAACCATCGGACCGGTATGTACCGCCCGTACCGGGCGGTACAGGGTGGTACGGAAAACCTTGATTCAAAGCACTCCTCCAGAATGTTTTTTTTTTTTGAATTAATATTCATGATGTCCATGAAATGGATTCTTTCCTGTAAGGAGGCACTAAAATGAAGTAATAGCATAAACAACTAAATAAGCCAAATATCTGGAACTTGCACTTATAGCTTGAGGTTTTTGCTGATATAGCAATATATTTTTTTTTTGTTAATTTTCTTATTCTTTTTTGTTTGACAGTTAAAACAAGTCCTAATGTAACCGATGCAGCCTTGGCTAGGCTTGCACAAGGAACAAAAGTGTTTGTAGAAGGTGGAAATGACAAGGTTTTTCAACAAACATTTGGTATTTTTCCAGGAGAACAGCTTAAGAAGGCATATGCCTGTTATCTCTCTACTTCAGCAGGGCCTGTGATAGGAACATTGTACTTATCTACTGCTAGGATAGCATTTTGCAGTGACAATCCTCTCTGTTACAATGTCTCCAATGGTCAACAAGAGTGGGCATACTATAAGGTGTGCCTCGAAACGTCACCCTTCATCTGTTTTGCAATATAGTATGTTGATGATGTACAGATGACTTGCTTGACTAGTTTAGATCTTTTGAAATGGGAATATAGTCTTTTGGTATGTTTCTGTTATGATCAGTCACAGCTCAAGACTTCAGGATTTGACTGTGTATCAAAAACTGTGCTTGATCTTCATTATAGTGGCCCTTTCTTTGGAAGAGATAGTATAGGTGAAATTTACAAACAATCATTTACATAAATTGGCATAAGTTAATCAAATACTAATAGATATATGAGAAAGTCTATTTTATGATGTGCAACATATAGGAATCTAATTAAATAAGTGAAATGTGATATTAAGCAAGGAGCAAATATGCTGAACTAGACTGTTGAGCTTAACCCAACCATGATAGTAACATAAGCTAAACAATTAAATAAAACCAGAATTTTTATGCTTTAGATAAAAAAATAGCAGGTTTGAGTCGATTAGTTTCTAACCTCTACATATCCTGCATGAGATAGGATTTGAATTGTGTGTTTTGCTTATGGATATGCGATGATGTTGTTATTGTACAAATATATACTTGTGAGGGACTGTTGTAAAGTGTTTTTCTTTTTGGACTTTTCAAATGGAAAAACAGGTAATAAATTGATGTGGGAATTGACGTAAGGCTGATGTTACATGTGTTAGCTTGTTCAAGCTGCTTTTTATGTGGATTTACAACTTGCAATGACACCGTTCTTGGACAACATGGTTTATAGTAAGTTTCTGAGGTTGGAGAGTTGGGTTCTCATTTGATTTCAAAAACTTGGTAAGCTACAGGGGTAGAATAGTGCTACTGTTACAATTGGAATTGAATTTGATCAAATTTTCCTCTGGTTAGATTGGTGATCTTAGGGTTTTCTTCAACTAGGAATTGTATGGGAATTTGGGTGATGTTTCGAGATAGAGGCACTCCATGTGTAGGTGCATGCAATCTTATGACAATTGATGTCAACATAGGGATGCTGGTGGGAAAAAGTCAAAGGAGAGTAAAATTAAATGATAAAATAAAAAACTTATTTGTTCGCTCCATAGTTCGCACTATCAATATTAAAATCAAGATCAGCAAGGGACGATATGATCAGGATCAGCAAGATCAGTCGGATAAAATCTACAGGATCCTGATCATCCTAGAATTTTGTATAAAACTAAAATTTAGATAGCCATAAAAGTAAAATAATTAATAAAAACAAAATATTGATCTTTTCTTCATTTTCTTCCATATTCGTGTTTTTTTTTTCCTTTTCACTCTTCTTTCCCCTGTTTCAATGTTTTCAAATTTCTTACAATTGGCCTTGGCTGATGCTGATTGAGTTCAATCAATTCTAGCCTACTTTGGCCAATTTATGACTTCTATAAGGTCAAAATTGGATTGGCCTTGGACAATACTGATACAGATCAGATGTGTTATTATTAGAATCAACAATATGGCAAACTGTGAACATAGATTTTGCTCTGTCCTAATTTAGCCTTGGTTAAATGTCATTTACTAGGCTTTAGTGGCCCAATGTTGTGGGAAGAGAAGCAGGGGACTTTGACCCTTGTAATACTCTTATTTAGGGGACTGTTCTTGTTATCTGTCTGCTCTGGGGAGTCGCTGACTTGTTCTTACATGAGATATAGAGTATAACAGTCATTTCAGTTCATTATCTTTCTGCTCTAGGGAGTCGCTGACTTGTTCTTACATGAGGTATAGGGTATAACTGTCATTTCAGTTGCTGGTATAAGTTCAGTGCCTGTGTTTGCTCCCTGTTTGTAGCCTTATGTTGATTCTGTTGCTTCTTGTTTGTGGCCCTCATGCTGCTGCCACGGCTGCTGCTGCTGCATGGGTTTGCACCTACCATGTGGAGTCGCTTGCATCATAATAGTTTGATTACTCTAAAATTGTAAATCAGTTCTTGATTGAACATGTGTGGCTAAAAAAAGATGTGTGGATACTAATTGCTCACTAATTATATGCATGACTATTTTCTTTAATAAGCACTTGATTATCAGGTTTGATTGATAAGTTGTGCGGTTACACAAGATATAATAAACCTAAAGAATGTTTGTTGCACTGGGGCATAAACCTGAAGGATGTTGTCATGAACTTGTGCTGTGCTAAAAATACTGCATCAGCTTTGCCCCTTATAGCTAACACCTTATATGCTACTATTTGTTAGTTGTTACAACCACGATATCATTGACTGTGGAGTCGGCATGGCTTAGTTCCGTCCCGAAGTGCAAGCACGTCCTGGATGCCCACATGGTGCTCACGGATGTTGGTTGTGGTGGGGGGGAAATCGGCTGGCACGATCCCGAGGTGCTACTTGTTCGCTCGAGGTGGATGTTGCACTAGGCCGAGGTGGTTGGGCTTCCTGGAGTCGAACTAAGGAGCATTTTGGTTTCGTCGAGTTTCCTGCACAAGGTGTCAGCGTTGGGGGAGTTCCCGACTTGACCCCTCCAATGGCAAAGTTAGTAGTGGGAATCAAGGTAGTAGGAATTTTTTCCTCTCTTGATTTCAGGTTCAGGGGGTCGACTTTCATACCTGAACGATCGGTAATGGGAGGCTGATGGCTCCTCCCTTAATTTGTGGTCCTTCAGGGGCTCATTTATGTTGACAATTGGTTAGTTCTTTCCCCTGTTAGTGAAAGACGATTGTAGGGACGTTGTTTGTCTGGGCTTGTGTCTGTACGAGAGAAGAGGATGACGGTCCCCCACGGACGATCGGAAAGAGAGAGATGTATTTCGCTGTTAGGGATTAATGCTCCTAGAAAAGGGGGAGATGGGTTTTGCCGTCGGGGATTGATACTCCCTATGTCCGAGCGTGCGACCTTTCCCAAAATCGTGGTTGACAAGAGGGAAAGGTCGCTTCCCTGCTGCTCAGTCGCAGGGCAGGGGAGGTGCTTGGACTCTTCTGCCCTGATTTCTGCTGAGGTCGGAGTGGGTCCCTGGGTGAGTCAGCAGGCCAGAGCTGACATCACTTTATTCCTTGTCAGTGTTCTAATTTTATTGAACTATGATCTTCTTGAGCAGATAGCTAAAATGGATATGTGAAGAAACTAAATGTGCAATAAATACTAGTAGAAAATGGTGAAATGGGTTAGCTTTCCCTGGTTATTAGGTCCACTGCAGCAAGTGGCCTTGTTACAAGGAGTGAACATTGATTTTACTGATTTCCACCATCTTCTATCAAATAGTTGTCTGATGAACATATTTTCAGAATGTTGAAAAATTATCAAGAACTCAAGATATTAAGACACCAGCTTCTAATCCTCAATATATACTCTTTCTTTTCCCAGTTTACAATGTCCCACTGTTTGATTCTTACTCTAATCTGGCGTGCAGAATTTTAATATGTTCAAATTACATGAATGTGCAGGTTGTTGTTCCTCTGGATCAGTTGAGGGCAGTCAATCCCTCCGCAAACCCAAGGAACGCTTCAGATAAATATATCCAAATTGTCACTGTGAGCAACCACGAATTCTGGTTCATGGGATTCATTTCATATGAGAAGGCTCTCAATAATCTTAGGGAGGCTCTACAGTTCGCTCCTTGTGTTTTTCACCAACGCAGCCACTAGTATCAGCTAGAGCTCTCAGCACACACTTGATCATAATATATTTACATTTTGGACAGTCATCAATGACACCACAAAATCTGTAACTTGCAGAGGAAGATGGTGTAACATAAATAATTTGACCACTCTGCACCTTCTGAACATTACATAAAACTTGGAGTGAGATGATTTGTTGTCTGTGCCGTAGAGCAAGATTGTTGATCCTTGAAATGTATCTAAGCTCATATGTGTCCTCGTACAGGTATGGTTGACATGTATGAGCTCTGGATTTGAGAACTCCATATCCTTGTCTTTCTCCATCGTTATAAGTTGATTCCACGAAGGAGGCAACGTCGAGGAGGGTTCCTTTTGAAACGGTATCTGTAATCAACATTCACGCATCGTAAGCAAGCAGGTATGCTGTGCCGGCCGTGTAGCCGCAGGTATGGTTAGTGATACCTCGAAGTGTCCTACATAATAATATATGAGTTGCTACCTGTGATCTAAAATGTTTAGGTTTGTGCATGTGTCTTCGAATTTTATATATGAGATTAGATGGATGGTTTTCTTGTGGTCTGTGAATTATGTTGAGACCTATTATTATACATTCTGATGGACCATTAGCTTAATTATTATGTATTCATTCAAAGGTCTTTAATTTTGTTGGGAGAGACCCAAGCTTATCAATATTTTTGTGCATGGCCTTTAGGGTTTGTGAAATGTACATCATGTTATCGTCCAAGCGTGTTCTCCGAGTAATGTTACTCGATCCATACTTTTGCTTCTTCTTCTCCTCCTCTTCTTCAATCGTCTCCTTTCTTCTTTCTTTCTTCCTCTCTGCATCCAGTAGATGAGTACCATTATATGTACGGATCAGAGCCATACTGATTTGGCCATGGATTGTGATCCACGAAATTGGAAACCTTGGTCATCATTGGCCATTGAGTTTCCAAACCAATGTTTATGACACTGATAGCTTATCGACATTAATTTTGAGAGGAGCAATAAATTCATGAGCTCTGAAAATTATATTATTGATTTCTGACTCCATGAAATTACTATCTAGATTTAGATGTAGGAGTGAATAGGAACCCGGTATGACTTGTCACTTATAAGTATTCAACCTATGTGTTTTGATGTATGATTTGTAAACAATAGGATATTAATAAATTGATATTTATATAATATAAAATCAACACGAGAACAATCCATATTACTATTACATGATCATGATATCATATAAATTCGACTGATATGGGTAATATATTTTATTCATAAAGAATAAGTGATCAAGATTCGATCCAAAACCTTAAAACATACTTTTTTAGTTTATATATTAGATAAAAATATTATAAACTTAGATAATCCCACTATTTTTACCATTGTGATAAATTTCAAAGGACAATAATAATACTACAAAAAATTATAATTAGTCCCATGGTATGTTTTTGTTTTTTTCGAGAATGTCCACTAGTTTAGTTGGTTGAATTCATGACTAAATATAGATTATCCCCTCTATATAGTTATCGTTATATTTAGATCTCTATACCTTAAAAAATTATATTATCTTATAATTACGAAATTAAAACATCTAAGTTTGTTTACTATAACACAATCAGTTTTACTAATAGAATAAAAGATAAAAAAAAGATAATTTTAATATTTCAATCGGTGGTGCCAGACGATTGCATCGTTGGAGGTCGCAAGTGGGTGTTATGAATAAGGAGAGCAATGACAAGATGTGAGAGTTGCTCTTTATCTGCATCGATGATGGGTATGATAATGTACTTTGAGTCGAATTTCAGGACATATCTTTTTATCATCGTTGGATATGTTCATCGGGAGCTCGACAACTCTTCCTTCGATGAGCCCTCCTTCTCCCCTTTTTCATTACCATGCCAAAATTGATGTGGCAATGAGGGAAGCAATAAGAGTTTGGATGACCCTAGATTTAGGTCGAGCAATCCGTCTAATAGGTAGCAGTGAGGCACCCACCATCTTCGTCGTAGATGTCGAGACGATTATCACCATATGTGTTGACTTGATATAGTTGAGGAGAGGTTTAAACCTCTCGTCAACACTCTCCTCATCCATGATAGTAATATGTAGCCCCCAATAGCGTCTCACCACCAACAATAACGTTGAATTTATCATTTTATATTTTATTTTTATATTTTCATTGAGAAAATTTATGATTAGTAAATGGACTTAGAAATTTTTTTTAGTAATTACAAGAATGTAAATATAATATTTTAAAGTATAAAGAGCAACATAGGTAACTAATTAACATATAAACCACTCTTATTAAGTCTTAGTTAACAAATATAGAGTGTTGGCATGATGACTCATACTAAATTTATTAAATTTAATAATATATATAATTTAAATTTTAAAAAATATCTATTTTAGTCTTTTTGATCTTAGTCATAGATCACCTAAGACCTTATAGTTTTGCTCGTGTCTATAATAACTCATATATTTTCAAAAATATAGCATATAAGCTGTTTGTTATATGTGTTCTACAAGCCAATCATGTGAGTGATGACACTTATGACACATTATGTGATATTTTTGCTTATGATTAATATTGACATATTCTCATATTATATTATATGTAGCATATATATTGTGATGTCCTTGGTTCTATGCAATGAGAAACGGATCGTGATGAGATCACGATAATGAGATCAATTAACCTTTAAACATAGATCCTAAATAATCCCGGACATAGATTACTCGAGAGGGACATCAGGATAACCGGACAGATCGGTGTACTATATACATGTCCATATAATGAAGGCGGTTGGTCTCATAGCCAATTGTGTGAAGACACTAAGGATATAGTATATGTGCTCATTGGTGAATGAGTTCACTGATTGATCCGCTTATGGAATGTTGTATGGTTCATGATACCTAATGTTAGATAGTGATTTCATAGTCTCAGTTATGTATATGGCCCTTAGACTTGAGACACCAAGGATGTCTTGTATAAGTACTCATTTCTTTGACGTCAGACTTATAGGTTTGGAAAGTTTCAAATCTGGTACAGTTGGTTATCGGGATCGATAACCAACCTTACGAAGGCAATTGAGTGTCAATAGAGGATCATCCACTCTCGGTATCATGAGAGAAATATCTCATATGTACTTGCTTAGACAAATCCCTGGCCAGGGTCATTCGGATTGAGAGAGAAAGAGTTCTCCGAAAGAATCTGATTAGAACGAGACTATGACGGATTTCGTATGTGACCTGACAGTACCATATCCAATATACGGTCTCTGGGATGTTAGTTGGATGAGGGATTATAGATACACGGTAATTGAGGACAGACCGGTCCGATTGATTCGATCCCCCTATACCGTCTGGGGACTATGACGTAGTGGCCTAGTACGTCCATAATCGATGAGTCGAGTGAATTATTATGAGGATAATAATTCATTATATCAGAAGGAGTTCTGATGGATGAGACTCACGGGCAGCTCGGTATTGAGCCTAGAGGGTCACACACATATGGTAGATACTTCAGCGAATAGAGGATTGGATGAAGATCCAATTAGCCCCTATTCTCATTAGATGAGACCCTATGCTGATGGGCTTCTTGATTAAGGTTCAATTAGAGGCCTAAGGAGATTATTCGATAGAGATCCAATAATACAAGATTAGTGGGTAATTGGATTGAGATCCAATACTCACTAAGGCAGGAGCCCTAGGATTTTTTGGTGTTTCTCTAGAAATAGGAGGGGAGACTCATGGTTGATAGGCTACACCTTTAGCCACCACCTCTTATTCTCCTCCCCCCCTCTGAGCAAGAGTTGCAAGATCAGATTGGAAGAGTTTCGCTGCAGAGATCCATCGTGTGGATACCACTAGAGAGGAGGACACTTGACCTCCTTCATCTTTTCCATCCGGAACTAGAATACATGGATCTACGATCTCCCTAGGTAAAATCAATTTCTCACACATCGTGATTTTTTAGTTTTTACGATTTTTCTCGCAACCCCTATCTTTTGCACGACGATTTGATCTGCGTGGGAAACTGATTTTTGTTTTGATTTTCGCTGCGCATATGATGCACCCGCTGAAGTTTCCTAACAGTGGTATCAGAGCCATAGTTTTCATGCAAAAGATTGGTTTAAAACTATGTGTGATGATATTGAATCACATAGAATCGTTTTACGCGTTGTTGTTATGTTTTCGCAGCAAAGGCAATAAGGAAAGAGGGTGGCCGGCCACCCCCGACCAGGCCGACTGTAGGGGTGCGAATGACCACGGCCAAAGCCCCTTGCAGGGGCAGTCGCCGCCCGCGGGCATGGTTGGCACCTGCAGGGGTGGCGCCTACGGGCTAGGCAGCGCCCGCGGCCATGCCGCAAGGGGCGACTGCCCGTTACGAGGCCGCAAGGGGCAGCCCCACGGCCAGGGCTGCTTCCTACGCAGGGTAGCGGCGCGACGACGCAGGGAGGGTAAGGGAAGAGAGCTAGGGCATCCTTTTGAGAAAAGAACGATCATACCCTTATGTATTCAAGAAATTTCAAGGACTGTCCTCTCATCCGGAATTACAAAAATACCCTTGATAATTTTAAAAATTTCGAGCTTCATGATTTCTAAAAAAATAATTAATTAAATAATTTAATTAATTATTATATATATCTAGTAATCCTATATATGAGGTGATGTACATGTGATGTATAATATGGATGGATGATCATAAGTCATGTGTTGTGATGTGTGTAATTGTGATTATTATTATTATGCCCCGTGTGCCTCTATTTTTTTCTCGTTTATTATCGGGCCTGCGTGCTTGTGATTATTTGTAATTACATGGAGAAGCGCGTCGGGAGCGTGGAGATGACAACGGGACCCACGATGCCGTGGCGGGAGATTACGATGCATGGTGATGCGACGATCCGACGGAACCGATGATGACGAGATCAACAATCACAGGGCATGAAGATGTGTCAATGCACACATATATCATATTGTGAGTGATTAGGCCCATTGGCTCGGCTTAATTATATTATGTGATGGCTCATGATCATCCAGTGTGGCTTGCATGTGTGATATGTTATACACCTACTATATATATATATATATATATTTGTATGTGATGTAGATATATATTAAATATGTATGTGTGTGACACGACATATTAGGAGATCAATAGAAAACAAAAACCCCTCCTACGATAATATTAAGTCAGTAAGCGTGAGGCAATAAGATTGGCCCACGTGGCCTTCCATCGTTATAGGAAGAAATTGAATCCCGACATAGGTTGAGTTGGTCGAGTCACTTGAGGCTCACCTATCTACGTGATCGAGTTCTTGCCTACGACATATATATGTCATCGGTGACCTGGGGACATATATGACTTGGCCAAGCAATCGCATTAAATCAGACTCATCTTGTAACAATGGTGATGACTTAACTGAACTTCATGGTTGGTTGAGCAGTCGAGACTATAATGATTCGGAGGCTGAACATGACGGGAATCACAATGAGTTGTCTACCTTTTGGGCTTAGTGTAGTTGGTCGAGTCCCTCGAGATTGCACTAAAACGCCAATTGGATCCCGATCCCCACTAGGAGTCTGTCGGAGACTTTCGTCTCACGCGTCGAGAGTGTCGTGTGATTCGCTAGGAAAATAGTGGGAGTATATTAAGATATAAGTGCCAATCTTAATTAGTATTTTCTACAAACTCTGTATGTTATTTATTTTTTTGTTATATCTTATTTTGTCAGAAACATGTCGCTCACAAACCCCCTACGTGATATACTTGATGCCAACCGCCTCACTGGTCTAAATTATATAGATTGACTCTGCAATTTGAGAATTGTTCTCATGGTGGAGAAAATCACATATGTCCTTAATACAATTGTGCCCACGCTAGAGGAAAGGATAAGTGAGGATGAGATCACTCGCTTTATGAAGTATATAGATAGTCCTAGAGGATAACCTCAGAGGATAACTTATATATGATTTTATACTTCAATCTCTATCAAATTCGTTTTCATAATTTATTATTAACTTTAATATGAACAAGTTTGATGTGACTCTATCTGAGCTCCTCAGTATGTTGAGAGAAGCTGAGAGCACCATCAAGAAAGAGAAGCTAGTTCTCTGTATTAGTGAGACCAATAAGAAAAGGAAGACTAGTAAGACCCTTAAGAAGGGCAAGGGCAAAGAAAGATCGGGTAAGACAAAGGTTGCCTAGAAAGACCCGACAAAGGATAAAGGACAATGCTTCAACTACAACCAAGATGGGCATTGGAAGAGGAACTGTAAGGACCACTTTGCAGAGAAGGCGAAACATAAGCTTAGAGAAGCTTCAGGTATATTCATGATTAGTCTTTACTTGTCAGATTTTCATGATAACACATGGGCATTGTATATCGAGAGTGTTTATCATATTTGTAATTTGTTGCATTTTCTAGCAAGACCTAAAAGATTGACTAGAGGTGAGATGAACCTCAAGATAGGTAATAGAGCAAGAGTTGCAAGATCAGATTGGAGGAGTTTTGCTGTAGAAATCCATCGTGTGGATACCGCTATAGAGGAGGACGCTTGACCTTCTTCATCTTCTCCATCAGGATCTGGAATACAAGGATATATGATCTCCCTAGGTAAAATCAATCTATCACACATCGAGGTTTTTTTTGTTTTTGCATTTTTCTTGTGACCCCAATCTTTTGCACGATGATTTGATCTGCGTGGGAAACCAATTTTTATTTTGATTTTCGCTGCGTATGTGATGCACCCGTTGTAGGTTTCCCAACAGGAATGCTCTCCATAGTAAAGACTTAGCTATCCAGAAACTTCTCCATAAAAGACTTAAGGGAAGCATCATATATTTTGGGGATCGAGATATATAGAGATAGATCCAAAAGGATGCTTTGCTTGTCCCAATCTTGGTACATAGACTCCATTATCAAAAGGTTTGGCACGGAGAATTCCAAGAGAGGTTTTATACTGATGAGACATGAAATATCACTTTCTAGGAGTTTGTCTCTAAAAACTCCTGAAGAAATGACAGACATAGATAAGATACATTATTCCTCAACGATAGGGTCTATCATGTATGTGATGCTATATACCAGGCCTGATATAGCATATGCTCTGAGTGTCACGAGCAGGTATCAGGCAGATCCAGGTTTAGAACACTAGAAGGCTGTAAAGTGTATCCTTAAGTACTTGAGAATGACTAAGTATCTTTTACTGATATATGGAAGAGGTAGCTTCCAGGTTGAGGGCTACACAGACTCAAGTTTTCAGTCTGATATTAATAATAGCAAGTCAAATTCAGGGTGTGTTTTCACCATGAATGGAGGAGCAATAAGCTAGAAGAGTTTCAAGCAAGATACTACTATTGACTCGACCACAGAGGCAGAATACATTACTGTAGTAGAAGCAGCAAGATGAAAGGGTGTGGATGAAGAAGTTCATCAAAGATTTGAGAGTCATACCAAGCAGCGTGGAGCTGACTCCCATATATTATGACAGCGACAGGGCGATAACTCTAACAAAGGAACTCAGGTCTCATCAGAATTATTTTGAGGAGGTTCCATCTGATTAGAGCGATCATGACCCGAAAAGATATAACAATGGAAAGAGTTTCATCCGAAGATAATATTGCAGATCCACTGACGAAGCCGTTGACTCAGATTGTATTTGAGTATCATAGGGGTCTGATGGAGATCAGACACATAGGTGATTGGCTTTTGATCAAGTGTGAGATTGCTGGTCATAGGTGTCCTACAAGCAAATCATGTGAGTGATGACATGTGTGACACGTGTGTTTTTTTTGCTTATGATTAATATTGACATATTCTCACATTATATTATATGTAGCATATATATTATGATGTCTTTGATTCTGTGCAATGAGAATCGGATCATGATGAGATCATAATAATAAGATCGATTCACTTTTAAACACAGATCCTAAATAATCCCGGTCATAGGTTACTCGAGAGGAACATCAAGATAATCGGATAGACCGGTGTACTATATACCCGTCCATATGATGGAGGCGACTGGTCTCATAGCCACTTGTGTGGAGACACTAAGAATATAGTACAGATGCTTATTGGAGAGTGAGTTCATTGATTGATCCGCTTATGAAATATTATATGGTTAATGATACATAATGTTAGACAGCGATTCCACAGTCTCAGTTGTGTATCTGGTCCTTAGACTTGAGATACCAAAGATGTCTTGTATGAGTACTCCTTTCTTTGATGCTAGACTTATAGGTTTTGAAAGTTCCAAATCTAGTATAGTTGGTTACTAAGATCAGTAGCCAACCTTATGAAGACAATTAAGTGTCAATAAAGGATCATCCACTCTCAGTATCACGAGAGGAATATCTCATATGTGCTTGCTCAGACAAATCCCTGACCATGGTCATTCGGATTAAGAGAAAAATAGTTCTTTGAGAGAATCCGATTAGAGCGAGACTATGATGTATTCCGTATGTGACTTGACAGTACTATGTCCAATATACGATCTTTGGGATATTAATTGGATGAGGGATTATAGATACACAGTAACTGAGGACAGACAGGTCCAATGGATTCGATCCCTCTGTACCGTCTGGGGACTATGACGTAGTGGCCTAGTACGTCCATAGTCGATGACCCGAGTGAATTATTATGGGGATAATAATTCACTATATAAGAAGGAGTTCTGATGGAAGAGACTCACGGCCAGCTCGGTATCGGGCCTAGAGGGTCACACACATATGGTGGATGCTTCAGCGAATAGAGGATTGGATGAAGATCCACTTAACCCCTATTCTCATTAGATGAGATCCTATGCTGATGGGCTCCTTGCTTTAGGCCTAATTAGAGGCCTGAGGAGATTATTGGATAGAGATCTAATAATACAACGTTAGTGGTTTATTAGATGGAGATCCAAGACCCACTAAGGAAGGAGCCCTAGGGTTTTGGTGGCTCTCTATAAATAAGAGGGGAGACTCAGGGTTGAAAGGCTACAATTTTAGTCACCACCTCCTATTCTCCTCCCTCCCTCTGTGCAAGAGTTACGAGATCAGATTAGAGAAGTTTCGCTGCAGAGATCCATCGTGTGGATACCGCTAGAGAGGAGGATGCTTGACCTCCTTCATCTTCTCCATCCGGATCTGAAATACAGGGATATACGATCTCCCTAGGTAAAATCAATCTATCACACATCACGATTCTTTCGGTTTTTCTCGCGACCCTAATCTTTTGCACGACGATTTGATCTACATGAGAAACCAATTTTGTTTTGTTTTCGCTGCGCATATGATGCACCCGCTGAGGTTTTCTAACATAAGCCCCTCCCGTCAAGTCTGAGTTAAGAGAAGTTAGAGTCTACGTATATGATATATTGAATCATAATAAATTATTAATATAATCATATATGTAATTTAAATTAATCAAATTGAAACCACTATCAATTGTTGGATGAGGCATCATCGTGGAAGCAACCACCAATAATAGCATCGAATCATTGTTGCTTAGCAGGACATCATATGCACCCAACCTCTCTCGTACTGACGACGAGTGTAGGAGCTTCTAGTCATGCCTTAGGTGGATGTATATCGACCAATCCGATGTTCGCCATGCAATGGTCTCTTGATTCCTCATCTTGGGTATCTTTGTTCCTACCGCCTCTCACTTCGTTCTTCCTGTGCCCTCACCCACCATGCCTGTGACGTGGTGATCCAGCTCTCCCTCATCTCTATCTCTAGCCTCTCATACCCTTATTTTTTTTCCCTTCATCCATCGTTATAGTCTTCATCGCTCCCTCTTCTTTGATAAGATGTATCTTTTTTTTTAACTTAAATTATGTATGTCACTATATTAATGGTTTATTGTAAGTCAGCATGACATATAAATATACTCTAATATCTATTAACTCAGACTTGATGAGAGATACTTATATATTGGGTTTCTAAAAATATAAGGAGTTATTTTAGACATAATAAAAGTATAAGAGCTTAAATGGTCTATGACCGAAATCATAGCAGCTAAAATAGATATTTTTTAAATTTAAATTGTATATGTCATTAAAATAATAATTTATTAAGAGTCATCATACTGTAGAAACAATCTCTAACGTCTGTTAACTCAGACATAACGAGAGGGGCATATATGTTATGATTTTGAAAACACAAGAGTTATTTTATAATCGAGTAAATCATAAAGGTCTAAGTATTTTTTGGCCAGAAATCATATGAGCTAAAATGGACCATAACTTTAATTTTAATGTTTCAATGGGTGGTGAAGGATATCGTTGGTGGTAGTGGATGATGATGTCATTGGGGGTGACAGGTGAGGAGAGCGACAGTGAGAGATGATGGCTACTCTGCATCTGTGTCGATGATAAGTATGATGGTGTACTTACCGTTGAATTCTGAGACCTATATTTTTCAACTATTGTCAGATATGTCCGTTGGGAACAACACTTGCTTGTCAACCTTCTAGAGCTTCCCTTTTCAGTCGATGACAATCGTGACAAATGAAACTCTTCCTCCGACGAGCCCCCCATCTCCCCTTTTACATGCCCATGTTAGAACTTATGCGACAATGGGGGGAGCGATATGAGTTCCGATAACCCTAGCTTCGGGTCTGCAATATACCCAATGGGTTAGCGATGAGACGACCACTATCTTCCTTGTAAATGTCGCAACGATCATTACCATATGTGTCAATGTCGATGTAATTACCGAGTAACGAAAACCGCTCATCATCGCTCTCTTCATCTACAATAACCATCTATGGTCCCTAGTGGCGCCATTGCCCGTTGCCCGCCACTACTAATGTCGTCCGTCAACATCAACTGAAATGTTAAAATTATATTTTTATTTTTTATTTATCTATTTCTATTGATAAAATCGACATGGGTTAATAAATCTAAATATTTTAGTTTCTTAATTATAGGGATATTAATATAGTTTTTTAAAGTTTAGGCATCGATATGTTTAAGGTAGCTTTCGTTCTCATCGAGCCCATTCTCTGGTTCGGCGAGGCTTCCACTCATTCTCCTTCTCAGCCCCAAGCTCGCTCCTCTTCCTCGCTGTATTGGTCGTTCACCTCTCGTTGCTGGTACCATCGACGAGCAAACAGGTAAATAATTTCCCTGTCTCCTCCCTGTAGCGCTTCACCGTCTCTTTTTCCGTCGATTCTCAAGGAACACTTGCTTGTAACAATCGATCTGATCAGAGCTTGTTATGTTTCCAATTCTCTCTCGACCTATCCATGCTGCCTGTGGTTTATTGTATTCTGATGCCGATTTCCTGCTTTTCGTGGTGGGTGGGGCATTTGGCATGCAATCATCCTCCGTGCAGTGGTTGATGTCGGAGCCATCAGGTTGTTTGCTGTTTATGCCCTTTTGATTCATTACCATTTAATATGAGCTTTATGGGAGGTTTCTACCAAGAATAATTTTTGGGGGCTGAGTTTTCGATTTCATTTTGTCTTGTACTGACTGATTAGATCATTTTTGACCAATAATCATTACAATGAAACGTAAAAGTTGAAGAGCAAGGAACAAGGACGGAGGAAGTCCTTATTTTACTGAACATAATGCATGCCAACTTTTGCAAATTAATTCTATACGAAAATCTTTCAAGTGGCTGCTCATTTGTCTAAAAATATACTAAATGATGATTTGATAGGATACTAAAACCCTTGTTTATGGTAAATGCACAAGTGACAGTGTAATTTGATGTCATAAGACCAGATGCATATTTGTGCTCTCTGAGCTCAGGTTTTATTTAGTGAATTTAGAACAAATAGTAATAGTGTGATCACTCATGTAGTGAATGCTGGTTACTTGGTCAAGTTTATATATGATCCTGATTTGGAGAAATCTTATGATAGTCTTTGACTCTTCCAAGATATTTATGTTTTCAAAGATATGTATGATAGTGAAGTTGTTAGTGTTAAAACCACATTGAGTATGTTCAGTGACATACATATTAGGACTACACCACTGATCTGGCTTAAACTCTTAACTTTTTACTTTAATATCTTATTTGTTGATAATATTCTTTTAGTTGATGAGAGTTTAAATGAAATTAATTCTAAACTTGAGTTGTGGGAACAAACCTTGAAAAGTAAATGTTTTAGATCGAGTAGGACTAAGATTGAATATATGTGATGTAATTTAGTGATACTACGAGTAGACCTAAAAAATAGTTAAATTGGATGGACAAGTATTTTCAATAATTCAAAGTTCAGGTACATTGGCTTAATTGTTCAACAAGATTGAGAGACAAATGAAGATATTATTAGAGCAAAATTTGAGTGGTTGAAATGGAGAGGGATATTGAGAGTTTTGTGTGTTATCATCGGATATCTCATAGATTAAAAGAAAAATTCTCTGAGACTGTTGTTCTAACAATAATGATGTTGGATGGTCAAGAAACTATATATATATATATATAAGAAGCTTGTTTCCTTGAAATGAGAATGTTGAGATGGATGTATAACTTTGATAAAGGATAACATGAGGCAGAACCGTTTAAAATCATATAGATATATGCAATGGAGGCCTATAATATATATACAATTATTAGAAAATCTGAGATATTAATGTTAGAGATACGAGAAAAGACTGAGAGACCTTAAAAGGGTTTCTTAAAAGATTTATACTCTTAATTTAATTAAGAATATAATTTCTTACAAAGCTCAATGACCTTAAATGATCCATATAGTAGACCTAAATAGTTAGAACTTTATGGCTTTGTTATTGTTGTTATTGGTTCATGGCATTTGTTTTAAGTTGCTAGGTTTATATCCCAACTATATTTTTAGAAGGGCAAACACAAATCAAGTAATAAATCTGGCTATGCAAATTGAAATATCGAAACTAATCATATTGTATGGTGCAAGAAACTACCTTTACACGTTTTCTTGGCATGACTCTACTATGCGGAATATGTTATGTATAGGAAGTTATGAAGCCCCACCTGTATGAAATAACATCTTCCCTGAAAACATTTGGTGCATAATATCTGCACACAGAAGAATTTTCTGTAGATAAAAATCAGGTCATTTTTTCTTCTTTATTTGGCTAAGATTTGATTCTGAGTCATGCAACAACAGTTTGGATCAAGAAGCAGTTATGTATGAAATAATCTGAGTCTATCTTGTTAGCACCTATATGTAACAGTCATATCTTTGTTATGGGTTGAACTTTACATGTGATATGCAGCAGAAACTTCTCTTCCCTTCTGTTAAGATGAACAACATTGTCTAAATGAGATGCTCGAGTTTCTTTGGATTCCATTTGGAACATCAAGATATGCTTGAAACTCTCGAGTCAACTAAAACAAATTTTGAGGATAGTTGTGTGCATATTGTCAAGGTGTTTTCTGCTTGTATATTCCATCTTACAAGTTCTAAGAAGCTTTTAAACACTTTGTGACAATTTTTATGTCCTCCCACTATCTGCTTGCAGAAAAAACATATCTATACTGTCACTATGTTGAGAAACTTAAATATCATACACATTCTGCGCCCATTTTTCTATCATAAAGATTTGAGTTTTATGTACATGATTATTTACATTTCTAATTGTACTCAAAGCCTGACATTAAAGAAAATGAAAAAAAACTCACAAAAGAACCATTTTTTATTTTGAAATCCATTAAAATTCCTTGTATGGTGGAGAAAAGAAAATAATTTGTCAAGTTTTTTGAAAGTTTCTTTTATCGAATAATCCTATGTTTGCTGTTTGTCATGGAACTGATCCCTTCATTTTGTTCATGATGGTTTATTTCTGCACATTCAAGCCATATTTATTTCATAATGCAGTGGTTGAGATGGTCAAGCTTGGTTTTGCTATTAAGCTTAAACAGCTACTATATACAAGTAATGTTTGTTCTCATAGCTTCAGTCCTTAGGTGTATTGTCGCTTGTAAAAATGTCTCGTAAAGGATTAATGGAGCAGGACATAAGCAAGCTTGATGTGACAAAGCTTCATCCTTTATCACCAGAAGTTATTTCACGGCAGGCAACCATTAATATCGGTAAGGTCTGTCCTTGAACAGTTTATATGTTAATAGTAACATTTCAGTGTTCTATATGCAATTTTCTTTTCTGATGAGGACATAAATGAGCTGGTCTTTCATTAGTCAAACAACAAAATATCGTAACAACAGTGAGAGTCACTTAGTATGTTATTGCTATCTGTTTAATTAGTTGAAAAGTTGGGTGTGCAAACTGCAAAGTCATTAGAGATAAACTGTCAATCTGTTTGAAATGTTACATATTAAATTTAAGATGTAAGGGTCATCTTTCTTGTTTAAAAATATTGATCACTGTATGGTTTTAGCGCATGATAGGAGATGTATTAGATATGTTTTTGCTTCCTTACCCTTCTATAAGGTGCATAGTGTGATAGTGAATATATAGTGGCTTGCTTTGGCAAACATATTCCTTTGAATGGTACGTGAGAAAATTTTTTATACTCATTGTATCCTCTACGTGTTCAAATATGGTTTCATATTACTTCTCCAGTAGTATTTGCAGGTCTTTGTTGTGATGTATTCAAAATATATATTATTTCTGAATTTTTGCGGAGAACTACTTATGGATACACTTTTTTTTGATAGATATTCCCCATTATTTATTGAATTATTGCTTTTCTCTCTTTGTATGTAGCATTAAATTGTTCTATAACCTTTTATATAAGAAGTTT
The DNA here is from genome assembly GCA_029747655.1 of Ensete ventricosum. NCBI lineage: Eukaryota > Viridiplantae > Streptophyta > Magnoliopsida > Zingiberales > Musaceae > Ensete > Ensete ventricosum. The sequence continues at coordinate 5,744,621 of JAQQAF010000001.1, read as the reverse complement.
AAATACTTTGCTTTTTGCATAATAAATATAATTGTATTATCCAAAACTATTTCCCAGCTTAGAAGATATCTTGTCAGGAACCATCCTCAAAATTGGCATGTTTTGGTGGTTTTGCTGTCAACAGATATTCTGAGTTGAAAGGTTCAGTACTTTGGGAGAAAGCTAGGAAATAGGTGGAGGTTGCCTGTGGTATTAGGTGGCCTTACTTTGGAGCGTGCATTAAGTCTAAAGTTCTCCTTTTGGTTTTCACCTTATTTAATTCTGACCTCTGATCATATTTCCTTTTATCTGATTGAGAAATTAATTTCTTTATACTGAGTCACTTCCCTGACTCTATTATCTCGTCGAAAACAAAAATTCTGTTAATTGGTTTCTTTAATATTCGATACTCAGGTACCATTGGTCATGTGGCCCATGGAAAGTCAACTGCGGTAAAAGCAATATCTGGTGTTCAGGTACTTCTTTTGTTGTGTGCTTAAGTTTGATGACTCTTTGAGGCTTCATTGAAAGTGATTTCTGCTTTCTGGTTGACACTGAATATTTTTAGATCATTTAATTTGTTATACCATGACATTCTTCTTTTGCTTTCTCAAGGGTAAGTTAAGAAATTCAGTAACCTATTTGTACGCTCTGGTTTGTGTTTTGTGATTATCAAGAAAAGAAATAAAAATGGTGACTGAAGTGTATATTTTAGTATATACTTATGCCCTCTTAAATTTTACTGTTAAACAATAATGAGGAATACATGTGCATCTTTTTAAGTCATGTCTAGAAGGTAGTGTCTGTCTGTGGAAGCAGGTGCTATAGTAGAACTCCAAGTGATCCTACAAAGACCATTGGAATTTTGAAACAACATATAGGCTGCAGCCTGCAAGCAAGGATTTAATCTCAGTCTGCTACGAGTTTCAGTAAATTATTGGTGATGGTATATTTCTGGTATATTAGGTGGTATGTTGACTCATGCTGTCCAGTGTCGACTCATGGTTGGTAATTGATGATTATCATTGGTGTCGGGTAATGAAAATGTATATGCACTTGCATAAAAGAACTGGTTTGCAGTTTATTATATTGGATGACAAAATATATAATCAGGAATAGTATATAGGCCTGTATCTTCTAAGAAAATCTTTACCTTCCATATCAGAGATTCATCAAGGTTTTTTTTTTTTTTAATATTTGCAGACTGTTCGCTTCAAGAATGAGTTGGAGCGCAATATCACTATCAAGCTTGGATATGCTAATGCAAAAATTTATAAGTGTGAAGATGATAGATGCCCCACGGCCTATGTGTTACAAGTATGGTTCCTGATGTTAAATGTATTGTTCACAGATATATCTTCTGCTGTACTGATGTTTTATGTTATATGCAGGGCTTACGGAAGCGGAAAAGAGGATAGTCCTCTCTGTGATGTTCCAGGATTTGAGAACACCAGGATGAAACTCTTAAGACATATTTCATTTGTGGATTGCCCAGTAAAGTGCTCATCTTTTCAGAACTCTATTAGATATCTAGCCGAACTTATAAAACGAATGTGCCTCAGTCTAAAGATTTATGAATTCTTTTTTCCTGTGTTTTTTTTTTGTCTTAACAGGGTCATGATATCCTTATGGCTGCAATGCTTAATGGAGCTGCTATTATGGATGGTGCTTTACTTTTAATAGCGGGCAATGAAAGCTGTCCACAGCCTCAAACATCTGAGCATCTTGCCGCTGTTGAAATCATGAGGCTCCAACATATTATTATCTTACAGAATAAGGTTGATCTATTCAGGAAAGTGCAGCAATCAACCAACATGAATCAATCCAGGAGTTTATTATGGTAAAATTTCAATTATTGCACAGCCTAAGTTTTTTTAAACAGTCCAAATCTCTGCATGATGCTCAATTTTGACTTATATCACATTTGATAGATTTTGGATAGTATTTCCAGGGAACTGTTGCTGATGGGGCTCCTGTGGTGCCAATATCTGCTCAATTGAAATACAATATTGATGTTGTCTGCGAGTATCTAGTTAAGAAAATACCTATTCCAGAGAGAAATTTTACTTCACCACCAAACATGATTGTAATCCGTTCTTTTGATGTGAACAAACCTGGCTCTGAAGTTGACGAGATAAAGGGTGGTGTAGCAGGTGGAAGCATCCTCAGGGTATGTAGCTTCTTATTATCTGAGCTTTGTTAGTGCATCATATGACCTTTGTTTCTGTTTTTTTATCTGTGATTACTTCTCAATGAAGTTATATTAAACTGTAATGTATTGAGACCTTTTTCCATTGTCGTCATAACGTACCTGCTATAATGTTATTAGACTATTAGATCTCTTGGTAATCAATTTTTTCTGTTATATGCGACTCTCGTAATGGACATTCCATCACTGATATTTGCTACTGTTGTTATGGTTGTAGATTCTGCTATTTCATCTTTTTGTGCGTAATTCTGATATCCTCAAATTTTTTATGCTTTTACAGGGTGTTTTGAAGGTAAACCAACGAATTGAAGTCCGTCCTGGAATTGTGATCAAAGATGAAAGTGGGAACATCATCTTGCCTTTGTCGAGCTTGAGGTTTGCCTCTTGCCTTCCTCCCATCCTACTATAAGAATATGACTTATAGGACAATTGTCATGTATGAAAACTATTTCATAGTCAGGCGAGTGGTGAAGGGGGTGTTGGTTTTACAGATTAAGCTGTTTCTCATCTGCATTCCATGTACATTTTGGCTGGTTGGCAGAGTTGAACTCATCCTTTAGAGACTGCCAACTTGCTGAACAGGGCTGTCTGGTTATTTTAGGTGCTTTTCCTTGAATGGATCATCCATTGGTCCCTTTGTGGGACAAATCAGTGAGTTAAGTTATAGGCGTTTTGACCATGTGAGATAAGTGATACCATATTAGAAGTAACTAGAGATATTGCTGGTGGGTGAGGATAGGTTCGTTATTAGATCCAAGGTTTAATCAACGGATTGATGTACCATTTTGGGTCACCTGGGACAGAACTATCAACATCATACCTATGGTCGAGGAACCAACTGCTGCTTGCATTGACTTTCCTCTGTATTTCTCTTTGTTATTTGCTTTCTGGTTTGAGTTTTTTGTTAAAAAATGGATCTTACAGGTCAACTTCTTCCTTCTTCTGAGGCTTGTGGGTGTGAGGACAAAGGGCACTGAGAGACAAGGCAAGGTGTCAAAGCTGGCAAAAGGTGAGATCCTGATGCTCAACATCGGATCTATGTCAACTGGAGCTCGAGTTGCTGCTGTGAAGACTGACCTGGCCAAGCTGCAGCTGACCGCACCAGTATGCACAAGCAAAGGGGAAAAGATTGCCCTCGGCCGGCGGGTTGAGAAGCACTGGCGTCTAATTGGTTGGGGTCAGATTCAGGCTGGTGTAACCCTCGACGTCCCACCCTGCCCCATTTAAAAAGGTCTCATCCAGGAGTTACTACATTAGGATCACGAGTTTCTTGAGCACTAGATTGGTGGGAGTACTTTCGAGGAGGTAGAGAGTTCCTGGAAAAGATTTTTGTCCGGTTGAGGTGAGTCTGAAAATGCTGCTTTATTACTCCTCTTTTTCTTCAGAGAAGTTTGCCATCCACAGCTTTCTCTTTCACATACACTCTTGATTTTTGATTTCATTCCGGATTTTTAGAGCCAGGTACTGCTGGCAAGTCCGAAGCTAGAGTTATAAGGCAATGAGATGCCGTCTAAGACTTTTAAGATCCGAGTGTTTATTTTTTGCTATTTAATTGTATGCAACTGAAATGCTAAACTGGTTACTAGTTCCAGTTTATGCCAGCAATCGGTATCTCAGACCACCACATTACCAGGTGACATGAACAGCGTGACCTTTGGATTCCAAAACCATCCCTTTAATATCTGTTGATCTCTTAAAACAATACTGCTTTCAGTTTTTCTCCAAAGCATGATTCTCTAAATCGGCAGCTCGTCCGGTATGGGTATGATTGGAATTACCAATTCGACTCCCGATAGGTACATTACATTCGGACAGTTTCGTTCAGTTTTATGTATAATAGGTTCTCCTTATCGAGCGATAACGTTTTGTATCGCCTGGTATATATCGCTCCGACAGTTGATCGGTACATGGAACGGTCGTTATCGGGTGTGCGGGTCGCCCGCGAGTCATCGTTTCATGCGGGTCGCCTGTGGGCGACTATTGTCCCCGAACGGGGAGATGAAATGTCTACTCGGGAGAGAGATCGAGGCGACGTCCTTCATTTATTTTTTAAATAGTTTTTAATATTTTTAATATTATAGTATATGATATTATATTATATAATATTATAATAATTTAATAATATCAAGTGGTATGCACTATGCATATCGCCATGGTACCGTACCATTATCGATAACATGTCGGTACATCGATATGGACCGATAAGTAAAATGTTGATATATATTACGTATATTAACTAGGGTTTAGCTATTCTATCAATTTTTCTTCCTTATTTTCCAGTGTATTGGTACATCATAAGTAGATCGTAGATCCATGCTGATCTAACCATGTAACATATGGGTTTGATCACAAGTACACCATTTGGATCAATAATATCGATGTTGATGTAGTGAATGACTCTTTCATCGTTTTATAGCTACGTCTTCGACACAAATGTAGCTCATCTGCAACAGCTACTTGCAAGCCCCCAACGACATTATCGTCCATCGCCACCACTAACATCGTTCGTCATCATTATCAATTAGAACGTTTGAAATTATTTTTTTATCTATTATTTTTATGTTTTTATTAGTGAACTAATGGTGTTAGGGTAAATAAATTAGATGTTTTAATTTCATAATTATAGGGATTCTAATATAAATTTTATGAGTTTAAGGACTAGGATGTTAAAGAGGTCTAATAATATTTTTTTAATTAACTACCTTTAGCATTTTGAACCTTCTACTTTTAAAAATTACAATGAGATTTATTATATAGTTATGAAAGTGAAATATTTAATCTTATTTTTTTTCATATCATTGATAGAGTTTAGTACCAAGTAATTCTACCTCACTTCGATTTATCATTAAGTATGTACGTTATTTCTACCGATAAAATTGATAGTGTGAGAAAAAAAAAAAGAGATTAAATATTTTACTTTAGTAAAATATAAATATACTAATATAATTTTTAAAAATATAAAAAAAATAAAAGATAATAATAATATATAATTAGCCCGGTGTCTTCCTATATAAAACCCTTAGAAGCCTAAGTGGGCATGCTAGATAGATTGAGGGGCCAAAAGTTATACCCATTTGACTTCGTTCAATGTGAACATCTTTTGGCTTCCTTTTGCGGTGCTATTTATTTATCATTGCTTTCGTTTGTGTTGGGAGTACATCCTGTGTTGTACTAATGGAATCTAATTCTTTATGCTTTTGTCTCGGACAAAAGCATAAAGAAGAACGAACCTCCAAGGAAATATAAAGCCAAACTCAATCCAAACAGGTAAGCAGATCAATATGTGAATCCATACTCGACTTCTCTTTTGTTTTAGCATGTTTACCGATCGATTTCTATCTTGTTATTATTTACATTACATGATGCTCGAGGAACTATGTGTGTAATAAATCTACAAACAATAATGTTGGATTGTACCTGATAAATAGCATAAAGTTATTATCTTTTTTTCTTTTCTTTTCTTTCTACTATGCAGTTGCAGAAAGTACTGAACCACAAATGATTATTTTATTATATGCAAGGCTTGTTCATGCTTTTTAGAATACACAACCAAACAAGCAATCAACAAATGGGTATATTATATATATATATATATATATGTATGATGATCACAACAAATGTTTATTTTTTGGCATGACACTAATTGAAACATAAATGTATGATGACCATACCTCAATGCTTATTATTTTGTATGACAACAATTGAAAAAGGGCAACCTTTATATTTGCTACTTTCTTCTTAAACAGGATTGATTACATAGGGCCATCAAGAATTGAAAAAATTAGTTTATATTATGCAAAGATTGTCCAAGGCTTACCCATCCTAATAGTGTGTACACAACCAAGTAACTCAAGCAATCAACAAATTGACATATTATATAAATTATATGAATTTAATGCTTATTATCGACCATGATAAGAATTTTTTTTTTTAAATTCAGTGCACGAGACTTTTACCAATGTAGAATAGGGAGAGGATCACAACCATACTTTTATACCAAGAGCTTATTAATCAAATAATTGAAAGAACGACGATCAATATTTTTTTTAAAAAAAATAATCTAACTCGTATTTTGAGTTTCATCTATATATTATCCTTAAAAAGTTTGACGTAGCAATTTTTCTTAAAATTATTAATTAACATAAATATTACTTCAAATACTATGAACTTTCATTCATGATTTTTTTGACACTCTTAAAAATAAATAAAAAACTCATGCTGAACTACTATTCACTATGATCGTCAACTTAGCAGCTAATTTGAATTAAAAAAATATATATATCCATATAAAATATCCTTAGTGTTATTATCGCCGAAACGTGTTCAATTAATAAGAATATTAATACTAATTAGTTTCAACATCCCAACTACTAGGTTAAGTTGTTTTCTTATATTGCATATGTATAATATTCTTTTGTCCCAATTCTCTAGTGGATTTTTCTTTTAATTTCATGAGATTTAAATTCACATGAGTGTTCATTAGATATTTTTTCCCTATATTTTTATGAATTTTTGAAAGTAAAAAGGAAATAATATTTTACTTGACATATATATATATATATATATATATATATATATATATAATATTTATTGTCAATCCTAATACATTTCTAGTGGATGGGAAGAATTAGGTGGGTTTTGCAACTTTAAATACATTTCACGGGCAAAGCTTTATTTTTACGTGCTGAGGTGGTTATGGGCCCGACGCGATTCGTTCGAGACATCTCGTCTCCTCTCCCATTTGCTCTTTGGCCGACCGACACCGCCGGCAAGTGCTCCTCCTCCCCTTCTCCTTCTCCCGTCACTTGATCCATTCGCGGATTCCTGCTCTCCCCAGTCTCCGATCCACAGTACATGACTTATACGGGAGAATCCAATCACGACGACGAAGAAGTAGAATCAGCAGCAGCAGCAGGAGTCGCGGTGGAAGAGGGGATTGCGGGTGGAGGCAGGGGAAAAGAAGTGTGTGATGATGAAGTGGATGATAAGGCAGAGATCGATAAGAAGAAGAAGAAGAATGTGAAACAGTTGATACTCCTCCCCATTCGACGCTTCGAGAAGTTCTGTAACGAGAACAAGGAGAGGAGAAATAGGAGGAAGTCGTCGAGGCCCCCCGCCATCCCGTTCCCTTATGCTTATGATGACCCTGCCGTCGCAATTGGTTGCTGCTTCCGTCCTCCTCCCCCAATCCCAGACGATTTGCCCTTCGGGCCGAACCCCAATCCCACAACCAAGCCTTCCCGCGCCTCTTATCACGGCTTCATGAAGTCTATGTTGGAAAAGAACGATTTTTACTCCCAGGAGTCCATCGTCGTCCATCGAGACACCCGGCCACCAAAGTGGCGGCCAGAAAATACATATTGACATGGGAACTTTTTTGCTCCTCAAGCTTGGGTCGAAGAGGAATTTAGCCGAATGAAGATTACACCTCGATTTCTTTGTATGATTATATTGGATTACTTCGGACTGTTGCTGATCAGGAGACTGTGAATCGACTTCTCAGATGATTGAGCACGCTCTGGTGGTATTCGACGTTTTGCTTCTTGTATGATTTAGTTCATTCAAATTTGCTTGATCGTCTAGGATGCTTTTATTGTGTGTAGACTAATCTCATGAATGCTATAGACATGAGGCCAGGTTCTTCTTCTCCGGGAGATTGATTCTTTCTTGTTTTAATTGTATGACGCCCTTTGCCTCTATACTGGATGGAATTTAATGCACATTGTTATTCTTTCGTCTTTTGCATTTGATTTTGCTTATAATTCTTATTTAAAAATTTAAGCCGCATCTATCTCTGATACTTTTAAGAATCATCTTATAGCTTGCCCTCTTTCTGAAGAAAACAAATATTCCATCATACTCTTCTTAAAAGAGGTGAGAACGAATCCTCATATGTGCTGTGTTTAGAAAACATGAGGACACAGCCCTCACTGTTTTTACACCTTGTGGAGATATTCAAAGGTCAATAAGTATGATAATTTTTTTAGATATGGTCCTACACAAGTTTGATAAGATCTTCACAATATTTTGACTGAAAGAGTGAGCAAACTATACTTGATCAAATTATGGCTACAATAACTAGAGCCTGGAAAATAAATATGTATCCTCTTTCTTATTTTAGGTGCAACTCCAAGGAAAATCCAATGCTAATAAATATCTTCATGATGTTGTAAATGCTGAGACGACTCACATATAAGCAAAACTGCAGAAGCAAAAGAAGACAATTGTCATGCATGTTCCAGTATTTACACTGACAGACTTGGTATTAAGAGTGAAATGTGAGTTCTTTGAAATCTCTTTCATATATGGGTAAGTTATTTTGAATGTTATAATGAAATGCAATTACAGACTACAGAGTAAGATAGGTATTTCTACTCCTACCATTTCTTAGGCCTTCAGGTAAGCACTATTGTCTGCACTCTTCCACTTGGAGTGGTAAAGTCTTAGTAGAGCTAAAATTTATCAGTTAGCTGTTTTTTTTTTTGGGCAAGAATTGGAGAAAAAACAAGTGTTCTTCGGTTTGCATTTATATCAGGTGGTATATGCCAGAATAATTATGATGACCTTCCATTTTTCTTGCTCTAGCATCATCTTGCTGCTGCCAACTTCTCATTGTTTTGTGAAGCTTCTCTATCATTCAAGGACCATAATGATAATATCTCATAGTTGGACTTTCTGTTTCCAGTATCAATATCATGGACTCACTAGTTTTCCTTCCATAAAAGGAAAAGCAAAAACCAAATGATTTTTGTTGCATTACTATCTGGTTGTTGTAATTTTAAATATATATGTATGATGGTTTTCATTTCACAAAAGGAAATATAAAAAGCGAATGAATTTCGTTACATTAATTTCTGATGGTTTAAAAAAAAAAGATTAAGGTTCATTTTAACCCCTGTGGTTTTTACCATGGGCCACTTAAGCCCTTATAATTTACTCATATCTAAAATAACTCATACATTTTCAAAAGCGTAGTATAAGCCTCTCCCATCAAATCTGAGTAGACATACGTTAGAGTCTGCTTACGTGGCATGCTGACTCATAATAAGCTATTAATATAGTGACCCGTGTAATTTAAGTTAAAAAAAAGTTTATTTTAACCCCTGTGGTTTTGGTCATGGATCGCTTAAGCCCTTATAGTTTTGCTTAAGTCTAAAATAACCCCTACATTTTTAAAAACACAGCATATAAGCCCCTTATGTTAAGTTTGAGTTGATAGACGTTAGAATTGATAGACGTTAGAGTCTACTTATGTGACATGCTGGCTTACAATAAATCTTTAATATAAATGATACGTGTAATTTAAGTTTTAAAAAAGTCTATCTTGCCGAAGAAGAGGAAACGATGGAGGCCGTAGCGACAGATGAAGGTGGAGAGGCAGAAGTAGGAGAGGTCGGAGGCAGAGGTGAGGGAGAGCTAGACCACCACGTCGTAGGCACGATTGGTGGGGGCGCAGGAGAGGACGAAGTGGGAGGTGGTGGGGACGAAGAGGGACCGAAAGATCATTACATGCATAGCTTCGGATTCGTTGACGCACATCCACTTGAGGCAGGACCGGAAGCTCTTGAGCTTATCGTCAACGTGGGAGAGGCTGCATGCGTACGACGCCCTACTTGACAGCAACGGTTTGGTGCTGCTACTAGTGGTCGCTTTCACGATGACACCTCATCCCGCCATTAATGGTGATCTCAATTTTTTTAATTTAAATTATACATATTATTATATTAATAGTTTATTATGAGTCAACATGCCACGTAAGTAAACCCTAATGTCTGTTAACTTAGACTTGACAGGAGGAGCTTATATGTTATGTTTTTTAAAATATAAGAGTTATTTTAGACATGAGCAAAACCATAAGGGTATAAATGGTCTATGGTCAAATCCACAGAGGCTAAAATGAACCTTAACAAAAAAAAAAAAAAAAGATTTTTCGTTGCATTACTATCTGGTTGATTTATTTTTAAATATATATGTCATGATAATAATGGTAGTGTTCTTTTCTTTGTGATTACATGTTCTGCTGATGCTTGTGAACTTTTTCACCTTGAAGTGTTTTCCATCATTCACTCATACCAAATTAGGCCCTGTCTTTATATTTCCTTTCTTGATAATTCTAAAATTAAGGGTTCATAGTCTGATGCTTGTTGAGATAATTCTCATGCTATCAAAGGAATGGAAGTATTGAAAAATTATATATATATATATATATATACATATATATATATATAGTTTCTAATATTCCAGATTTTTTTGTTTTTCTATTCTAAAATGATATATAAGGTCATTCTGCTTGTTATCACTGCTATTTTTTTAAAAAAATTGGAAAGTTATATATTTTTTGTACTCCTATTATGAAATTTTCAGAAGTTTGCCTATAAGGATTCTTCCATCTGAATGGATGAAACCTATTTGTGTTTCACACTGGTCCTAGAAAAGCTTTAAGAAGTTTGTGACATATATTCAGCATTTTGTTAACCATATTCAGAAAAAGTTTACTCCCATTGTTTACTAGTAAGTAAACTGCATGTTAAATTCAGGGAACCAAGCCACTAGACCTCTGATTTATATCCTGGTAGTGCCATTTTCCATTAATTTTGGCAAGACAAGTACTGTTCATACTATCTTTTCTCTGTTGTTGTGCTGCATTTTGAGTTGAATTACTTGTCTGGATCCAAACAAAATAGGCCAAAGTAAACCTTGTTTTTCATGCCTCCTCCTTTATCCATTCTTCCAACATAAAAATTACAGAATCAAAAGCCACCACCAACTGTGACCTAGAGAAAAAATTAATTGTCGCTCAAGGTTATCCTCTGGCAGAAAAAAAAGGTTCTCTACAATTTAGTCACTAATGAGTAATCATTTTTTTTTCTAATAGTAAACTTCTCAGTTTACAAAGGGAAGGCGAAATAGTTTCCTTGAAGTGCCAAGGCACAACTATATTTGCAGGGGTGAGGCTATATACATTGACTCAGATTCTACATTGATGAGAGTCTCACAGTTCGTTCTTTTCCTATAAAAGGCTCTGTGTTTGACCCAGAATCTGTGAATTGCATATGTTTGTTAATGATGTCAACAGACTATAAAATTTTTTATATAGGCCATGCTTTTTAAATATTGGTCAGTATGATGTTCATCAATTGGTATTCGATGGTATGACCAAGAATCAATACCGGTTTGTTTTATTTATTTTTTTCCAGATGGTAAAGGGCAGGATACTGGTATTGTACTGGTTCAATAGATAATCGAAACTAGTATATGATTGAAATTTTATTCCTTGATATAAACAACTTCAAAAATTTTCAATCTGAACTCTCATTGCTTCTGATCATGTGTTAATCTTTACCATGCGACTTCTTACCCAGGAACATTGCTGTGCTAGGATTATAGGTGCATGTCAAGTACCTAGTAATTTTTTCTAATGTTTTGTGAGAGCAATATTTTGACAAACTTGATTGGTAGCTAACCCATATTTGACAATATGGGGCTTGGTTTACCAATGATGATGATATCTCAGATTTTCGCCATAGACTGAAGGATTTCAGTCACTTAACGATTAGATTATGATGTTGAATAATGCATTACCTTCTGTAAAGTCATTCCTTGTTGAGTAGCCATGGTTGATAATCTCTTTGTACTGATGAAAACCCTCCGTACTCTCTAGAGGTCTGGGTTGCATAATAGTATTTTCTGTCTTCTCTCCCTTCTTTGCAATTCTTCACTCATTGTTATGCTTTCTTTTCTTGAAATTTTTGTCTTCTTCCTCTGTTGTTGTCAACCTCAGTATGTTCCATGGCAGTTTATAAGTTTGTGTTGTCAGGAAAAGAAGCAGCAAAGGAAGTTTTCTTCAGCTTTGGAGAGAACTCTGCATTTGAAGTTCTTGAGGTTTATGAAGTACATTTTAGAATATGTAATAAAATTATTAAAATGGTCTTTTATTTTCCTTGAATCCAAATAATGAGTGGACTAACAGATAGTCACGGAAAGGCGGTGAGCGGCTGCAATCAGATGCAGGAAAGGTACTACCTTCGAGGAGGGTATTTATGCTGGCTGAAGAGGTGTGGAAATAGCACCTTGGAAGGTACATACAAAGCTAAACTATCAGAAAGCATGATCCATGAGATAACCAGCCTCAAGCAACTTAAGATGTGCTACCTAGACAGCAATTATCTGATTGAATGAAAGGTACTAGTTATCAAGTTTCACATAGCAACTTGTATATACAGTGTTTCTTAAGTGTGCATTCATAAAGCCATATGAGCAGGGCTCCTTCCTGCTTCCCAGGAAAGATACCACAGCAGTGGTTCTGCATTGACTCCCTTCAAACTGTCAAGTGCCTAAAATGCATTAGAGAGGTCCCTTGGTACCTGAGGAGAAGTTCGTCTGACTGCTCCTACTTATCACAGTTAGGAAATGCCATAAATGTAGCTTATGGCATGATGATTCATCTCAAAATATTTTTCTTGCTAAATCCTTCCATCTTTGCAGGTAATGATGTTTCTTGAATGAAATCTCCTTGTTCTTCAGGAAAGATGTGCACACTCAACATATGATGTCGATGTTATCCTTTAACAACTATGATGATAGTGCTCAAATAAATATGCTGCATTTGGTGATTTGAACCAGTGGATCATTAGATCTCATTGTTCATGGTGAAATGACATGTTTCGTGTTGAAGATAGGCAATCGAATGATGCTTCCTGGTGTTTGTGTTTATTTGCTTCCGAACAGCAGAAGTAGCTCCATCTATCATCGGTGTATCGGCACGGGATGCCTGTGCCATCTCAATTTAATTCTTTGCATGGATTACAAACCACTGGTGGGTGTTTTCATTCATTTGAGGATTTCACTAGGCAGTTCTTGTTGTGTAACAGTGTGGATATTTTTATCATTTCTGGTGCTGATTGTCAGGTTTGTGAGAGGAATGGAGAAAGTCTGAGTCCTGCTAAGTATATCTAAATTCTATGGACCAATGGAGCTTATGGATAGATTTCAAGCATCCGACACAAGCAGCATCATCTTTTATTGTAAGATTCTATGCCTCAGCTTTATATCAGTCAATTCTTCCCACCAAGAGTCATTTTGGCAGACCTAAGCATTGATTCCATGATATCATATTGCTTTAGCTCCATTATCTTCACATCACAGTAATACCATTGTAGTGCAATCTTGATGGGCATGAATTGATTCCATGAGATCATCTTGATATGGCTGCATTATCTTTCATAGTACTAATATAGAGCAATCTGTAGATTAGCCATTTCTTTTCCACCAAGACCTATGCATTGATTCCATGAGATCATGTTGCTATAGCAGCATTCATTATCTTTCAATCAACTCACTTATGTCAAACTATTAAATTTACTGATGAATTTGGAGCTCACTATGTTCATTCGTGTATGAGCACGTAGAGGAAAAGCTTAATTTGTTTTCAATATGCCTGTGTTGAATGTGCTTAAAAGAAAAAACAAGCCTTCTCTGATGGGATGTTTTTTCCTTTTCATGTACGTGATAAAAAAAAATTATTTTTGTAGAATCTCTGAATAACATTAATATTTTGTAAGAAAAATCATGATTCTCGCCCAAAATAAAAATAATATTTTTATTATTCTTGTAGAATCTCCGACGTATTTATATACATAATAAGTCTTATGTTAAAAAGTAAAAGAAATTTGCTTATATTTACATTTACGTAAGTGTAATTGGAATATAATTTTTCTTCTCAAGTACCCAATAATTATTTTGTTCTTATAAAATATGTCACTAATATGTATACGATCAATAATTGGATTGGGGTTGGTACCTCGATCGATCATTAATGACATTATCTGACCTCTGTATCTTACATTTATACCCTTATATATATATATGTTTATCAGTATGATTAAGAATAATTGTAATAGATATACATTGATAATACTCCATATGTTTTATATAGTTTAGTTTAAGTACATATTGGAATCTTTCTTTGGTAATTACTGTACTGAGATTTGAATACGTTAGATTTGGTGCTATGTGATCATGGACCGTCCAAATAAAACTGTAGACCCGTCCACCAAATCCCAGGATCTGCTCACCCAGTCGGTCTCTTCCTCCAATCGCCCGACAACTGCGCCGCTGCCCTCTCGATCGCAGCCTCCATCGCAACCACAGCCGTTGTTGTTCGTGCTGTGTCGAGCTCGGTAAGCGCTCGTTTCTTTTACCTTCCTTTCTTCACCCCCATGCCAGGAACTGCTGATTTCAAGCCTTCTCTTTGCTGTGTGTATGTTATCGACATCGGGTTTCCGATTGCGTCTGATTTTTTTTTTCTTTTGATCTTTTTATGCCATAATTATCTTGTGGTTTTAGATGTGAGATTATCATTTTTTGTTAGTTGAGTTTAAGTCGTGATCAGATTATTGATAACACGTTTAAGATTATGATGAAAGTTGACATTTTTATGGGAGTATTGACCTAATATAAGATCAAGCTCTCAATTTCAAGCATCAACTGCTTTGGGAAAGAGTAAAGGTTTGGGATTGATGGCAACAGCGACATCGTCATCGTATCCGCCACCTCCGCCTTATTACCGCCTTTACAACCACCCCTTTTTTATTTTTCTCGTTCAATGGCCCATCTTTTCAAGAACGCCAAAAATGCCTTTCAGAAAGTTGTAATGGGAGCCAGCACCAGTCCATATGGATGGAGCAATCGGTTAGCTTGGAACACTGTTTAGGGTTCAACTTCCTTCTTTTCCATCTTTTGCTTCAAAAAAATCAATCAAAACAATTCTTGCTCTCCTCTCTTCTCCCCTCTCTGGATTGGAGCTGTGATAGGGTGTCTTCCCACAAAGAAATCATGGTGCTTTCAGCTAAGACAATGTTTGAGGTAAGTGATCTTCCATATATTGTGTTTTCTCCCCTGTTTTTTTTTTCAATTCTTTGAAAATGTTTTTGACTTGTGTTTATAGTGTTGTGGGTTTTTATCCCCTCCGATCCAAGAGTCTTACATTGTTAGAGATGTAAATATATTCAACCTATTTCATCTTTTTCATGGTTAAATTTGTTTTAAGATCGTTAAAAAGACGTGTATGTTGAATGACTTAGTTTTTACAGTGTTTTTGTATTTAGTTTACAGTGTTAATAAGAAGGGGAACTCAGTAAATTTTAAAAAAGACACTGTAAAGGCTAAATCATTCGTTCATTTCCTAAGTATATTTTATGTGATCAACAACAGTTGGACATACTTATCATTATTTATTAATGTATAAACTGGAATGAAAGTAAGTGTAGACTCATGAACTAGAATTGTTTAGATGTTATGTAGAGTCATGAACCGAAATGAAATTTTTACAATGTTTTTATGTTTGCATTATAATGTCTTATAAAAACGAATCAAAACATTGTAAACGCTTTATAAAAACACTATAATGATATACTTGAATGGCATTGTTGGAATCCAATATGCAAATAATGTCCAAGAACAGTTGTGTATATGCTAGGTATTGTAAATACTAGAAGACTTACAGAAAGGTTATCTATATAGTGTTTTTATGTGATATTTATGGTGTTTTAGAAATACAAATAAAAACACAGTAAATATTTTACAAAAACACTGTAACAAAAAAAGACCAATTGTGTGCTCGCACAACACCCCTTTATGTGAAAAGATCAATTTACCTATACCTCCGTCAGACCCACCTTCGTCGCCTGTTGCATAGGGATGCAAGCGGCAAGTCTGGCAAGGGCCAGGGGCAGAGGGGTGGGGGAGGCGGGTCCGATGGGTGCAGCGGCATAATGATCATTTATGAAAAAAGACACCCTACGAAAATTTTTCAAAGTTAGGATTCTTTATGGGAATTTCTCAAAGATAGGGGCTTTTTCCAAGATTAAAAGTACCAGGTTCAACTCAATATAAGGATGAACACTAAACAGAACATAGAATAGGCATGCCTCTTTAATTATATATCAGAGAGCCAAGATAAAAAAAAAAGGACCATCTTAATACAAATAAAATGAAAAACTGTTGTCGAATATTCATATTTTACTTAAAATTTCAGTCTCTAGCATTGTGTCATACAACTATCATGCCTAGTATTAGATTAAGATGATTGACACTGAAGCTTGAGTTACTTAAATGGTTACTTTGATAGGTGACTTCAAGGTTCTTGAGCTTATGAAAATTTCCTGTCCATGGATCAGACATTTCTCTGGAGGACCGGATCCTGGTAAAAAGAATGCAAATTGGCGATCTTAATCTAATACTAGGCATGATAGTATGGCACTAAAAAATGGTGGCGGATAACATGCTGCATCAAGTTTCCATTATACAGACTGCATCGGTTGGGTCCGAAAGTATGGTGAAGGAACAAAAAAGCTTCATCAGTTGTCAGTCTCACTCACTCTATTGAGAAATGCATTAAAGCCCACCCTTTTGATGGCTTGATGATGCTCTTTATGACATGAATAAGCCCCCAATTGAAGTAAAGTGTTCTTTATGATGGTTGTCTGTACCCTTTCTTCTGGGATGGCCCGAGGGTAACTTACTGTAAAAGCCAGGTTTGTGGTGGGGGGATTCACAACAAGAATCCCAGGTTTTTTGTCCTTCCGTTCCATCCTCCCAGCTTTTGATTGCTTATTAAAAATACTTGTAGGTTCTTACTGTGAGCTGGTATATCTCTGTTCTTGATGTTATCTGTATGCTGGAATTTATAGGAATTTTGTTTCTGGAATAATCATATCAGAAGGAGAAAGAGGAATGTCATTGTATCTGATGATTGAATGAACAATAAACAAACATTAGTGCTTTCCATCCGAATGGCAGAAAAGTAAACAAGTTTTGATCGATGATAAGTTAATGCAGGATGTGGCGGTCTGACTTCATCTCTTGCTTTTACTTCCCTGGTGCAAGGCGGCATTTGATCTTTTCCACCTCCTTGGATCCGATCTGGAAGGCCCGGGCGAGGACGTGGTCGGGCACCGGCGGGGTAGCTGCGAAGAGCGCAACGGCGATGGACTGGGTGCCAGGAAGCTGGCTGTTGAAGGCGGCGATGACGGCGGCAGGAGCGGCACCGTTGTTCTTCTGGAAGTGAACGAGCCCCCTGGGAAAGACGAACACCTCGCCCTTGGTAATGGTCTTGGATATCAGCTTGTTGGCGGTGGTGATGAAGCCGACGTCGAGGGTGCCGTCGAGGACGAAGACGACCTCGGTGGCACGAGGGTGGGTGTGGGGCGGGTTCAGCCCGCCGGGGGCGTAGTCAATGCGGGATAGGGACACGCCGAGCGTGTTCAGCCCGGGGATCTTCTCGACGTTGGCGGCCGTCACCAGGGAGCCCATGGTGTTGTTGGTGGCGCCGGCCGTCGCCAGCCCCTTAAAGAAGAAGTCCGCCTCCGTGACGCTTGCCGCAGGCTTGCATGCGAAGCCATTCAACTTGACGCCTGCAGTAAGCGATCAGCTTATAAGAGCATGATCATAGATAGAGGAGAAGAGATCATGAAAGGGGGACGAAGTGTGTTGTTACCCGAGTTCAGATCTGCTACGCAGATGTCTTGGAGCTGGTCAGGATCCGCGGCAAGGCAGGGAGGGAGGACGAGGAAGAGGGAGAGGGAGAGGGAGAAGAGGGAAGACTTGGCCATGGCTGGTGACATGAGTTTTAGGCTGTGGGAGGGTAAAAGAGAGGGGGGGGGGTGTCGTAGGCGGGAGAGGGGTGACAGGGGGGGGAGATGCTATTTATAGGAAGAGGGTTGATGTGGCGATGAAGGAATGAAATGGTCTTTGACAAGCTGTGATGATGTGACACCCAAGGCATGATATAAGCCTTGACAAATAAATAAATAAATAAATTGAGGTGCTGTCAATTAAATAAGCAACGAAGAAGTCCAAAATATGTGAAGGCAGTACGGGACACCCGCCATCTAATGGTCTAATGATAATTTTGGATTAAGAGGGTTGGGGAATTTTTTTCTTTTTTTTACTAAGGATAAGTGATTAGGGTTAGATTTGTTTAAAGATGATAATATTACTATGTGACGGTGGTGACTATAGATTATCCAAATAGTTAACTAGGATTAGCATGTATTGGGTCTCTACATAAGAAAAAAAAAAAGTGCATGTGTTGTCACGGGGTAAAAAAAAAAAGACACGAATAGAAAGAATAAAAATATAATTTTACTATTTATAAATTATTAATTTTATATAAAAAAATTTTGACCAATTTTTTTTTTCCCTCCTCATTCCAACCCACTCGCACGTCGCCCATCAACACATGGTGATCTTGCTCGCAAGTCGCACCTATCGCTCATCGCATCTACTCGCTTGCTCGTTATACTTGTTCGCCCATAGCACCTGCTTGTTTGTCGCACCTGCTTGATCATCACTCACTCATCGTACTTACTCGTCTGTCGCTCCTACTCACTCATCGCTAGTGGGCGACACTTGGTTTTTTTTAATGAAACGATGAGAAATTATTTTTTTCTCTCATTTTGTTGTTTGAAATGCTGGAAGTGTTTGTGTTGGATGTAAAATCTATTTATTTGCCTAATTATGAAGGTAGCATGATAAAAACAAAAAAATCTGTAATAACATCAACACAATACCGGAATTGATGTTGTGCTATTTTTCAGTCATCTTTGAAAAAAAAAAAAAAAAAGGTAGATCTATCATTTTGTGTCATTTGTCATGGAGCTCATCGAATATTTTTGTACATTTGCTTTTTTCCTTGTAACTTTGTTTGCATGAGACTCATCAGATTGAGATATCACAACAACTTAAGCAAAGTTACTACAAGCCAACAAAAATAACACTCAAGTTTGTTCTTTTGCTTACATTAAGCTCATACCGACATGAAAGCCATAACGATGACAAAAACTTTATGCTTATTGGTTCCATGCCTCATTGGAGTTTGACTCACAGTGGCAATTTCCTATCAATCTCCTATTTCTTTTGGATATTGTTTACCTAGAGAGATGACACATTCTGCTACACCTGTAGTAAATTTTTTTTTTTTAACTAAATACACATAAAACATAATAATTTACTCAGAAGATATTCATTTGTTATTCCACACCAGAATATCGAGAACAATTTAATAAATTTAATAGGTTGAAACAAAGGAGGGGAAGAGAAAATAATTTAAATATAGCGAAATTATGTTTTTATCTTTTTCATTCATGCCCTTTTTGCGCGTGACAATAAGTTGACTTTTTTCCGTCAAGAAAGTTAATAACGTAAGGAGAATTAAGATTGAATATTGGTATAGGGACCATAATGTTATTTTTTAAAGTATAAGAATCGAGATGCTAATCTTAGTTAAGTATAGGGGGTAATCTATAATTACCCCCTACGTCATGTTCTTATTTAGGATTGTCATAGACGTAAGGCATCCAACATTATAATGAAAAACAAAATGAGTCAAACAAAAAAGAGAAGAAAATTAACATTCTAAGCGAAAAAAAAATGCTCATAAGTTTTTAGGTTATGAACCATAACTTATATATATATATAATCAGATGGGGTTGGACTCTCACCCATCTCTTATTATCTCACCAATTAAAAAAATATTTTCAATTAAAAGTCACCAAATTGGATTAGTTTGATGGACCAAAAGAGAAAGAATGAGTTATTGATGGATTATTTCGCAAATGGATTCATGTCATTTGGAGATTTACACAAGGCAACCATAGAGGTTTACATTTACAGGCAGCTTAGCACCTCCTCCTCTTCTCTGTTTCAGTGATTCTTTTTTTGGGATCCAAAGTCAACCCATTGGCTGCCTTCTTCTCCAATTATACTCTGATCTGTATGAACTAGAAAAATAATCATAACATGTATCTTACAGACATCTAAACTTATGTTGAATGTACCTTCTTCTTTCTATATGAATTAGGGTGGGTATCGATTCAATGCTAACCAAAATAAGATTGGGTCCAGCTTGAAATTAAATGTCATATTGGAATTGGTCAAACTTATCCCTTTGCAATCTCCAGTTAAGGCTTCATTTCAAGCTACATGAGTGTAGGGCAGTAGCTAACATCAATATGTAGTAGCTAAGATACAATACTCTCAGAAACATACCTTAACCCAGCAAACAACAGCTGCTTTTGCTATTGTTTCAAGTTGATTCCTGATGGATTTCTATTGTGTTATTGCTGACAAATCATTATTCTGAACTAATATGTTTGCACCTATCACTAGGATATATTATTCCCCATATGAATAATAATTATCATGAATCTTGGCATCTGCTGATCATTATGCTGTTATCTTCTTCTCTTGGGGTTTATCTATTTATTTATGCTTTGCTACCAAAGACTCCAGCAATGGTGATTTGTTCTCTCCATTGCTGCCATAATTCATGTGCATATAGTTTTTGACTTGTAATTTGGGGTCTATTCTTCTAGATGAGGGGATGAGATAGATTGCAGGTTTGCATCTCTTTCATTCAAATGTATCAAGCAGAAGTCATCCCAAAGTGTAGAGTTTGAGTTCTGTGCATCTTTCTTCCTTTAGTCTAAGCATTCATAGAATCTCAAGCACAAATCAAATCATATGTTGGTAAATGTCAATGCCTTGCATGAAGCGTTTCATATGTAGATTCCAATTTACTGGCCACAAGTTAGCAAATTTCTCCAAAGTGTATTGTGAAGATGGAACAAACCTTGCACTGAATTGTGGTTCTTAAAATTCATATGGGCTGTACCAGCGATTTTTTTTTCCTTAAATGTCAGCCATTTTTTTTAAGGGAGAAAAAAACTATATCATTGCATCGGACCGATGATTAAATCAGATTAAAAAAAAAATCAAAATTAGCATCCCTAATAGATCTATGTATAAGTTTGTCATTTTTAGACCGTAAAACCAACTGCAACATCAACTAAGTAAAAAATATCCAAGTTTTAGGTCTTCCTTTATCTCTTCTCGTATCGTTAATATTAATTATGTTATATCGATATGTTATATATTTTATGCTTAGCATAAGTTAAAAATTGATATTTTTTTCTCTCATTAACTTGCTGTTGCAATCATTAAGTAGTAGATAGGCACTCTGCTAATTAATGTTGTTGACTGCTTATGGAAGAGGATGATGGTTATCATCTTTTCAACAGGGCTGGCTTTACATTCTAAGATTACTCTCACTAAAACATTTATCTTTACAGTTTCATGTTCAATAATGTCACTTATCTTTACAGGAGAAGAAGAATATGAAGATAACTGCTGGTTTGTGTCCCAACATGGATTACAATTTCAAGAACTCATGCTAACGACTACTCTTACTCCTCATCATGCCATTGTCATTCTCAATGCCTTTGAGCTCTACTTCATCCTTGATTTCTGCAGGATGTATTCTTGTCATGGGCTATGTACTCATCTGACTCCTCTCTCTCTCTCTCTCTCTCTCTCTGTTCTTCATGATGTCCCTAAAGCAGCCCCTCTCCGGATGTTGAACATGCATGATTACATGACTCGGAAGAAAGGAAGAAAGCTGGAAATGTTGGAAGGAGCCTGAGGAGGCTTTACCTTTGTGGAAGAATAGAATCCTCTGTCCTCCACCTCTCAATTCTCTTCTTCTTTTTGCTTTTGCTCTAACTTGAACATGTGCAAGGGAATACACACATCAAAAGAGCTATCAAAAGTGGGAAATAAAAAAAATAAAAAATAAAAAAGGTGATGACATTTGCACTCTGCAGCAGAAGGTATCAGCATCAGCAGGAGGCCATGCATTAAAGAGACACCCACACCAATGGCCTCTCAAACCACAGCTAGAAATCATGCCCGCAGAGGTATAACCCTTTTGCATCTCTGAGAGCGACTGACATTGAGATAGGAAAGCAGACCGAAACATTAAACTAGGAGTAGAAATCTTACTCGATATGTGATGACATACACACACAAGAGTCACTGTCTCTAAATTTCTTCTCTCTGAGTTGGGATTAGACGATCTAAAGTTGGCCAGAACCCATCTGCATCATCTAGAAATCCTTGTCATGGATGTCTGAAAGCAGCAACTGTTGTTGCTGGTTCTGGTTCTGGTGCCAAGCACCAAGACCGGTGAATTGTTGGGTTTGGGTTTGGGATGCTGCTGGTGTTGGGAAGACGCCTTGAAGGTACTCCGACCACTTGAGGTCTTCTGACTCTCCTTCAAGGTGGAGCTGCGCATCCATGTCCGGGGCCAACTCTGACCAAGGGAGGATGCCACCGTCGAAGGAGCAGCTGCTCTGTAACTCCACTCCATTAGCTTTGCTCATGCTGCTCCGACTACTATCGATCACTGTGCTGCAGTGAGGACGGTCGTCAGGGCGAAAGCTCAACTGTGCGAGGGAGAAGACAGCCATCGGAACGGATAGCCGGGTCGACGCCATTGAATTCTCGGCCACTGCACGGTTGACGTTCTCCGGGGTCGCCGTGGGCATCTTGAGGTCGCCGATCGGCTGGTGACTGTTGGGGTCGATGCCTCGCTGCCGGAGCTTCTTCTTGATGTAGGTGTTCCACGAGTTCTTGATCTCGTTGTCGGTCCTACCCGGCAACCGAGCCGCGATCTGCGACCACCTGGAGATGTCGTCGTCGATTATTAGCTCAGTAGGTCAGTGAGTGCGGGTGACAGATCAGAACGGAGCGAGAGGATCGAGGGGGGAGGGGGGAGTTCCGTTCTACCTGTTTCCCAGCACTGCATGGAGCTCAATGATGAGGCTCTCCTCCTGCTCCGACAACGTCCCTCGCTTAAGATCAGGCCGCAGGTAGTTTATCCACCTCAGCCTGCAGCTCTTCCCACACCTCTGCAGACCTGATGAGCAAGAGAGACAACAACGGCGAGGTCACTGTTCGTGATGCGTTGAGCGCGTGGGTGGCAAAGTTGCAGTACCTGCTTGCCTAGGGACGGAGCTCCAACACCCATGGCCATGTTCCGTTATGTGCTTCACCAGCTTCTCGTCTTCCTCGGGAGACCACAGCCCCTTCCTCACCTTCTGCTTGTAGCAGCATGAGTGCCTCCCCATGTCCAAGGAATCAACAGCTCAAGACTCTGGAGGAAAGTGATCCAAGCTGCTAAGGGTAAGAGGGAGAGAGAGAGAGAGAGAGGTCAGGGTCGAGTGCTGATATCTATCGAACCTGAGATGGTCTCATGCTTGCTGGTTAACTGCGAGGTCAAGGCAGTAGAAGTAGCAAGTTAATTATACATGCATTTGGGGAATGACATGCACTCTGAGGACAAGTGGTGCAGTTGGAAAGGAGTGTGATGGCTACATTTGCCCTTCGATTAATCATCGTAAAGACTGTCTGCTAAATTAGTGTACCTTTCTTCTATCACACACAAGCTAGAAGATAACAACTTGTATTCCAATTTTTTCCATATGATATTTATTGTGGCAGAGAGGACAAAAAAAAAAAGAAGACTTTGTAAGGCTTCACAATTGGGTACAAAGAACATATACTACATCTTCCTTTATTTTGACTATTTCATTGTTGCATGGGGAACTTCTTGGACTAATTGATGTTTTCCTTTTTTTTCCCCTCAAAAATTAAGAATGAATTATATTGCTCTGCTCATTTGGACACAGAATTATCTACAACTTATTTCATAGATCCATCATCAGAGCTGAGAGATAATCCTAAGCACATTTTTGCTTTCCTATATATATATATATATATATATATATATATATATATAATCTAAAGCAAGTTTATTACTAAATTCAGTGTTCATGTGGACAAGTAATTAGCTGGTATATAGATGTAGATGCACATTATGTTTCTCTAAAAATAATGAATCTTAGCTTATGTTTTCGTTAAGAGCACTCATACTACTATCCTTTATTATACTGTTATATGTTTTATGTACTGAGGTTGAAGTGTCGTTTCGGCTTGGTTTTGTCCATATACGCATGGGCATCCATAGATTTTTCGTTGGCGCTCGAGGGATGTGTAGACTTCTTGGGACGTCATTTGGTAGATCGAAAATCCTGACGGTCACCTCATGCTAGAGTCATTTTCTAGTCCTTGGTGGAGCTGAGATCGCCCAAAATTTGTTACGATATTCGGAGGGGAGTTGCTTATCCTCAGTCGAGGGACTTTGTTTGATTGGCCTCTGTGGGCAGAGCTTTCCTCCTTACGAGTGCGTCCTTCTGCTCCTTAGCTGGCTCTTCGATCGTCGATGACTGCACCAAGATCGTGGTAAGGGGGGGGTGGGGGGGGGGGGGGGGGGGGCGAGGTGCCGCCTCGACTCAGCCCATCCAATGGTCGAGTTAGCTAGGTGAATCGTTCTGTGTAGTATGTATAGTGTGGAAGAAAGTGTTTTGCTCATTTGCCTCGGTACTTTTTATATTACCTGAAGGGTAGAAGTTGTACAAAGTGTGTTAATACACGTGGATGGTAGATTGGTGTCATACATTAGTTGGTGGCTGAAACCCCAACCTATCTGTCAATTTTCATTGTTGTGATGATTGCTTTTATTACGTATCTACAGCAGACACGATCCTTCCATGGGTCGTTGTCTAAATTGAAACAAGTCTTCCTACTGTGTAGGGTGTTGAAAAATCTCAGCATAATCATCACATACACAATGAAAGATCATGCCATCAATCACGTGATTGGCTTGCAGGGCACCTGTAACCAGTAGGGGATGGATGAATGTACGAAAGGAAACCTCGTGATGGAGGCAGGTGATGCAACCTGGGTCTAACTCCTTGAGCAATGGTTCGGGATAGTGCTCCTTCCCAAGACCTTGATCTAAGCTGAGTCGATCGTGTCTATTTGACTTTCAAAAGACGACATGAAATTATACGTTGAACGAACCAAAATATGTTCTATCAGATACTAATACTAATTCGATCACTTTCAAACACTTAAATAGTTCTCATACGGTTGAAACTCAATGAAAGATACGAAGTCTATTGGAAGTTAAACCAATTCTAACATATTAACTAATTAAAAAAATTCAAAGGATAAGCGTTCGTACGAGGAAGTGTTTGTCAATCTAATTAACTAATATCTTCAAAGAGCGAAAGTTCAGCTTTCAATAAATATAAATGTATGTAGTATATCATCATCATCCTAGTTTTTAGGAGATAAAATTTATCAAATAAGATTTCCAATGAATCTTTAGATAAGTATTTTAGGTATAAAAATTGACTAAGTTGCTAATTCTAACTAAAATTGATTTAAAAAAAATGGTATTTTAAATATATTAACCTACACAGTAAATATAAATTGTTCATGTTGTGGGAAAATTGGAGTAAAATATTTTTTAATTTAGTTCTGAATCGTGAGAAAACTAATTCCCTTTAAAAAGGTCATTAAATAGTAATTTTTTTTTTTTGTTCTCAAAAGTTAGGAGCTATTTAGTTTTGTTATAAACAAAATTATTCTAATGACATATTGTATAAATAAAAAAAATGGTAACATTAATTGAAAGTGGGAAATAATAAGATTCACTAATAAAACTTTGATAAGTGTAATGCTATCAATTTCAACTTAAATATTTTTATCAATTGCTTAAGTCAAATAAATAATCTATTAGACTAATTTCATGACATTTAGTATCACAACTAATCTAATATTTGACATAATAAAGGAGCTTGAATAGGAATGTTACCCGTGAATAAAATCATAGAACTCATCCCGATACGAAGTTATCATCGAGCTATATCTCATATACACCATGCTAAGATTTAATTTAGATTATACTGAGTCATAACAAGAATGTCAAGTCATTGGGTAAAGAAAATTATAATACCCCAAAAGTGAAGAGACTAAGATTGATTTATAATGATCTGATGAGTATATTATTATTAATCTTAGCCTTGGTATTTTGATAAATTGTTTAAGTCAAACAATATTAATGAGTCAGATAGCCTATCAAGCTCGGATCATAATACTTACATCATCTGATTTAGTATTTGAGTATAGTAAAATAATTCAAATAGAAAAAGATTATCCATAAATAAAGTTAGAGAACTCTAATTTTATAATATTGAGTATAATCATATCAATATTATAAAATTAGATAATTCAAGATTTGTTTGTTGATTAATTTGATTTCCCCGTCAATTACTTCAATTAAACTACACCATGGATTTAAAAGACATGGTAACTTAATTGTATGACATTTGATGATAATTTTATGGTTGGTGCCACATTAAATCCATTTGATGATGGAAGACATCTCTTCCATTAATGCAGTGGCTATTAGTATTGTGTATCCTTGCTGTTTCCAGCCAATATTATGGATCCCTCCATCCATTAATCAGGAATTTTTTTTTTTTCATATATAACCCAACATGGTAAACTTAGCTCCAAATCTTCTTGAATATATAAATTAGTACACAGACATGAAAGGTAACTAATAGCCTCCTTCCATACTAAATTTTGCTGCTTATTAGAATATGAGCAAAATTGTACATACATATATTTCATCCAAAATCCATGTATTTTTTTGAATTTATGTATACACACACATAGAAATTCTACCAGAAATCAATTTTTTTATATATTTATTCTTATAGTTAGATATATTGGAACTTCAATTGACACTGAATCCTCTAAAAAAAAAAGTGCTCAAATAATAATAATAATGGTGAGATACTAACAACAATATAAATATATTATATTTATTATTTTTTTAATTTAATCTAGCTATTAATAGCCTTACAGGTTCACCCAAGGAATGTGAAATAGAGGATCTTGATATTTAATGGGACAAATATGTTATAAGAAATTTTAATAGGGCAAATATGCTGCTTTTATACTTGTAAAGTTGGATGAAAACAACTTGTAGTAAAAAACGTATAAAGGGGGATAAAATATTTATTATTTTTGGGATAAAATCATCATCAAAGTTCTTTAATTCTTTGCCTTGTATGAGAGGGCAATTCCCGACAATAGATCCAACCATGTACTAACTATCATGAACAGGTCTTTCTTTTCTTTTCTTTTCTTTCTTGATTACCAATGAGCATGAGATCTGATAGACTCAAAATTAATAGAAGATGGAGATGTGTAGGGCACTTTGTGGCCTACTCAACACTTAGCTTGTCCAAGATGAGCAGCCAAGGTTTGATGAAAAGGGTTGGTTGTGAGTTACCTAAAGCATGCATGATAAAAAAGGACATGTAAAAATATAACCCACTCAAAAGTGTCATAAATGTTATGTTGAGGACATTCATCTTTTCTATATCACATGAATATATAATTTGTGAAAAAAAAAAAAATCTTATCAAAGACTCATCATCTGGCTACTTAGAAGATTTGGAATAATAATATTGTAAATTATATTCAACCAATCAGTCCAAAGATATGTATTCACTTGATTTTGGATAATCTTAATGTGCTAATTAATTATCAAATATTTAAGGGTCTAAGATCTCACTCGATATTTTTTATAAAAAAAAATTTAGTTAACAATAAAATTTGAGATGAAATCTAGTCTTCATCATTTACTCTTAATGGAAAGAAAAAAATTATTTGGGATCTTCTTTATTAAAAAAAAGGAATTTGGGTTCCTCTTTGGGTTATATAAAAAAAAAGAAGAAAATTCCTTCCTTTTTCTTCCAAAGGAATCTTTAGTTTTTTAGATTACTTGTTAACAAAGCTATATAACACAATCAATCATTATGTGGTGCTTCACTGTTCAAAAACCTTAAACTTCCCTGAGAAAAAGTAAAGTTGTTTAGCTTTTGATCACAGAGTGATGGCAACATGAGAAAGAAGAAGAAAAGCTTTAGGAGTGTTGTTGTTTCATCAGCTCTTCTCACCAATCACACTATTTCTCTTCCTCGGTGGAAGTTGATGTGCATCTTTCGTCACACCATGCATCATCATCTCAGAGCTTGCAAAACCATCGAACGCCATGGCTCGAAGAGATCATTCTTCTTCCTAAATGATTGTTACAGACACGTAGTGGAGTCTGATTAATTGCCCATCTTAAAGGCTCTTGGGGCGAAAAAAGCAGATGAGAGTAATGATGCTTTAGATGATGGGAGATGGAGACCAAATGTGTGCCAAAGAAAAAAAAAAAAAAAAAAAGGACATTGATATGGCCTAACACATGTCATCATCATCTCATGTCCACGAACGCCAAATATGAAGAAATAAATTGAGAGGGATATCTTATAAAAAGAAGGAAAGAGGAGGGAGATATGAAGCAGTGTCACACCAAGCAAAGAGAAGAAGGAAGGCTTTAGTGGCTGCCATGAAGAACAACAACCTATCGTTTGCTAATAAAAATTCACAGAGAAGTTATGTCTATATATCTGAGCAAATCTCATGCTGCAAGTTGGGTTGTTCTTTTGTCAACTCTCCTTCTTTTAGTCATAGTCTTTTTTTTTTTATAATCAGGTCCATAAAATGGGTTCAGATAGAACTTATAGTCTCTTTCTACAACATCACTGCATCTTCTTTGTTGACAAGTGAGAGACTTGACATTGGAGAGTAAGGTCTTTCCAAGGGTTGATTCATAATAGCAGCATTGGCAGGGGAAGTGGTGTTCATGGTCTTCTCGCTCAAGAATACTTGTGGGCTAGCCAATACCAGCAGTTAAAGAATCTAACAATGTGCTTCATGGAATCCCCCCATTCACATTCCTTTGCCTCCTGTTCATATTTTTTTTTTTGTGCAACATAAAGCTATATATAGTCTCTTGGCTTCATCATTCCTATCTTCTGTGACAAACAAGCCCATTGGAGGACAGAGTGATTCCTCTTCTTCTTCTTCCATGGACAGCAGTATTTTGTATCTCTCAGCCAAGGAGGAGGAGAAACATCCTCTCTTCTGCATGACAGCTCTGCTAAAGAAGGATAGGCATCTGAAGAAACCACTAAGCTTGTTTCTCCTTTTTTTTTAAAGTCTGGACTATCAAAACATAGCATAAGCATTTTGGATCAATGACTCAAAAAACATTTATCTCATCAACTCGGAAGATTGTTAGTCAGAAGGAGCCACCACTTAGATGAGTCTGATATGAATGATTCTAGCATTTGTCATCACACTCTGGTTTCATCCCACATCTTTCAAAAATATCATGCCTTCTTTTTTATTTATTATTATTATTATTATTATTATTATTATTTTGGTGATGATACCCAACACAAAAGTTTCCTTCTAATGAATTGTGTCCAGTGTAGATTTTGTTGGCACTCAAGCTTCTGCTCTGTTCTCTGCTGCAATCGCCACGAAACTTTGACTTTGTTTAAGACAGTCAGTCAAACTTTGACTTGGCGCGAAATTATTTTAATTTTATAATAAAAATAAAATTCTTGAGTTATCTTCAAAAATATATTATTTTTATATAAAATTATCCTCGATTATTTTAAAAAAGTCATTATGCTGATGCTCGAGTTACTTTCACTTATTTATAGATCATACCAAAAAATATATTAGTTTTATATAAAATTATTTTAAATTCATCATAAAAATAAAAAAAACTTAAATTATCGTAAGAGTATATTATTTTTGTATAAAATTATCCTAAATGGTCACTGCACTTGCGTTACAACTTATTCATAAAACATATTAATTTTTTATATAAAATTATTCTAAATTTATTATAAAAGTAATCATAAAAATTAATTTTTTTTATTTCTTATTTCCTATATTAATTTAGTTACACTCAAAATAGAAATAAGTTAAACTCAATTTACTAACCTATTTTAAAATTTGATATTTTTTATTTTTAGATGCTTTTTATCAGAACTTTGAGAACTCTATGGAAAGATGATTCTAATAGAAAACATATTAGTTTTTATTTTTATGATGAATTTAAAATATATTTTTTATATAAATAATATTTTTTAAGACGTCTTGTGAATAGTATAACTATGATGTAAGATATCCGATTTGACTCGAATCGACTTAGCTCAGGCCAATAAGAGTCGATCTTGAAATAGTTAGATTTAAGGATATTATCAAAAATTTAATAAAAACCTTCCAATAAGAAGTAAATATGGGGCATCATATCATATGATAAATGGGATTCTTTTCTTTATTTTTTAAGAACTCTTTGCTAATTTAAAGATTGGAGGGATCTTACCTCGATCAAATTTACGGGACTAGTAGGAATAATTTGACCGTAACAAAGTTGCGTTGATGTGCCAAGTCAACATAAAAAAAAAACTCAAGTTGCTCGGGTTATAAAAAAAAGAAAAAATAGATTTAATAGAATTGAAATAAGATACATAGCACCGTGACATGACAAGAAAGGAAACAAGTCATTGATACATACTTGGAAGAGACTCATGTAGAAGATATATATTTGAAGAAATAAGCAGGAAAACTTTTGACAATGATGGATGATGACAAAGAGGTTCTTTTTATGTAGCAAAAAGAAGTAATTAATGTACACCATCATCATCCCCTGATACACCTTCAATATTACTTACAGACAACCGCTGTCCCCCTTCTTCCCATAAGAACAATGCATGAAACACCATGCCACCAAAACTGCTTGGCTCCTCTCTCCACCCAACCTGATGCAGCCAAAGTTAAGAATCAATGGATGCTCAAAACTCAATTATAGCCGTCTTTATCCAACCAGCTCTTAAGGTTGCACAGGGCATCCACCGATAAGCTTTTCCGACATCCGAACTTGAGGTTGGGCGAAGAAGCACGGGATTCGTCGGAGAAGCAGACCACGATGACTGTGAGGTTGTCGAATGTCTTAAGCCTCAGCGCCTCCAGCACGAGCTCTCTAGCGCACTGCTCGGGGTTGTCGTGCCGCCCGAGCCCCCTGCGCACGATGCCAACAGCATGCTGGCTTGACATCACATCCCATATCCCGTCACATGCAATGATTAAGAACTCGTCGTCCTCTGTGAGCATGACCCGCTTGAACTCAGGTTCTGCAATGAGAGGCGACGGTGAGTCTCGAGATGTTTTTATGTCCCAATCTCCCAAGGCGCGGGTGACCGATAGCACCCCGTTGAGATAACCATCGTCAATGTAGCCTCCGGAAGCCTCAACCCTAAGGCGTTCTGCTGCATGGATGGGTCGGTGATCTTGCGACAATTCCACTGCTTCACCTTTCCTACATAGAACAGCTCGGCAATCGCCAGCATTGGCAACCAAGAGATGCCTGTACAAATTGGACGAAATGGAACAACACAAGTCATGTAAAAAGGAATAAAAGTACAGTGACAACTAACTAGAAGTTGAGGAGTATTCCATCAAAGACCCATGCATAATTTCACAATTAATTTGTGATTCAGAACTCTTGGGAAACACAAATTATACAACTCCTTCGGCAAACACCCCACTAATACCAAAGATCTGAGACCCAGGTGTGTCTTCATCTTCAATTGAGCACCCGATTAGAAATTAACAGAAACAAACACAAAAAAAAAAAAACCCCTAAGCAAACAATAATAAGACCATAAACCTGAGATCTAAGGAGGTCTTCCATGATTCTATAAGAAATCTTAAATGAGGATCCAACAAAGTAAAACAACAACCAATGTTATCATAAATCTATGATCCGGGGCAATTTCATTTGATGACTACATGCTTTCCAGACACAAGTGCTGTGAGTTCTCCATGATTCGGTAAGAACTGTTAAATGAAGGTCCAACAAAGCAAGAGAACAACCAAAATCGACAAGCAGTGTTATTATAGATCTATGACCCAAGGCAATTTCATTTGATGATTACATACCTCCTAAACACAAATGTTGCGAGTGTTCCATGAATCAGTAAGAACTCTTAAATGAAGGTCCAACACAACAAGATAACAACCAAAATCGACAAGCAATGTTATCATAAATCTATGATCCAAGGCAATTTCATTTGATGATTCCATACCTCCCAAACACAAGTGCTGCAAGTGCCGTAGTCCCAGAAGAGCTACTAATATTGCAATCATCACCCAAAGCAAGATCAGCAGCAAGGTATGACATCTTCACAGAGTCCTCAACTGAGTTCAAGAAATCTCTGTTGGGTTCGAATGCCTGTGGGAATTCCACATCTTCAAATAAAAACCTTATGGCATGCCTTTTGAAGAAAGCTGCTGCATCTGGACCTCCATGGCCATCGAAAACCTGTGAACAAATGTAGGAAATGCTGGTTATCAAATCAGCTTCACATAACAGACAGAATTAATTTTTACCATGTCATATACTAGTTAATTACCCCGTAGAAAGCACATGGTGTCGGGCATCTAAGCATGGATCCCAAGTGCGTTGAAAGATCATCGATGCGGATGTGTTCATCTTCCATATATCTCCTAGGGCCAATGTCAGCAAAGCTACCAGAACGAATGCTAGGAACAAAATGAAGTTGTTCCACAGCCCCAATTGGAATTGCTTCTGATGATCTCATGTCCTGAATCAAATTTACAAAAAAAAATTAACATCCAATTTCAGAAAATTCCATTCAAGAACACCATACAAGCAAAGACTAGATCTACAAAGGATCTTATGACAAAGGGCCCAAAATCCCACTTCAAGTGCCCAGAAATAACACAATATTCATTATGAGGCAACCAATCAAATCAATTATACAACACCTAAAACTTTGTCTATAAATACTTCTAAGTGAGATTTTAGCAAACCCACACAGTCTTGAGTAATTGCAGCATCCATCTGAAAAGCGGATTGTATCAGATCAAAATTTTACTTTTATCCAACCAAACAATTCCTTGTTGCATCTACTATCTGGTTGTTCAACACCACCAAACCAGCTTTGTGTCAATTTTCAAATAAATTAGGAGTCCAAAAAAAGAAAAGAATAATAGTTCCTGGCAGAACTTGAGAAAGTGAAAACCACATATACTTCCATGATACAACCATCATCGTCAATTGTTCAAAAGACGAAATTTCATCCCAAAATCAACCAAACAACCAACTTATTAAATCACCAAGAACTGCATCCTTCAAGAACATGTATAGTTTCCAAGAAACGGCCATGATAGCCATAATATCTAATTCATCTTGAGCCAAAAGAAACAACAAAGGCCCAACTATTGCTTCGCTGTCAATTATAAAAGGGAATCCAAATCACACGAGCAACTAAAAGAACACGACTGATTCGTAAATCACGCAAGAAACTGAAGGGATCTAAGTCAGTAACAAAACAAAGGGAAAAAAAATCGCGCAAGAAAGTAAAGGAGCATACTTAATTTCACGAATCACGCAAGAAATGACGGGGAACCCAAGAACAGAGCGCCAATTTAGGGATTTGCCAAGGCTTTCCCCCCTCCCTCTCTCTCAAGATCGAACTTTTGGTGTGGCTTCAATAATTGCTTTGGGCAAAGCTAGAGAGCGAGGCGTCGCTTCTAAGCTGTATTAATAGGAGAAGCCGAGGGGTCACCGGCCGCACCCGGTCGGGCGGGGAGCCGCCACGGGCACGTGTGGGTCGCGAGCTCCGTCGCCTGCACGCGAGCGTGTGGCGCGCGTGCGAAAACGTGGCCGCAGTTTCACCGGGCGGCCGCAGCTAGTCAAAATGACCGAAACGCCCTTACGTTGCACACGCGAATGCTTTGAGAGTCGTGCCACCGGGGACACGGGAGACGAGTCGTCGAATCGAAGCCGCACGATGAAGGGGGAATCGACGGTCGGATCCGTTCCGAGGGTTGCCGACATCTTTCGGATTGAGACATCGACCGTTGGATCGAGGAGCATCTCATTGTAATCTGACAAGGGGGGTAAATTTGGGATTCGAGTGGCGGTTCGGATTCTTGGATCCTTTTAGTTGACGAAAAATACCCTTTGGATATGGCGGCCGCAACCACACCGAGGGGTAATATGGGAATAAAAGATTACGGCGGGAGATAAGGATCGAGCCGCTTGGCGGCGCTACGGGCTCAGATTCTGTTATCTAGTTTGACGAAAATACCCTCGTCTGTAGCGTTTAATGGAGAGGTGAGAGGACCGATCCAGTTGACCAACTTGGCTAGTGGTTGCTGCGTACGCCGTGCAACTAAACATTTCTATCCTCTTGACATCATGAAATATTTTCATAAAATGAATTCTATTTATTAAAATCTATCCCACAAGTTATTTGTGATCATCTCATTGCCGAGGCAAATGAAAGGGGAGCAGCATGATGCACAACAAGATTCCAATGGATCAAACTAAATATCTATTTTTTTTTATTTTTTCAATTAAGATTCTATATAATTTTGCTTAGAACTTGGAACGTGGTTTCGGTATCAACAAATTTAATGATCAATCATAATTCTATAGATAAAATCTAATAACTAATTAAGAATTAACACGTATAATCAAATGGGTCATAAGGGTCTATTTCAATATCGTAAAATTTAGTCTAATTAGTATGGTAATTAATAACTTGGCATCACCAAACCAATAAATATATTATCGAAAAGAATTACTCGTTATCATCATCGATTTGACCATTAAGATCTCTTAATGTATATAATCATTTTGAAACTCTTTGAACTCCTTACTTAACTCGATGATCGGAAAGAACTTGTTGAGTATCTTAATATATTTTGTAGAATCTTATTCCTCCCGATAAATTATCTAGGTTGAAAGTAACTCGTTTAGACGAGAAGATAAGAAATAATTAGTTTAGACATTCTCAAGTGACGTCTAATTTCTTGGTAGACAGGTCCACTCAACTTCATACTATTAAGTTAATAAGTGAGACAAGTATATCATTTGTGATAATAATATATTAGAAGTTCGATATTGAATAAATATTTATTTCATCATCAAAATTATAAAACAAGTTAATTTAATAAAAATAAATAAAACTAATTGAAACATTTGCAAATTTTGAAGTTTGTTTTTTTTTTGAAGCTTTGGGTTTCTTTAAAGCAAAATTGTATATTCCATAGCTTTTTAAGAGAGAAGGGCAAGAATCACTGTCATGCAAGATGGACAATGTTCTTGACTTTGCCGCAAAAAAAAAAAAAAAAGTTCATATGGAAAGAATTATTTAAAATTTCACTATTTAAGAAAAATAAGAGGACAAGTCTACATGTGTCCTCCTCCTATCTGTATTAATTAATATGGATAGCTCTTCATCTCTAAATGTGACATGCTGACCCTTCCGGTCTACCAAAAACCAGCTCATACTAATAACATTAATAATTGTTAGATAGAGAGCTAGGAAGCTTCGTTGATAACAATATGACAAATGAAGTACTTATATGGGTGCAAAAGACCTATATATTTAAATAGTTGAATATAAATATATTGTCTATTAAGATTTTATCAATTGTCATTTGAATAAAGGACTAAATCTACATATATCTCATATGAAGAATGGATTTTGGATAATGTGTGGACTTAAAATGATTTAGAATGGATTATATATCCTAATGAGTTTGCACAACCAATATTATAGGGCTTGGATTCCCTTTCTAAGGAAAACTAATGAAGTTAGACTTGAGTATGATTGGGAAGAGTGATACATTTTTCAGAACCCATAAAGAAGTGAATTCTCAAGGATTTATATTAAGCAAAATGAGGTAAATTTTTTAGAATCCCTTTCTCATTCAGTTTCATGTTATAAGATCATTTGTCAACCACACACTTAATAGGGATCCCTAAAATATAAGTTTCTACCATAGTTTCATTAGTTTCAATATATGATATTATGTATGTTATGTAAAGAACCTACAAATTTCATCATTTTCAAATTCGAACCTGATTAACTATAAAATTTATATGTAACATTGAGATTATTTTATACAAACTATAGCCATTCATTTGGTTTTGACTAGATTGATTCTCACAATTGCTAAAAGTTCACCCAACACAAAAATATCCAAATTGCAACTGCTGTCTTCATGTATAGCAAAACCATCTATTCCTTTAGATTTCAGATAGAACAGCATATATCTTGCTAAGTCACTCAAAATTAATTATTTGATTTGACTTTGGAAAGGTTGGCACAAAAACATGTAAATGTGGGAAAGATTAACTGAGGCAACATATGACAACCATTGAAAGGGACATAAAAGGTGTTCATGCATGCAACACAAGCTACACTTTCACCAGATTCAACACACAATAAAAACAATTGAAAGGGACCTAAAAAGCTATTCTTGCATGCAACACAATCTAACTTGTTCTCTTTGGGTATAATAATTACTTCAAGTGGAAGGTGGTACATCTTCTACCTGTGTTTTGTGACAGCTATCCAATGATATGAAAAGAGTATTAGATTACCAACATATATATCCATGACAGTTCATGTATCCTAGTTGTACATTTATCTTTTCTTGTTGGAGATAGATGACATTTTCAAATCCTGCAAGGATAATAGACAAGGACATTAAAGCTTCACTTAAATAGATATATCAATTACCTCCTTAAGTAATAATATAGAAAGCCTTACCTTATGTCTTCCAATTTAGAGTACAAGTTTTAGAAGCAATGCTATCTTTAATGTGTGTGTGTGTATATATATATATATACACCATTGGTGGGTTGAATTGCCACAGTAATCTGAATCATGTTGAGGTTGCATCATCTTTTATAATGATCCCTTTTTTGTATGTGAGAAAAGAAAACACCATAGTTAACAGGAATACCATCAGATATGGCTGTGCACAATAAATGGAGGAGATGGAGTGTGTTAGATGAACTTGTCCACCAGTTGCATAGGCATTAAGCAAGTTGTAGGACTAGAGGTAGTAGTAGGTGCAGGTACTGGAATGCTCAGATCATGATTTCTGCAAAGGTAATGTTCCAGAGAATTAAATTGTTCTTTGTGCATCAGCATCAGCATCATCATCTAAAGTTCCTGATGACTTGAACCACTGGTGGTTTATGTGCCTTGAGTCTTGCGTGGTCTTTAATCAGCTTTGTTGATAAAATAATTGATCTATAAAGATGTGGATCAAAAACTTAGGTTTAGAATATTTTTTTGTTCATCTTTATCCTACTGCTGATGCAGCATTCATGGATGCTCTATTTCCATGTTTGTCTTTTTCTTAGTCTCTTAGGAAGGGAGTATAATTTTATCTTCACTTTCTTTCATGCTGTGCCTTCCTAATCCAATTTTTCCACGTCGTCCTTTTTCACAGCTAACCATATTAAGCTTTGCCTCCTTTGAATCTGCTAAGTATATATATTATCTGTGGTTTGGTTATCTGCAGAACAAATGTTTTTAATACGATGGAGGAACATTTAAGAACTGAGAGATCATTCATTATTCACCCCATTCTATTTTATCTGAGTTTGGTCTTTGACGTTATTTTAAAGAAGAAAAAAAAATGGGAAATGAGGGCAACAAAGACAAGATTAATTCCATCAAACTTACTGTTTGATAGCTAGATTTAAGAATCAAATCTCATCCTCATCACCCATTGTGTCATGTAAAAATATCTCATATTTTAAGATTCAGAATGCTTATTGGTTAGCTTCTTATGCAAAGAGTTTAACTGGATCTATAATTTATTTTATGCTCTAATGAACATAACCTTGGATGTATTAGAAATTAAAATTAATATATATTTTTTTAGGGAATAAAAATTATAAAAATTGAAACAGCCATCACAACATTGGGAAGCATAGATAGCATCTTTTCAAGTTGGCCACTTGCAGAGCATCAATCTGAATTGAGCTTTGGAGGACTGTATCTAACTTTACCGCTGGGGAAAGATACAACGTCGATGCCTTCAACACCTGGAAGACTCATCGCTGGTGTTGGAAAAGATTGAAGAATAAGAGATGTAACTAAACTATTTGGATGATGTTTCCAAAGATGGTGAATGACCTGAAAACATGGTTTGCAAGTAGGAAAGTGAGCAGATCAACTTGTCCACTTGCTCTGTCATTCTCACCTAAAGGAGAATTGGCCACAGCAGATTCTATCATTTCAAACATTAGCTAACTGTTCTCTCTCTCTCTCTATTTTGTTCTCTTCTTCCTCTTTTTCTCTTTGAATGTTCTCTTCTTTTGCTGCTTGTGTATGTATTCCCTTTCTTTCCTTCTGTGCAGCTTTTACCTATCCCACTCATGTTGATTGATCCGTGAAAGGCTTCTCCACAGATTTATGTAATCTACGAATGCCCTCGAAAACAAAGGTTTCCTGTGCCAATTGCATCCTATCCACACCCCCAAGAAGAGAGTCTATTCTCTCGGACACCAACGCCTCCTCCTCCCGCCACAGGCCACCGATAGCCTTCCTTCTCCCACGGCGGACAGCCACTCTTCTTCTTCTTCTTCTTCTTCTTCTTCTTCTTCTTCTTCTTCTTCTTCTTTTTCTTCTACTCACAGCCTAACTCGCGTGATCCTCGTTGGAAGCCGAGTCTTCCTTAACAGTGCAGGTTGTCCTCCTCACACCGTCGTCACCTATCTACTTTGGTCCTTCACTGTAGCCTATCTATCTGCTCTTTGCACCTGACTCTATAGAAATCTATGTTGACTTCACACCAAAAGACTGAACATGAATTTTACAAAAAAACCATAAGTTAAATTTTACAAAAACAATTTAACTTATCTTAGGTTTGGTTTATCACTTAAACTAGCACAAACAATACTAAAATATTAATAATATATATTTTTGCTTAAGATAATATTTTTATACAGTAACCTTTACATCCTTGATTTAGTTCATCCTTAATATTTTAATCTATGTACTTAAACTCCAAAGAGTTAGTTATACGTAGAAGGCTCCAAAAGCATGTGAACTTGGCTCGTTCGTTCTTAATATCAATTTAATTTCAAATTTGATAGTTTTTTATTTTCTCAATAAGAAAACGGATACACTATATATTTACTAGTTCAAATAGAATCAAACTAATCTGAATCGATTCTAGTTTGATTTTGAAGACTATTAAACTGTTCTAATTCGAGGGTAACTTTCTTTGATTTGATTAATAGACTTGAATCAAATCAAACTAATTTAAAT
Organism: Ensete ventricosum; assembly: GCA_029747655.1. NCBI lineage: Eukaryota > Viridiplantae > Streptophyta > Magnoliopsida > Zingiberales > Musaceae > Ensete > Ensete ventricosum. The sequence continues at coordinate 5,705,654 of JAQQAF010000001.1, read as the reverse complement.
TTTAAGAGATATCAATCAATCTGGTTGAGTTGAGTGTGACCCAATTTTATAAATGATATAGGTTTAATTTTATAACTTTTTTCCTTAATTGGAGCAAAATTAAGATTCGATTCCATTGAATTAAACAGGTTCATTTAAAATATATACATTTTAAATTACTTAAAATTATAAATTGGTTAACTAAACCGGATTATTTAATTGGTTCCATTAGATAGCTCGAAATTGAATAATTTATTTTAATCGAACCAATAAAATGGTTTGACTTAATTTGACACTATCTATCTATATAGATGTCATCATCATCATAAGCAAAAACTCTCTTAAAATTAATATTTTTTTAAGAAACTAATTGATCGATTTTTCGTTAAAGATGTATAATCATATTCACATCCACTAATTTTTTTCTCTTTAAAAAAAAATAAAGTACATTACAAAGTTACTCAAATCAATTGGATTATAGAGCGTTCTTATCAAATCAATCAGAACATATATCATCAAGAATAATTCTTATAGTAGAAATTAAAAAGGAAACCACGAGTAAGCCATATACAACTCTTCCACTAATTAAAATCAATTAAATTATAAAGAGTCCTTATTAGATCAACCAGAGGATATATTTATCAAGAATAGTTCTTAGCCTATAAAATGATCACTGACATGAGCTTCAACAGTAAACTCAATCAGTTCTTACCGGCAGAGATAGCATAAAATAAAGTGGAGATACACATCAATCATCTTACAGAGGGTGGTATCAAAAAACAACACATTAAAAGATCATAAATATCGAACTTAAAAATTATATTTTCCTCCTCTTCCTCTTTCAATCATTTATTTCTTATATAGGTTCCATCATAAATATCCATCACCTTGCATCTCATACATGGATGACACAGTAACACACACTTCCACGAGAGACATCCATGTCCTCTCTGACGCCACCAACAACAGCACTTGGAAATGGCCCTTCGAAACATTGCAAGAGTCACCGGCTCTCGATCAACATATGTTATTGATGATAGCAGCTCATCGGTACTGTTGTGATAGCACTACGGCTCTCCATTAACAGCAGTCTGTGTGTGATCTTATCGTGGGTGGGAAGCAAAGACAATCTACCATCTCTAAGCTTCCTCATCTTCTTTCCCAATCATCTTAATTACCTCTCGCCTTCATTATACCTATGCCTACCTCTTCATTATCGTCGTCATCAACAGTGCATCACCATAAGATCAATGAACAAAGAGGAAGGTGATGGTGAGGGATGTGAGAAGATACTTCTTCTTTTCTTTCCTTCAGATTTAAGTATGGCAAGAATAATTTTTATAGAGACGATGAAACAGTAAACAATTCTGCTCAAAAGAAAATGTACATTCAGCCAAGATTTTAGTGTGATGCCATTCTTCTATGCTTATGTTGTATGATATGGAGCCTATGGGAAAAGGATGATATCAAATCTTAAATAATACATGTCAAAGACAAATTGTATTTTCCATGCACATAAATTGAAATAAACATCGAGGAGCTTTATATAAAATAACTTCATTTCTTGTAAAATAACAAAATTATATAAAATATTTTATTTTTGTTTTTAGTACGCTAGTAACAAAATTTAAAAGCATTTTACAATGCTTTTTCAAACTAGCACTTGACAACCATGGCTTGTACTATCTATCAACCCCAGTTTTTGGATGGATGTATCTGTAAAAAATCTTATTATTTGAAGGTATATAATATATATATATATATATATATATATATATATATATATATATATATATATATATATAAACAAGTTGAAAGCTATTTAATTTACCAGAAATTTTTGTGATGCATTACAAGAAACTGAAAGTGTTTTTTTTTTTTACTGTATCAGCATCATTGTTTTAGGGTTTCTGACAAGGAAAAATCTATCAAACCCATGCCATAATAAGCTTTTGAACCTAAAATTCCATGCCAAATGAAACAAAAGTGTAACTCATGAAGTAATAGAGCAGCCAAGTCCATAGTCACCACCTAATTTTTTTTTTTGTTTGGTATGTTGCATGATGAAGCTTGAGTGAGTGCAACATTATTCTTACTTAGATCCACAACGTTGACTTAATCCCTTGAGATTGTCCATATTGGATATCAAATCATAAGTCGAACTGAAGTCTGCACCAAAAGGGAATTGTTGGTGTGAATGAACCTCTTGTCAAACTAAACAGCCTATTAAACAACATGTATTTGAAGTCAGAAGACTACACACAAAAGTAAAAAAAAAAAATTATTCACATGGTGATGTTTAGGTCAAAAAGACACTTCATCTAGAAACAAATCCACACTCAAAAAGTATCCACAAACTAAACCAAAGCTACTACTAGCTTCCCCCTCTCATTTCTCTCATGTGATGTTTAGGTCAAAAAGACACTTTTCATCTAGAAAGAAAGCCACACTCAAAAGTATCCACAAACTAAACACAAAGCTAATATCTTTTCTCATTTCTCTCATCTGTTCTTATTATGTTTCCTAAAAGCAAAAGTTTTAAGTTCATTCTATGGTTTCCTGTTGTAGAGAAAGAAAAGTCTTGTGGAAAGCTTTCAGGGAACAACTTGTTTGGATTCATAGCAGTTGGGATCCCTTGATACAATTTAAAGATCAGAGAGAAAAGAGACAATGTTTTGACTAATCTCCTTTGCAGTATTCTTTTATGCCATAACCAGCTCATTCTTGTCTTGTTAGAGAAGGAAACATCAACAAAGAAGGTGGACTTCATTTGGTTTCAATCGTAGTAGAATTGTTCTTCTTTTTTTTAGTAATATAAACAATTAGACCAATTAGTTTAATGCAGTTGTATGATAGGGGTGGGTTAGGCTTCTGTAGTTGAGACAATATTTCTCTGCTTTGAGAAATATGACTAGAAAAAAAAATTCTCATTTTGTTCAGTCTTTGTTGCCATATTCCTTCATCATCACTCCTCTACTGTTGTGACTATTTGATCGATAATTGTTGAATCAATTAGAACATTTTTGACACACACACACAAAAAAGGCTATTCCTAATGCTCCAGCAAAAGCTTGATCTTTCTTTCTGATATGATATGAACATTTAGAGTTAATGTGTGTGTGTGTGTGTTGGCTTGTTCCTCCTATCAACCTGCCACTTAGTAGCTAATTGGAAGATTTCCATCTCTCTCTCTCTCTCTCTCTCTCTCAAGTTACCAAATTTTCTACTCTCCTAACAAAAAAAGAAAAAAAAAATCTTCACCAGAACAACTGCAGATTGGAAAAATTTTCTAATTAATAGTATCGAGTTTTCTGGTAAAAAAAAATAAGAATATAAAATGCTTTAGCTTTTAGATGGATTAAAATGGGTATCTTTTTTACATGCTTAAACTTTTTAATGGAATGTGAAGAATTAAAAAAAAAAAAATTAAGAAACAATGGGAGTTGGAACTCGAGCATCGCGTTCAGATGGAATCTCTCTCTTCCTTCATATTGCGATCTACAAGTCTATTATTACTTACTGCTGTGTTAGTATATTATCTTTCTTTCTTTTCGTCGAGAAAGAAGCGGTAGAGAGAGAGAGAGAGAGAAAGAATTATTCTACCGGTGGGATGGGCATTGAAGTGTTGTCTTTTTGTTTGAAGGTCTTCTTGTTCGCGGTGTCTGTCATCCGCCTCTCTCTCTGTCGACGCTAATCCGTCCAAAATGACAGTGTTTGAGACGCGGAGAGAGAGAGAGTGATGAAGAAAGAAGCTTAATCGGGAGAGCCATCATCACATCCAACATTGAAGAACAGATCATATAAACATATAAACAAATCTTATCGTCGTCCTCGTGCAACGCATGCATCCTTCTTCTACCGTAACGCGTCGTGAATCTAATGTTAATTATTTTGTTCGCCAAATTAACTCGTGCATTTTATTTTTGGCCATTATCGTTCTCCGCCGATCTAAGCCTGAGATAAAAAAAATTCTCATTCGGCCACGTCACGTTCGATATGTCAGCTATGCACTACCTCAAAATGAAATATTCTTTGATAAAATTAAATATCATTAATTCTTTCTCTAGAAAAAGATAATAAAATATTTGTATTAGCAAAATTTAAGCTATTAGAGAAGAAAATTAAAGAAAAAAATTTACCCAAAAATAATAAAACCAATGTAGCTTTAGAAGAGAAATTGAAGTAGTAGTTTTGTTTTGGTATAATCCTTGATTTCATCTCTCTTATTTATATATAAATCTATGAATTTAAAGATTTTGAGATTATAACTATTCTACTTTATTCGAGGCATAACTTTATGCACCGAAACATAATTCTTTTGAAATTAAATTCATAGATATTTATTTTGATACTAAAATAAAAAATTTTGAATTTCACATGTCTACCTAAATTTTTTGCTTCAATTGATCTTAATGCATTTGTAAGATAAATATTATAATCTTTAATCTCTTTATACTAAATTTCTTGTAATTTTCTGTTGAAAAGTTCAATTATTTCTTTTTATATATTTAAAGTAAAAAATGGCTATTGAAACGTTTATTCTAATCAACTTTATGGATTCTACAAAAAATAGTAATATTATTCTCTAATCTTTTATTACTAAATTACTTTTTTTTTTTTTCCTCCTAGATACATCACAATGAGATACAATCTAATTTGAGCCTCAAATAAATCTCGTTAGAAGTTTCTGATTAGAATAAATCCCACTTTAGCGCGTTTAATTAATATGTGAGATTGAAGTGATTTATCAAAAAATAGGTCTAGTCAACTCAACATGATTTTTTTTTTTTTTTTTTTTTTTTTGGCATTGAGGAAAACGACTGTGAGACCACAAGCTGATTGGTATGTCCATAGTGAGACTTTTTTTTTTTTTAGTTGACAAATTAGAAGGCTGATTGATTTCAACATGTTGTGCTGCACATGTAACAGAGAGACTAAGAAACAAATGCCAATTCTCTCTTCTCATTCTCACTTTGAGATTTTTGAGCTTTTTTTGTTCTTCTTAATCAAGACAAACAAAGGAAGGATGAGACAGGACTACTCCTTTCATTTTTACATGCTGATAGATACGTACTGTGAATTCAATCAAGATGGGCTACATGTCTTCTTCATCTGTCCCTATGGGTTGTAGGAAGACCAATGGACTCAATTGACCACTGCAGCAGGTCAACTCAGTACTTTGACACTCTTCTTTGTTCTCTGCTCCATGAGAAGATACAAGTCTACCCCATCCCCATCCCCATCCCCATCCCCATCCAAAAGAAATAAGATCCATGTCAGTCAAAACTAGGACCGCGTAAGCTGAGCATCCTCAGCTCTTGGCATCTCCTGCCATGGCTGGTCTACTCTTCTGACCTTATGGCAGACCACTTTGGGAGCCATGGAAGAAAGACCAAAGCACAGAAACACCACATCACAGATCTAGAAAAGTCAAAACTCCAGACCCCCCCCCCCCCCTTCTTCAGGCATTTTTTTAATGCCCGACTCCATCACACGTCTTCTTCCACATGACGAACCTCTATAAGAGTCCGACTTCGAGGCATCGGAGAAGATACACCAACCGGTGAGGACGAGATGGAGGTGAGAAAAGGGGCGTGGAGTGTGGAAGAAGACCTGCTGCTGATGAACTACGTCGCTAGCCATGGCGAGGGCCAATGGAACTCGGTCGCTCGCTGTGCAGGTAGCGGACTCATCATCCCTTTCATGGGATCAAAGCAAGACTGGTGTTTAGGTTTGTCTTCATGATGTTTGTCTTCGTTCCGGATCGAACAGGTCTGAGGAGAACAGGCAAGAGCTGCCGGCTCCGGTGGCTCAATTACCTCCGCCCGGACCTCCGCCGCGGCAACATCACTCCCGAAGAGCAGCTCCTCATCCTCGAGCTCCACTCTCGCTGGGGAAACCGGTGAGCAACGACCTCGACAGAGACCTCTCAACGATGACATCTTCCTCAACGTGTTGCCTTGTAGGTGGTCGAAGATAGCGCAGTACTTGCCGGGGAGGACGGACAACGAGATCAAGAACTACTGGAGAACGAGAGTGGAGAAGCAAGCGAAGCTGCTCCGGTGCGACGTCGACAGCCAGCAGTTCAAGGACATGGTGAGGTACATGTGGATGCCTCGACTTGCCGAGAGGATCCTCGCGGCTTCCGGCGGCAGCTCTGCTCCATGGGCCTGTGAGCGGCCGGCAGAGGGAAGCGTTGAGCTCGGTCAGACTACCGAGACACAGTTCGCCGCCAGTAGCACGCAGGGGTGCGATGTTGTGACAGCTTCAGAGAGCGTACCGAGTCCCGGAGCTTGTGATGGTTTGGGGTCACTGGATTGGGAGGAGAGCTTGTGGAGCATGGAGGAGGATTGGTCACAGCAAGAGCTTTAGAAGGAAGGAGAGAAAGGAAGTAATTGTGAAGACAGAAGAGACAGCATCGATTTGGAAGAAGAAGAAGTTGTTGATTCATCCAATCCATCTTCTCAATCTTTCACATATATGTGCTCGATATCTCCTCTAAATATGGTCTCCAATTCATGCATTAATCAACTTATTGCGGTGAAATCTCTACCGAAATGGCAAACTCTCTACTCTATGAGCTTTTACATTGTTGCTTCTGATACAAGTCGATGTAGTGGTCAGTGGAGGAAACCTCTGTTTTCTTCTTCTTCTTTCTTTTCCTTGTCTTATCTTTTTTTTATGTTCTTTTAATTTCTTATCGTTTACCTTTGACCCATTTTTTTTATTTGATGTAACCAAAATAAATAAATAAATAAATAAATAGCTCCTCGTTTTTATGATTGGAATTATGTTTGTCTGATTAGTATGATAAGAAAGCATAATATTCTCTAATTCATAACTCGATCAATCCAACTTGGTCGCAGGCGGTGGTGATCGATCAGCATCGCAGATGAAAACAGATGCATACTGTCTCTCTCTCTACTCCTCTAATCTTCTATTATTATACCATTAAAAGAATATGAATAACGTATTAATGGTATATATAGCATGCTTTAAAAGGAGAGATTAAGTAACATTTGTTTTTTCTTTATTATATATAGTTCAAAAGTTAATCAATCAGACGAGCGCGATCCTTATATTTTAAAAAATTATGTAGATATCTCTATAATTAGAAAAGTGAAATATATATATATATTTATTTATCTTAATGTTATTAATTTTACTAATGAAAATATAAAAATAAATAAATAAATAATAATATTAACATTCCAGTTAGTAGTGATGGACGACGATGGTGATATGACGATGTCATGGGTGATTATTGTAAATGAGAAGAACAATGACAATAGATAAAGATCGCTTGACATATGCAAAATAATCTTCGCCTTTGGTTGCTATTTTCATCATTTACAACAGTCACATCATAATCTATTATCATATGTCATAAATATTAAAAATATCTTTTTCTCCTTTATTTTTATAGTTTCGTTGATATATAAACTTAAATATTTTATTTTTATAATTATAAAAATATCAATATAATCTACTACGATAAAGCAAAGTTAATGTCCTGCTGGAGACGAACAAAGTTGTTTTTAGTCTATTCACAAAGTTGTTTTTGATATGAGTTGCGTGTGTTGTCGGTCCTCGCAAGATCTTTGCACTAATAATATGAATTTTGTGGAACTTTATCAATTAGTTGTGAGTGCATTAGAATACACAACAAGTGAATAATACATGTCATGAACTCAATATTTTGATGATACATTTCTCTATTTTGTTGACATCACCCTTATTAAATTTGCATATTTACATCCTTTTTTTTTTCTAAAAAATAATATCTATTAAAATCCCAAAGCTCTAAAAAGGACCTGTGCAAGTTATTGTGCAAAGAGATAAATTACCGCTGTTTATATCGTTTCAAGCCAAATATTTAGACAAATTATAGCAACTGATCCCACATGAATAAAAAAAAAAAATACAAAATCACATACTTTTGTAAATCATCTAAATTGCTGAATATATATACTTATATATATATATAAGTCTCACCTTTAGTGTATCCATACTTACACGTAAAACAAATGATGTGACACATAAAGTAGATCATTTGTTAAGCAAACACTAGCTCGAACTCAATTGGAATGTGACATACCTCTTGAAGAATCTCTAGGTCAAAGGCTAACCTCGAAAAGTTCGAGTTGAAAGACTCTACCATCGACGGTGAAGTTGCATCGCATGGTATGTTCGCCTAAGAGGGGGTAGCTCATGTCCAAGGATTAAACTTTCTATAACCAACTCAAAGGTAGGTGATGAAATTGGCACTTGGTTTGAGTCCGATGCAATCAAAGAGGAGGAAAAGGATGATAACTTAGACCTTAAATCCATTGAAAAGAGAAGTCCAAATTGGTTGTTAGAGAGTGTTCAAGTTATGGGTAGAAGTGAAGAACCTAAGGATGATGGTTTCGTTACTTAGCTATATGTTTGGCTTTCGAATACAACAAAAGGTATTTATTACACGACAAATGGTGTGAACTCCAAATAGCTAATGAACACGACAAATGGTGTGAGCACCACATGGAGATAGTCATTCAATCTCGAGTTTAACACTAAGTATTATAATAAAATCATAATGATACTAATTGCATAATAAAATCTTAATGATAATAAATAATCAATATAAAAAGAAGTATGTTGATGCATATAAAGAGAGACTCTCTTAGTTTCACTAGTTAATGACTTAAGATTTGAAGGCACATTTATCGAGAATATTTTTTCTTCTATTTTTTTTAATGAGATTCGATACCACTCGTCTTTATAATATAAAGTCCTCCAGATCAAACAATCATAATATGATCTAACATATAGTGTTTCGTTAAAAAAAACATATATTTCGAGCGCGTCGACATGTTAATCTTGTGAGTGTTGGGCAGATGTCCCAGATTCAGCCCATAATAGGTTTTAGTGAAGCCCACGACCCATAACCTTACTTATATTAACTTAAGACCTAAATTAGGTGACTAGGGTTGAGATTAAGAGAGCAGCGACGAAAAGAAGACTGCAGATTGACAATAGAGGCCATAAAACAAGAGATTCAGGAAAGGGAAGAAGACAAGGGCAGGAAAAGACTATTCTCAATCATTCAAATCTCATGTTAGATCAGTTTGCAGTGGATTCTTACTGTGATCTCTTGGGAAGGTTTTGGATATTGTGCTTAGGATTATAGTCCTTGTATCCCTGTGATTCTCTTGTGACTGTTGCTTTGGGCTTGGGCAAGAAACCTTGAGATATGTATATTCATTATTTTGATAGTGGATTTTCCCTGGCTTGTCCCGTGGTTTTTACCCTTCGAGTTTAAGGGGTTTTTTACGTAAATCTTGGTGTTCATCTGTTGTGATTTCTGTTTGATTCCGTTGTGTGTGACGGTCTACTAGTATTTATTCGTATACAAAGTTTATTCCTGTTTTATTCCCATCAACTGGTATCAGAGCAGGGTTCTTGTGGTATTTAATCTTTTGTATCTGAACATAGAGGCCGGTAATATTTCTCGCATGATTAGTTTAAACGGAAACAATTTGATGATATGAAAACCAAGAATGAAAGATCTCTTGTATTGCAAAGATTTGTATGGACATTTGCAAGAAGACAGTGTAAAGCCCACATCTATGACAGATGATGAGTGGAAGATGTTAGATCGAAAAATAGTTGGCTTTATTCGACAATAGCTAGATGATAGTGTATTTCACCATGTTTCTACTGAATGTTCTGCTTACTCTCTTTGGAAAAAATTAGAAGGTCTTTATTAAAGAAAAACGGCTGGCAACAAAGCTTTTCTGATCAGAAAACTTATGAACTTGAAATATAAAGAGGGTACTTCTATTCCTGAGCATTTGAATGAAATGCAGAGTATTACTAACCAGTTATCCTCTATGAAAATGTCTCTTGATGATGAGTTGCAGACATTGTTACTTCTCAGTTCTTTGCTAGAAAGTTGGGAGACACTAGTGGTTTCTCTCAGTAATTCGGCATCAGATGGTATTGTCACAATGAGTCAAGTAACAATCAGTTTGTTGAATGAGGAGTTAAGGAGAAAGAATTCAGTAACTTCTTAGATTAATTCACAAGCACTTGTCTCAAAGAACAGAGGAAGGTCAAAGTCAAATGATAGAAGTGGTTCACGTGTGGGTATAAGCAAGTCAAGATTAAGGAAAGATATTATTTGCTACAATTATGGTGAGAAAAGATACTACAAGAATCAGTGCAAGCAACCTAAGAAGAACAAGAAAATGGGGAAAAAAGTAGAGCATACAAAGTCAAAAGAGAATATCACAACTACAGTACAAGATAGTGATTATTTGATTTTGTCTACTTCTAATGATATTTTTTCTTGTGTGTACTAGGATCTCGAGTGGATAATTGACACAGGTGCTTCTTATCATGCTACACTACGGAGGGAGTTCTTTGCTACTTACAAGACTGAAAATTTTGGTGTTGTCAAAATGGGCAACTATGACACATCAAACATCATTGGCATGAGAGATATTCATATAAAGACCAACATTGGTTGCAAGTTGGTGCTTAAGGATGTGAGGCATGTGATTGACTTAAGACTGAATTTAATTTCAGTTGGAAGGCTGAACGATGAAGACTTCGATGTTATATTTCACAAAGGGCAGTTGAAGCTCAGTAAGAGTTCTCTTATTGTAGCTAATGGGAAAAAATGTCATACATTGTACAGATTGCAGGCTAAAGTTTGTGTGACCAGTTGAATACTACAAAGAAATACTTCAGCATAGAGTTGTGGCATAGGCGATTGGGACACATGAGCAATAAATGGCTACAAGAACTTTCTAAGAGATAGGTATTGACATACCTCAGAGGTACACGTTTGAACCCTTGTATTGATTATTTGGCTGGTAAATAACATAGAGTTTCCTTTGTTAGTCCTGCCTTATCTAGAAAAATACATGTCTTGGACCGTGTCTATATAGATGTGTGTGGTCCTTTGAGGATAAAAATTTCTGGTGGATCTGTTAATGTTCCTAGTATCAGTGATGCACTTTATTTTGTTACTTTTATAGATGACTTTTCCAGAAAAGTTTAGGCCTATGCTTTGAAGACCAAAGATCAGGTTATTAATGTCTTCAAAGAGTTTCATGCCAGAGTTGAAAGGGAGACAGAAAGGTAATTGAAATATATAAGATCATATAATGGTGGTGAGTACACAAGATTGTTTAATGATTATTACAGGTCACATGACATCCAGTATGAGTTGACAGTCCCTGATACATTTCAGCATAATGTAATTGCAGAGAGGATGAACCGCACCATCATGGAAAAAATCAGATGTATGCTTTCACAGGCTAAGCTACCCAAAAGGTTTTGGGATGAGGCTTTGAGGACCGCAGTTGATGTAATCAACTTATCACCATGTACAACTCTAGATGATGATGTTGCAGAGCATGTATGGTTAGAGAAAGATGTCTCCTATAGGCATTTAAGAGTATTTGGTTGTAGTTTATTTGCATATGTTCCAAACAATAAGAGGTTCAAGCTGGATGGTAAGATAAAAGAGTGTATTTTTCTTGGTTACTCACATGATCAGTTTGGTTACAGGGTTTGAGATCCAGAAAAGCAAAAGGTGTTCAAAAGCAGAGATGTTGTCTTCTTTGAGGATCAAACCATTGAGGATTTGAAGGAGACACCAGCTAAGACTTCTGTAGAGGGATTTGTAGACTGTGACCCAGTTATTCCTCCAGTATATCAAGGTGATGGGGGAGATGTGTAGGAAGATTGTACACAGCCAAATGTTGATCTACCTGTAGGACATGTTGAGCAGGAAGAAGAAAGAGAGCAAGTTCCCACAGAACCTCAGTTAAGAAGATTTTCTAGACCATATCAACCTTCCAAGAGATACTTTACAGATGAGTATGTGATGCTTACTGATGTAGGTGAACCATAGAGTTACCAGGAAGCAGTTGAAAGTGAGCAGAAAAATAAGTGGTTTATTACTATGCAGGAAGAGATAGATTCTCTACAGAAGAATCATACATATGATTTGGTGCAACTACCAGAGGGAAGTAAGGCCTTGAAGAACAAGTGAGTTTTCAAGTTAAAAACTGAAGAATATTGTTCTAAACCAAAGTATAAAGCTAGATTGGTTATGAAAAGCTTTGGTCAAAAGAAAAGTATTGACTTTGAATAAATTATTTCTCCTGTTGTTAAAATATCTTTTATCCGTGTTCCTCTTGGTATTGCTGCTAACCTACACTTGGAGATTGAACAGTTAGATGTGAAAATAGCTTTCCTTTATGGTGATTTGGAGGAGAAAATTTATATAGAGCAACCAGAAGGCTTCAAAGTCAAAGGTAAAGAAAATCTTGTCTGTAAGTTGAAGAATAACTTGTATGGGCTGAAGCAAGCTCCAAAACAGTGGTATAAAAAGTTTTGATTCATTTATGATTGAAAATGAATATAAAAGAACAGCTTCAGATCATTGTGTGTACATCAAACAGTTTGGTGAGAATTTTATTATTCTCTTACTTTATGTTGATGACATGTTTATCATCGGGAAAGATATGTCTATGATTGATAAGTTGAAGAAAGACCTAAGTGAGTCTTTTGTAATGAAGGACATGGGGCTAGCAAAGTAATTACTGGGCATGCAGATTTCTCGTGACAGAAGAAATATGAAGATTTGGTTATCACAGGAAAAATACATTGAGAATGTATTGGATAGGTTCAATATGAGTAATGCAAAACCAGTTGATTCTTCTCTTGCAGGTCACTTCAAGTTGCGCTCAGATCAGAGTCCGTCAAGTGATGATGAGAAGGATAAAATGAAAAATGTTCCTTATGCTTCAGCAGTTGGAAGTTTAATATACGCAATGGTATGTACGAGGCCGAACATTGCATATACAGTGGGTGTTAATAGCAGATTTCTTACAAATCTAGGTAAAGAGCATTGAGCAGCAGTGAAGTGGACCACCTGTGTTGACAGGTTACACAGATGCAAATATGGCAAGAGATATTGACACAATGAAGTCCACATCAGGTTTTATACTTACTTTTGCAGGGGGAGCTGTGTCATGGCAGTCCAGATTACGAAGGTGTATTGCTCTCTCCACCACAGAGGCAAAATACATTGCTGCTACAAAGGTTTGCAAAGAAATGTTATGAATAAAAAGGATTTTTACAAGAATTAGAGCTGAAACAGGAAAACTATGTGGTGTATTGTGACAGCCAGAGTGTCATCCATTTATGCAATAACCCAATATTTCATTCCAAGTCAAAGCATATAGATGTCAGATATCGCTGGATCAGAAATGTGCTTGAAGAGAAGCAGTTACAGATTCAGAAAATTCACACAGATGATAATGGGGCAGACATATTGACCAAGACTTTACCGAAAGAGAGACATGAGATGTGCCAACAGCTGGTCGACTTGATTTCACATTGAGGAGTCATGAGACAACCTCCCTTATGAGCTGAAGGGGAAGGTTGTTGGGCAGATGACCCAGATTCAGCCTATAATGGGCTTTAGTGAAGCCCAGAGCCCATAACCTCAATAATATTAACCTAAAACTTAGATTAGGTGGCTATGGTTTAGATTAAGAGAGCAGCGGCGACTGAAAACATGGGTGAGAGAAAGAAGACTGCAGATTGACAGTAGATGCCAGAAAATAAGAGATCTAGGAAAGAAAAGAAGACATGGGCAGGAAAAGACTATTCTCAATCATTTAAATCTCAGGTTAGATCAGTTTGCAGTGGATTCTTACTGTGATCTCTTGGGAAGGTTTTGGATATTGTGCATATGATTATAGTTCTTGTATCCCTGTGATTCTCTTGTGGCTATTGCTTTGAGCTTGGGCAAGAAGCCTTGAGATCTGCATATTCATTATTTTGATAGTGAATTTTCTTTGGCTTGTCCCGTAATTTTTATCCTTCGAGTTGAAGAGGTTTTTCATGTAAATCTTAATGTTTATAATTTTTTTTTGATTCTACTACATGTAACGGTATACTGATATTTATTTATATATAAAATTTATTCATATTTTATTTTCATTAATGATTAATATTTGACATGCGAATCATTTTGATAAATAATCTAATTCTTTTGTACATGATGTTGACTTCTGGATAGACGACCCACCGAGCAAAACTTATGACTGCTGTTGTGTGGATGTCTCGACACGCAACACTAAATTATATTTAATAAACATGATTTAACTTGTAAATATCTTTTTTTTTACTTGTCAACTTATTAGATTTAGCCCCATTTGTTGCGTGTTGTGTGTAAAAAGCTGTTCCGCCGTCGCATTGTATTGATTGGGGAAACCGTGTCGAGGAGCAGACGGCGTCGACGAACAGTGACGGTTTCCATTCAATTTGACGACGGAAGACGCGACGTCAGATATGACGACGGCTGTAACAGCACCCGACTCACTTTACGTTTCTTACGGCTCCCGTTTTATGTCAGCCGTTCGAAGCGACTCGATGATGTGGCGGCAGTAGGTTTGATTTTAAAAACTGTTGCCAACTTTGAATATTTGTTTTTGTTTTTCCTTTTACCCTCACACATTTCCTTGAACTAGCAAATTAAGATAATTATATGAATTAACTTGAATCAAATTATCTAATTATATGACATCATCAGTACACTTTCATTATTAATTACAACCATTTCTATAAAAAATCATGATTAAACTTATTTGTTCTAAACTGATTAATAATAAAAAATATATAATTAATAAAATATTCATAAAAATATTTTCTATAGTGTAAAGGACATGATTACAAACTCTCTTTCTTATGAAATATTTATATAAATATTTTTGAGAGTCTGAACTATTCGGATTGATTAAAAATTATTTTTTCTGTAAAAAATTTATAAAACATTTTAATCTCTTCTAGGTAGAATATATAAAAAATACACTCTAACTTCAGATAAAACGGGAGCACACTTAAACTTAGAGAAGAACAAAAATACGCACTTAAACTACTTTTAAAAATTACGATTGTGTTGATGAGGAGACACACCAAACGGGAGCACAAATTATGCACTTAAACTACTTTTAAAGAGGAGAACAAAAATATTTTTTCATGCATATTATATTTCTGTTATTAATTTTTTATGATTGTGTTGATGAGGAGACACACCAAAAAACATGTGCATTAAAGTAGGGCGGCGGGCGGTTAATAAGGCGACAAAAAAGTCCGCAAAGACTGCTTCGTCACCCTCTCGCGTCCCTCTTTAATGCTCGACCTCAACCCATCCTTTTTTTTTTTTCCTGAATTAAACCCATCCATATATTATTTTCTTTAATCACAGGCTCACGCACACATTACACCAGTTGGAGACACCAACCTACACCCACCTCCACCCGGGCCCACCATGGTCAACTAAAAAAAAAAAGCATGAAAATTATATAGATATCAAAATCTGAATAGTTAACACATAATTAGAAATTTGGATCTTTTTAGATTCGTTTATTATTGAAATTATTCATAACACTTGAAATATTAATTTAATGATCAGTACTAAATTAATTTATTAAAATATAAAAATATGAATATATTTATAGAAGCTGTCAGCTAATTTTTCGTTCAATTCTATCTTCATCATTTATTTTTTAAATAAAAATAATTTAAATTATTAAAAATAAGATACAAAATATTTATTACTTTTCGAGGGCATCTCAAATTAGTTTAATTTGAACCAAATATAATCTTTTTTTTTTTTTGGTTTGGTTCAAGTCAAAGGTGCCTTTTTTTTCAATTATATTTGATCTTATTTAGTGAGATAAAAAAACTAAAAATAAAAAACATAATACCTCTTTTAGAAAAAAAATGTTTGTCAACAATAAAATTACCCCGTAGGATCAGAATTATGATTATTTTCTTGGACCTCGGGAAGTAAATATGTTTATATATCTATATATATATATATATATATATATATATATGTGGAACACGTCGGAGTCGTTTCCTGCAATGTCGAACGCCAACTATGCAGAACGTGGTGCCGCGTCAGCGACACGTACGCCAACGCATCAGGTTCTTTTGGCGGGTAGATGTCATCGCGTGCGTAATGGATGAGATGATCTTATGCTTATATCTCCACGTCCCTGCTCACGCTCCCTCCGTCATCTTCCACTGGCGGTACCACCAAAAGCACATCTCTTCTCCGCTCTCTCTCTCTCTCTCCCGAGAAGAGTCTTGCTTTCTTTCGCGTCGCCGCCCGAGCATCCGCAAAGCTACGACAGATTTCCTTGACTGCAGCGGCTGCTGCCCCGCGAAAAAGCGGAGCGCACTCCATCAGTCATGTAGAGCCCCCATATATCCATCCCTATATATACACACATCAAATGTATTCGTCAAATAATACTGCTACTACCGAGAGCAAAGCAAAGCAAAGCAAAGCAAAGCAAAACCCAAACCCTCTCTCTTGCTCCTCGGTCTCTCTTCCCTTCATAAACGTCCACGCCCTCATCCCATTTCATTCTCCACGAGATCTGTCGGTCCACAAACGGGACCTCCTCAAGCAACACGAGCAAATAGATTTGATCCGACTATACCCGTTTGATATGTTAAGAGTTACTCTGCAGAGCGAGGGGGAAGAGAGAGGATTAGAGACGGGCCACAACTGGATCCCCTACGGGCTGCCGCCGATGGAGATGCTTCTACGCCCCTGCGGATTCGATCTGCAGGCCTCCTCCGATAACGACTGCGCCGTCGCCTACAACTACCAGTACTTCCTCCCTCCGCCTCCCGCGCCCGCCTCTGCGGAGCTGAAGCTGGAGGATCTCCTCGGCGGGGTCAGCGGCGCGCCTTGCTCTGAGACCCTGACCGTCGACGGCCAGGACACATCGTCCGTCAGCACCGTCCTCATCCATGATCTCCGCGCGGTCGACGACTCCTCGTCGGCGCCAGCTACGGGGCTGGAGAATACGCTGGTGCCCCCGCCGCAGCCGCCGGCAGCTGGTCACAGGACGTCGGTGTACAGAGGGGTGACCAGGTAACAACACTTCGCGTCGTACCTGGTTAACTACACAGATCGGTTTAGGAGTCACTTCATCGTTAGTTGATCGCACGCTTAGGCTTCCTTGATGGAAGAAGACTGTTCTCAGTTCACTCGTAATCGGCGCACGCGTGCTTGCGTCTCTTATTTCCCCGCAGGCACAGGTGGACCGGAAGGTATGAGGCGCACTTGTGGGATAACACGTGCAAGAGGGAGGGCCAGAAGCGCAAGGGGCGCCAAGGTATGCACGTGCCATCCATGCTTTCTTTCTACCCTCCGCGCCACTCTACTCCTCCACGTCCATGTTTGTGTATTCCCTCCCCCTCTCGAAGCCGAACAGTAGCTGCTGCAATGCTCGGGCGCATGCATGGTTCAGATTGAATCTTCTAAGACCAAATGGATTGTTCTCGCATGCCATCATTACTTCCAGCAGCTCGATCGGGATGCAGTTCATATAAGCTTGTGAGGGGTGTGCGTACGTTGCAGTAGCAGCTTGTAATGGCTTGGAGCAGAGACAGGTGATGGACAAGGGCATCATTGATGGTAAATGCTGCAGTACCGCCATGGCGGTACGGCTGCTGCGACCACTGGCTTGCATTTTGTCCGTGAGATGCCGCCACTTCGAGGGTCACAAGTAAGCCGCGGCGGGACCCACAGTGTCTGAGCCAGTCAAGGCCTGGCATGTCACCTTGTAGCCGTGCCATGTACAGGGAGACGGACGCTCAGGTCACCTGTGCATGCGTATGTACCGATGAGAAAAGCCTCCGTCAAAGCTCACATCATGGACGCCTTTAAAAGTTGGGTTTCGGAGGCAAGAAGTAGAGGGCGTATTTGAGCGAGTGAGATTGATGTGACGACACATCCCTCTTTTATCTGCGGGGATAAGAACGGGGTCGCGTCCTTTCGCTGACGGAAAAGAGTACACTGACTGCCCTTTTCAGTGGTGATGGGGAGAAGGGGTCTTTGCTGTATGTCGAGAGCTCCTGCTTCAGTATCTTTGACTGGAGCTCAAGCCCACCCACGAGTCACTTCACCAGATTATGAACACCAGCGGTTGTTCTGCTCTCTGGCTCATTGACTGGGATTCAGATGCATCTGATCACCCACTAGTCATTCTCCTCTTGGTGGTAGCCATTCTAATCGTGTTCTTTAGTGTGATGCGTATCTGTACACTATCTCATAAAATCTGATAGTATAATATGTTGATTCAAGATATCATCCTCATGCAAGCTCTAGTCCAAAACATAGTTCTTACTACTCCATCTTCCAACTGTTTCTAAGGCAAAATCTTAGTGCTGTTATCTTCAGGCAATGTTTATTGTGTTTCTGGAACGTACATGATGAAGACCTGCAAAAAAAATTTGCTTTTGGTTGTAACCGATAGTTTTCTGACACAATTTCCATTCTTCATTGCATGGGGATGTGATCAATGGGTGCTGTTTGTGGCTAATCTCCAGTGTATTTGGGTGAGATATCCTTTCTTTCTTGAGTTATGTTTACAGTCTTTGGGTATGAAGTAGAACACTGATCTAACTTCAAATATGATACAGGTGGATACGACAGAGAAGAGAAGGCAGCAAGGGCTTATGATCTTGCAGCTTTAAAGTATTGGGGTCCTACTGCCACAACCAACTTCCCGGTATTGTTTCCACTCAGAATTCATCCTTGTTTACGCTGTTAACGTTGCTCTAATTTAAAATAAACACTATATTAGAATGTTTAGGTTCATTCTCTTTGATCCTTATGCAGTGAATGGTTAACTTTATGCAGTGAACTCCATAATTTCTTTGTTTTATGTTGTCCAAGTGTGGAATCTACTTAAAAGAACACTCAGTTGGTTTTTTTCTTTTTTTTCTTCTGCAGGTAAGCTGTTATAGTAGGGAGATTGAGGAGATGAGGTGCATGACCAAGCAAGAGTTTATTGCATCGATAAGAAGGTGAAGTCCCGAATATTTTCGAGCATCCTGCCTCAGTAATTGCATTGTGGCATATTCTTATCTAGTTGATATTTGGGTCTTGTAGAAAAAGCAGTGGATTCTCTAGGGGTGCTTCCATCTACAGAGGGGTGACAAGGTGATGACAATTATGTTCCAAGAGATTCAATTCTTCGGAAAACATTATTAGATTCTCTTTGATGTCATGCAATTTCCAAAGAGAACTGCTTCTAAGGCAATTTTCTTGTTGTGATATTTATCAGGCATCATCAACATGGTCGGTGGCAGGCAAGGATAGGTCGTGTTGCAGGCAACAAGGATCTTTACCTCGGAACATTTGGTGAGTTTTTACTTCTTTTTATCGCATATCTCAATTCTTTCATTTCGGTCCTTAAACTGGACAGTGACACTAAACCGATAGCGATTCTTCGATAGCAACCGAAGAAGAAGCAGCTGAAGCGTATGACGTAGCGGCAATCAAGTTTCGCGGTGCAAATGCTGTCACCAACTTTGAACTCAGCAGATATGATGTGGAAGCTATCGCAAACACGGAGCTACCGATTGGAGCATCAGCTAAACGGATCAAACAGTCCCTCCAATCTGACCAAGATCAGCTCCCTCTTGACAAATCGGACAAAGGACAGCATCTCAACTTTGTGCCAGCAACTCTCTTCCACAACCTTATGCAGTTTCAAGGGCCGTCTGGCTTCTCGCCATGTCTGTCCTACTGCAGTTTCACAGAGAATGACATCGACGAATGCGATCAAAACAATTATCTCTTGGCGGCCAAAGATCAACACAAGAATCAATATCACAATCAGCAAGATTTGGGGAGTGGCATTCTCCAATTGACACACCTTCCATCTCAGTGATTGTAGTCATTTTGGATGTGTGATATGTCTGACCTGCTAAGCTCACTGATCTTTTTGACTTTGGACAAAATCCATGCTATTTTGTGTAGATCAAGTGATGTTATCATCAATGGAACATGGATCTCCTTTAGCAAATACTGAGTTGTGTTTACTGTGAGAGTTGTGATCCACCTTACTGGGGTTTTTATCTATCAGCAGACTTGTGATAGTTCATCTGTGAGAGTCTATTATATATGAGAAATTTGAATCTATTATATTTGTATTCCTGAATAGGATGCATTACAATCTCCTGAATATTAATTCATCTCATCATGCTGTGGAGACATATAGATAATACACGAATATTGAATAGCCTAAATCGTTAAAAGCATTTTTTTTATTTTTACCATTGATTTTAAGTAATTTATTGTGAAAGAACAATCTCATTTAATGTTTCTTTTCCCTCAAAGCTTCTCATATTTGTTAAAAAGTGAGTTCTAGAAAAATCTCTTGGTTTTTTGGCTTTTCCAAAGGAAGATTCTGTTTTTTATTTTTATTTTTTCTGAGGTTGCTCCTGTGTTTTCAAATCTTAATATTATATCTCTTTTATTTTTTTTTTCTTTGCTCTCTGGTTTGGTTCGTTTCAATAAGTTGAATACCAAATTGATCCAACCAATTAAGCCGAACAAAATTAACAATTAAAATAAAATAATAACAAAAATAAATATAGCATTTTATTGAAAATTATAGAAGTTAGAACAATATTCAGGTCTTTATCTTTTGTTTATCATATTCAAATATTAATAATAAATTAAAGATTTATAAAATAACAAAAAATTACTGTAAACACTATTTAAAAATATAGATATCAGAAATTTATGTTGATATATGTACATATATATATATATATTGATTTTGATGATAAAAATTCGAATTTTATTTCATAAGATCTTTTTAATAATTTTTAAAAATTATTTGAATTTGAATCTATATGAAATTTGTCGAACCGAACCAAAAGATTAAAAAAAAAAAGTTCAATATAAAATTGAAAAGTCGAAAAAAGAGAATTATGATAAATCGGACTGCTCTTCGAGAAGGGAATCCGCCTATTCTGATAAAAGGCTACAAAAAGGCGGAGCCTTTTTAACCGTCGTGTTGGACTGTAGAAGCGGCGTTACAGAGTGAGGCTGCTTGTCGCCGGCGTGAAGGCGGCGCCCCGAGCACGTCTTCCTCCGCCGCTGCTCAACCGTCTCCCTGCTCCCAGATCGTATCACCAGCCACCTCATGACGGTACGGCCTCTGATCACCATCTGTAGGTAGGTTTTAGGGCTTAATGGGTGTAATGTTGATTCGTTATCGATGATTGCCTTTGCGCCGGATGGAGGCTCAAGTCGCCGTGCTGGAAGCCGATTCCGGAGGCTCGCCGAAAGCTTTATTATAAAGAGAGAAGTTTCCAAGAAAGGTATGGGTAAACCGGTAATTTCAGGTCCTCGATTTTTTTGCGAACCAAAAGGGTCCGCGAGCTCTGTTGTTCGTCTCCAATCCAATGAATGCTCTGTTGGTGTTCGGCTCTCCTTCTCTCTCCCTCTCCTCGCCACCGCCTCTTCCTCGCCATCAACGGGTCCGTGGATTCCCTAGATTCCGGATTCTATGTTCTCCGGCTGGTTCTCAGCAGGTTCGTTGGCCTTTGATTGATTCTATTTTGATTTAATCTCTTTTCTGATTCGTTGCGTTTCTTTGGGTGTCTCCAGATTGACATGCCCAGGTCCGAGTACAAGCCCGGACCCTTTGATGCTCTGCTCCTTCAGTTTTTCAGGAAGAAAATGGTGGAGGTGAGCTCCTGTGCGAGCCTTTGAAGTCGGATTCATGTATCACATTTGTACATGTTGCTCGAATCAGGGATTTGAATATCCGATCGTTTTTCTGTACGGTTGTAGAAATAGCGGTTGAAGCAAATGCATCTCTAAAATGTTTCTTTTTCCTCTTTAGGATGCTGGTGGATGATGCCGTGTAGAAACCTAAAATCAGGAAATTGGCTCTTTCATTGCACCTATCAAACCTAGTAATTGACATGATCTTGAATGTGATTTAGAACTTTTGAACTAAGTTGTTGATATGCTATTGTTATTGATATAATAGAATTACCATGCTGAAAATCTATTTTCTTGTATTACAGTTATGCTGCTAAATCTACTTTAGATGAAATCAATCTTAAGAGTGATGTTGTTCTGGTTGTCAGAGAAAATCTAGAGACTGCAATGCTTTTTTTTTTTTTTCTTTTTTCATTTTTGAGTGAAGATTAAGGGAACTTATAGTTTCAACTTATCTCTGAGCTTAAGAGTTTTCTTCCTAATGGATGTAAAGATTACATGAGCATTGTTCAAAGTTCTCGGAAGATGAAAATGTGCAATATGCTACACAAATCAACACTCCATTGGTTGATATATAATATTTCCATCTCTCTAGCTGGTATGCCATTGTTTCCTTTTCTTTGCCTTTATATAATCTTGTAATTCTAAGAGGTCATGAAAATAATTTTTTTTTCCTTGTGCTAGAATTCTTCTGACAATGTTTTGATTCTTAAAAAGCTATAGGAGGTTGGATGGGATTCCGAGAAGCCTGGGTATGTTGGACTTATTGAAGTTGCAAATCATCTTATGATTAAGGGAAAAAACATCTCAGAGACTGAGCGATCAGCGGTATTCAGAGCAATCTCATGTGCACTTTAATTTTTTTCTATACAACAAATTTTACTCTGATTGACAATTCTTATTATCATGCAAAGATGTTATGGTACCATAACAATCACAATGAATGGCAGGTTCGGGTTCTTATATCTTTGTTTCCCCCACTCTTGCTTGATCTGTTTAAGATGCTTATAGCACCAATTAATGATGGGAAAGTAGCTTCCATGATGCTTGGTAAGTCAATGCTTATAGTTCTAATTCTTGTTTAGAGAGATACTTTTGGTGATTTGAGTGCAGTGATCGTTCTTACCATCTGAAACCTTGTCTCTTTCCATTTTTTTTTAAACAATTTGACCTTTTTTATTCTTAAGCAAGAGCAACCGCAATGTTATGTCAATGGCTGATGGGCCCTTGTTCAGTTAATTCTGTTGATCTTGCTGATGGGTCCTCCTGCAGTAGTGGGGTAATCTCTTTATCCGAGAATTTTGCATTTAGCTATAAGTCTCAGTTCTTTGCTTTACTGTGCAAATCCTGTGTTGATATTGGTCTAATTCTTTGTGAATATCTTCATTTAGGTCTTTGTGGAAAGATGCAAGTATCTTGAAGAAAGTAAATGTCTGGGAGTCTGTGTCAACACATGCAAACTACCAACACAGGTTAGGTGCCTTTGCAAAATATGATATAATTTCTGTCCATTATCTCTATGACCTCATCTATTTTATGTGAAGTTCTTCCATTTTCTATGTCCAACTAAAATTGGATTTTTCTACTTGTATGATGAGCAGAAAGAAATCATGAAATGTGATCCCATCCAAACATTTGTTCCCTGCACATTTTCCAATTCAAATAGGCTATAGCTGTGTGACTTAGTAGTTTGAGATGATATGTTACTTAAGACATGCACGATAAATTAAATACACCTCTTGTATGATTGGAATGGCTAGGGGTCGTTACTCTGCATGTTCCCTATATTTTTCTGCTTTAAAGGTTATTCTGGGCCTTCTCTAATTGCATTGATTTATTGGGTTACACGAGCGTAGACAAAAAGTTCACTAGGCTTCTATACTAGCATCGTATGTATCATATTTGTGTGAATCACTACATGGAAAATTAAATGACCACAACAAAATGACATTAGAAGTGTTGGATGCACTTAGTTGTTTATCTTATTGTCTGTAAGTTGTTGCGGAAGTGCTTTTATTAAGATATTATATATTTCCATTTACTGATAGCCAATTAGAAGGAACAGGTGAGATAATTTTACGAAATATAACCTCCTAGGCCCTAGCTTCCAACCAATACCAGGCATTTGAGTGTACTGTTTTCTGCGAAGCACCACTTTTAAGATGTTGAGATTTATATTATTATAAAAAGATTATGTTTTTATTTTCTAGGATGTAAGCACCATGATATCCTGATAAGATTGTCACAGTTGGATCTCTTGTTGGATCTTTATGGGCGAGGACCCATAGAAAAAGACATTTTGTTTTTCCTATAACATCCAGCTTGACAACCTTTAAAGCAACTCAAAGACATTTTGTTTTGCAGCCATTGATTTGAACATGGAAGTGCATCCATTTGAGAGATCAACAAAGGTCAGAGTACTAATCAGACCCTGCTTTAAAGGTCTAGAAAAGGTTCAGCATGGATGGACGCCCTTCCATGGTTAGATCTGTAATGGGCTGGTTTTATCACTCATTTGTTGGCCAACTATGCAATGGGAAATAAGGTTCACATTGATATGAATACTTCATTTCCTGATACTTCTTTGGTCTTTCAGGACTTGCATGTGATGGGAAGTGGGAACCATTAGTAAATGAGACATTCTTTTGAAGTAATATACTATTATGCTTTTTCAGAAGAAAAAAAACAATGGAAAAATGACAAAACAGTAATTTTTCTGAGTGTCCATACTCATGCATTGTGCTTAAAAATGAGTTAATAACCTTTATGCTTCATCATCATAATATACTTTAAGAAGAGTGATCGAGTTTTGCTACTCTCCGTCCATATGAGTGCCTATATCTCATGACTTTATAATGTTGGGATAAAGGGAGACAAGCTCCTAATGTTGCTTTTGTTGTTAATATTTTTTGTTTGTTACCTTTTCAGACTTTCTTCAAGGACTATATGGGAGTCCCACTGTATATGGAGCCAAATTTTAGTGACTATAGCTGTCAGGTACTGTTTCCATTGCTCAATTGCTGTAGCTTACCAGTTGTGCTTTAGGTTTCCAATGTACATAATCCTTTGGTCATGGTATGTATCTCAGCAAACACAAGTGTTTTGCCAGGATGATTAGCTTATTTCAATTTCAGGAGGAAAATCCATGATCTTTTAACGAAACACTTATTCGCAATCTCATTTGATTTTGCAGTTCAATTTTGGGGTTCCTCCTCCACCATCTGCTAGTGATAAAGCCCTCCAAGAGCCTTGCTTGGCAATATGCCCAAATGCCAGCCGCCGCAGAGAGCTTAGTAACAGAGAAATTGAGCAATGCCCCAAAGTGTAAATTTCATGGACTCTTATCTTGCCATAATTCTCATTTTCAGTATATTCACTCTTGAAATAATTATCGAATGAGAATATCTGTAGATTGGCCTTGAAATCAAATTGACATATTTGGACAAAACAGATATATCCTATTCTTTTGTTTCCTTCTGGAAAATTAGCTGCATGTTCCTTGAATGTATCCATGGTTCTGTAAAAGTGTTCTGACATCAATGTTTGTTTACTATGAAAAGAACTTAATAAAAAATGCTCAATGTTCTGAAGGATTCACCGAATATTAATTTCTAATTTCTTTTTTATGAATTGTGCAGTTGTTATACTACTGGTGTCTTATAAAGGTTTAGTTAACATAGAGATCAAAGACCATACCGTTTATAGTAGGCAAACTTGCAGTTCCTCTCTCTCTCCTACAGCACAAAGGGGGAGAAAATTTCTGTAAATTTAGAGTGCTATTAAATCTATACCTTAATATTTTTAGGTGATCATAATCACTGTAGTTTATCAATTGATTTTGTTTTATAACATCCTTACATTATATATTGTGAAAAAAATACTATAGATATTAATTGTTTAATTACAGGGATTGTGTTTACAAAATTCCTTGATACAATATACAGATGTAATAAATATATTGTATATTTGAATTAATATTTCTAAAAGGGTAAGGTATATAAGTCTAAATGTTTAGTATAATTTTATGCAAGATATAATATACATAATAACTCACTTAATGATATCTTCAATAGAATAGAAAATTTTGTTCGTGTTTATGATTTTAATAAATGAGTAGAGATGTCTGTATTTATTCTTTAAGAGTTTTTTTTTTTTTTTTCTAGCAAGAAATTTCATTATTTTAGAGTTCCTAAAAATGTCAGCTAGCTCGAACAATAACAATAATAATAATAATCCTTTTGAAAGACCAAATTTACAATGTTTAATAGCCATCCGATCACAAGGCAGGTGGGATATGTAAATGGGTAGGAAGAGTATGATTAATTGCTCAAATTTTAAGATATCTTTAATTGAGGTGACATGGAACCCTCCCATTGGCTTGAAGAGGATAAGAGATATCTATCGTCGGTAGTCTTCATCAGAGCAAACACCGGTGTTCTACCTCCTTCCCTGCCATTGCACTCTTATCGCTCACTGTGCCACATAGCTAAATCCATGGCAATCGTACTGGCCGGCATCAGCATCTCCATCCCAAGAGTCGTCTCCATGAAGGCAGAGCTCCCGAAGCCGCCATTGTCCCACACGAGGCTCCTCCCCTGGACCAGCGGTCACCGAGCGAGCTCCCGCCGTGCGGTGCTCGTCGCCAGCGCGCCCTCGACGCCACTCAACATCTCGGAGAAGGTGGTGGAGAGCATAAAGAACGCAGAGACGACGTGCGCTGAAGACGCCGCCAGCGGAGAGTGCGCCGCGGCGTGGGATGAGGTCGAGGAGCTGAGCGCGGCGGCCAGCCACGCCAGGGACAAGCTCAAGGTCGACGACCCCCTCGAGAGCTTCTGCAAGGACAACCCTGATAACGAGGAGTGCCGCACCTACGAGGACTAGAAGAGGGAGAGGTAACGCAGCAGGAGAAGTTTCAGCTACCATTGTTTGGTGAAGTATCAATCCAAGTTGTTTCATCCTCTTTGTATGAACACTTGATCTAGTTGGTGTTCAGTAGATTAAAATGAGCAGCGATTCTCCCTATAGGATTCATGATCAAATAGTCGTCATTTTGGTTTTGATACCGTCGTGTTGTGATTTTTCAATCAAAGAAGAGTCTGAGTTACCATTAATTTTAACCCAAACTTCACGATTATTAAGCTACGATCAAGCTTAATAAACATCGTCCGACTCTTTATGATATGAGATTATATTTACTCATAAAACATTAGAATACCCACAACAGGCAATGCGATCCTGCGTTCACCGTGAGATGATTAAAATCTGGAAGGCGACACTTTCCACGCTGGACAAAGATGAACATCTGAAGTGCCATAGTATGGGTGTCTTGTGCGAGTAGAAATCTCCAACGTATACGATACGTATCTGCGAGACAACAGATTGGCTCTAAAACTCCAGCCACATAAAGCCTGGACCAGAATTTTGGCACTCTCCTCCTTGACACAACGAAAAGAACCAAGTCCAATGCACTTGTATTTTTTTGCTGAAAACAACGCTTTATCTTGCGGATGATAAGAACAAGGCTAATAATGCAACTATTGTATTCTACCTAAGACACTGTTTTGTCTTGCAAATGATAAGAATAAGGCTAATACACGTGTTATATTCTAGCGAAAATAATGCTTTTGTCTTGCGGATGATAAGAACAAGGCTAATGCACTTGTTATATTCTACCAAAGACAAGTGCTTTATCTTACGGAAGAAAAGAACAAGGCTAAATGCACCTGTTGTATTCTACCTAAGATAGCGCTTTGTGTTGCAGATAATAATAAGAACAAGGCTAATGCATCTGTATTCATTCTACCGAAAACAATACTTTGTCTTGTGGATGATAAGAACAAGGCTAATGCATCTATTGTATTCTACCGAAGACAGTGCTTTGTCATGCGGATGATGAACAAGGCAAATGTACACCTGTATTCTACCTACAAGTCAAGTACAGCCAATTTGTGATCCAACATATAATAAGCGATGAATTATAAAATGTCAAATATATATATATTTTTAATGACAGAAAGTATTATATATTTTTGTTTTCTCTAACACAAATTTTGTCACTAATGAGTAACTTTCTTGTATCACAATTCAAATATACTTCTTACTTGCAAAAACAAGAATAAAAAAAAGCTGATGTGATGTGAGAAATAAAGTAAGAAAAAATGTGCTGTTAATTGCGGACATCTCTCTAGACCAGAAGGAGGAGAGAGACTAAAATTGGAGGGAGAAAACCCACTATGATTCATTTCAGAAGGTATGAGTTGAATGTATATGTGGCTATCATGACAAAAATGCAAGAAGACCAATAAGGTAGAAGCTGTTTTAACATCAGCTTGCTTATGACTTGATAAAAGAGGACAACTCTGAAGACCAGATGGAGGATATCACAAATACCATGCAAGGATTCCAGTTAGCAAGTCGAGGAGGAGATTAAAGACATTTAATTCTGCAGCAATTGGAAAACATCGATCTCTATTTCTCGTAAACGTATTTCTTTTTTCAATTCCAAATTTACTGAAAGAACATGTACAATGAATAAAGAATGCAAGCCAGCAAACAATTATACATCAACAACAAATGATGTTCCAAGGAGTAACAATTGGGGCGAAAAAAAAAAAATGATAACCAGCATATAAGCGTGCCTTGATGCTATCAGCCAGCCGAATAGCCTCATTGATTCCGTTCCCCCAGGAAAAAGCTGGAATGCCGTTTAGTGGTGTCGGTACCCCCTGCAATCAAAAGAGGCCACCAGACCTTGCGGCGGGATCGTTCCCTCTTCACCTTTCTAATAAGTATTAATTCATGGCGGATCACCGCACGGACAGATGTCAAGTAGGAACGCATGTCATGGTCTCTAGACACTGCCCCTTCCGAGCCATATGCGGCACGATCACTGAGAATCTCGAGAGGATGGGGAGAGTTGATGAACGCCGACTGTGCAGCCTGCAGTAGCCTTTCAGAGTCACCTGAATCCGTTGATGAATTGCCAAAGACGTAGAGACCACTGCCTGGTGGAAGAAGGTGATGGTGCGGCGAAAACTTGTCTTCAGGTTGTAAGATCAAGAGTCTTCCCATAGGAGCATACAACAGTTTCTGTTGAAAAAAGGTAGAAAATAAAGTTTGATTGATACAGTGCTTCAAGCGAAGATCACAAGTTATATCTCATTTTCATGTAAGTTTCTGACTAAAAGTAGAAACAGAAGATTAATCAATACCAAATAGACCAATGAAACCAAAAGAAACATAATATAGATCTGGTACAACGCATTTATCCATGTAGGTTTCTGACTGAAAGCAGAAACAGAAGATTAATCTCCGAAAGACCAATGAAAGCATAAGAAACATAATATAGATTTGGAATAATGCAATTATCAGAAAAGATATTCTGTTGAAATTGTTTATCGAACCAATAGCAACCTTCAAGCATTATTGAACTCCATAGAATAACTGCGTCGAATGGACGCTTTAACGAGCAAACTAAAGAACAAGTTTGATGGCAGCATCAACCATTTAGTACAATAGTTTGACATTATGATAAATACAGGTCGAGTGTTGACATGAAATATCAGACACACAACATAATTGCCTTCAACATTTAAGTTGTATCAGGATGGTGAACACTTGTTTTCAATCTTAAATGAGATGTGACAAGTATATGACCCAAATCAGCACAGAAGTTGTATGGTGCAGATGTATTCTACCTGTTTCATTAGACATGGATGCCTGCGGAAGTTGTGGTTCACTGCCTTTAGAATCTTAGCAACATGATCAGGGTAGTGGCAAGAAAAGGCTCGAGGAACAATATCTCTATGCATTGTGATGGCTTGGACATGACTTCTAGGCAAACCCAATTTGTGAAGCAAAGAATCACCTCCACACATGATAGATGGTGAACCGAATGTTATAACGGGGAGTAAGGACGATGCCGGTGCTTCTCCACGTATTAGTAACATGAGGTTTAGAAGCAGCGCAAGGCTTCCACCAAGAGAATGGCCAGTGAAGCGCAGACTTGCAGAGTCACCATGAGAGTCCAAGTGAGCTTTGATCTCGGGCAACATCTGTTGATATATTCCTTTAGCAACCTCATAGATTCCCCGGTGTACAAGCACATCTAGACCCTGGACCACAAAAGAAAAATATTAATGGCTAAGTCTCACAGACATAAAAAAAATTCAAACAAATTGGTTATATAAATGTGGCCCAAGGTACAACACTCCCGCTAACATGACAACTGAGGACCAATGCACACCATAACTCAAATCCTAGTCACTGATGTTTCCCTGTCCAAGAGCTGATAAGGCTGCTCAAAGTCAAGATTACTTCTTTTGGGAACTAAATATTGTGACAGAAGCTTATGAATGTATTATCCTCATGATACTAGGTTAGTCCAAAAGCTATTTCAACTTAGGGTAGGTAGCAACTCATGTTTGATTTAATCAAGCCCCACAACAATGATGGAACCCAGATCTTACTTTCCAGGGGCTACCAACAAAAATATTTCATCCATATCATGGAGTCTAAGTAAAAAGGTAGAAAATCTGGCACAAATGAGAACCTAAGTAGTAAACATCATCGGTAGGCATCACCTCAAATTGGATAGGCTCAAATAAGAGATTTGCTTGCCAAGAAGCCAGTGATTCAGAACCCTGAAAGAACCAGAAAATTTAAAAGTTAAACCAAAAGTGTCCTATATGACTACATGAAAAGAAAAGGATGCTATGCTATGTTAGAAGATGTAAAAGGAAACCTCACTTGAATGACAAAATATCTGGTACTGCTGCTGTCGTCGTCACATATGTACCATTCACAAGGTGAATTCTTGGCCGAGTTCAGGTCCTTTGCTACGGCATCTTTCATCTCTTCCTTCCCAGCAACCACGGCGGTTACTGAATTTGTAGTGGCCACAAAGGACACCTCCTTGAGACTCTTAAGTGTACCTTTTGCTTCATTTTCTCCACTTTCCTCAGTTGGATCCTTGCTTGTTTCTGATTTAGCAGAATTGAAGGGAAGAATGCCCATTGTCTTGGACTGCAAGTAGGAGGCGGCAGAAGCTGCAATTCGATAAGCCACAAAATCATTTATATCAGTACCATTTTTGTTCCTTTCACTACTATTTTGCCTCTTTTCATTGCTCCCTTCTGCTCGAAGGATCTCCTCCTCGAGTTCTTGATGCTGAACTGGAGTCTGCTTTTTATCAGAAGCTGAAGACTTTCCTCTTTGATCAAATGAAGAGGTAACGAACCGCAAAGCATAGCGCTTAAGGAGGTCCTTTGGCTGCAGAATTTGTAAAACAAACATTGAAGCCAAAACCTCAGAATTTTCTCGCTGGAAAAAAGCTTAAACAGCGCATAAAACTCAGTAAGCATCATATGGAAGGGATTCATTCATCAACCCTTGTAATTATTTCATAAATTGACTTGACAAACGTCCCTTACACGTAATATGACATTCATGAAATGGACAGCCATTGACTTATAAGAAAGAAAATGGTGAAATCATGAACTAAAAAACGAAAACCAAAAGTTTGGCAGAAAACAAATTGCATTTAGACGTCTCTACACAGATTCCAAACCCTTCTCGGAAATTCCTAAGGTTACAGAATCAAATAATCCTAATTTTCTAATAAATCAATTGCAGGAAAATTTTAAGAACCCGATGAACAATTTGCAGAAACAAAGAACCTAAATTTCCCCCAAAAAAACTATATTTGCAGTAAAATCGAAGAACCTTCACAAGAACAATTGGTGGCAGCAAAGAATCCAAATATTCTCGGAAATCAATCACCCGAAACTTCCAAGTCGGTACCTTGATCTTTGGAGTGATGTAGGCGAGGCTGCAGAGGTAAGCCATCTTGCCGAACAGCCGCGCCTCAGCCAGTGTCACCCTTCGGAGCAACCGCGAGAACGACTCCCTATCGAACGCCATCCTCTCCGCCTCTTCGCCACCAACCACACACCCTTCGAGGCCATGGGCGCAGCCTGCCCCGACGCACACATCGCCCTCCTCCACCACCGCCGCCTCCTCCTCCCGGTTCTCGGTCGCTGCAGCCTCCTCTTTCCTCGGCCATATCGATCCCACTCTTAGTATATTCTGCACCCAATTCCCCCTCTTTTCCCCCACGACCGCTCCCTCCTCTGCCTCCTCATCTTCCTCCGCCTCTTCCCTCTTCTCCTCGTCCTCAGCGCCCGCTTCCTCGCTCCCCTTCTCCATCAGTCCGCCTCCTCTGCCGCCCGGCCACAGCCGCATCATCCGCAGCGGAAAAACATACGACTGTCTTGATGACCTCGACGCCGGATCCGAAGCTGGCGACGTCTCCATCGCACTCCCGCCGCCGGCCAAGGCGCCGACTTTCGCAGGCAGGCGACGGCCGCAGACCCCGACGTCGCGGCAGACGGCGATTTCAAGCCGAGGTACACCATTCATCAACCTCAGACCGTCCATATCGCGGAAAGCCTCCACCTTTACCGGTAAAACAGTCGTCTTTTGCTGTGCCAGGAGGGGAGGAGCCGAAGGGAAGCGCCAAGAACGAAGCAACTGCTAAAAAAACGCGGCCTTTTCCCTCTCTCGGGTGTCTCTCCTTCGGCCTTGAACGGATCCGAATCGAATGGGTCGCTGTTCACGAACCCAAACCTCCCACTTCTCTTGAAGCCTCCTCTTCGACGCGTGCTGCTGCGGCAAACCTTCCTGCCGTCGCTGTCGATTGGTCGAAACGGAAACAGAGACGTTAAGACTCGAAAGAGAGCGATGCAGGTGGGAGGTTTTGAAACCACGAGGCGCTTCTCACGGAGAAGCGACCGAGTACGGGAAGAAGGGACACGCTGCAAGTGGATAGATGGGACACGTCCTCCGTCGGCGGCAAGCAAGCTTTGTACAGGTGAGCTAACAATGCCAGCTTTTTCTCTACTTGCGTTGTATTCATCTTCGTCGTCGTCTTACGGGATTCCGAGACGAAGTCTTCTCTTTGGGGAGGGAACAATCGAATGGTTGTTTTGGGGGCATTTATAGGAAACTAATAATTTTAGGCGATTTTCTAATAAAAACTTTTCTTTTTAATCGATTCTTGGACACCGTTTCTCAATTATATAATCCTTTTGTTGTAGTATATTATAGAGTTTTATAACATGATTATAATCCTTTTATAACATGATTATAGAGGTTTTGGTAAATTTTCAAAAACACTATAATATGAGAGGAATAGACTCAAAATATATTAGAAAAATACTTATGAATCTTCCTCGAGTTTAAAATAGGTAGATTTTTATTTTAAAAAATAAATATTCAAATAAGTTGACTTCTGCTATGAGTTACAATGCTTTTCAATATGATTACAGTGTTTTTTTTTAATATTTAAACCCTATTACAAAACACTATAATAGATGAAAATGAACTAAAAACTATTAAAAAATACTTGTGAATCTTGCTTATTATCTATCATTATGAAAAATATTAAAAAGTACTTATAAATTTTATACTAGATATAGGGATCAACCTAAAATAGCACAGTTATAGTGTTGCTTTAACCAATAATACCAAGAAAATATTGTAACACAGGAGAAAAAAATATTATAACTGAGAGTTGATCCATAGAATTCCTGAGAATTCGATGGACCGATTCACTTTATGGATTGATCCATAGAAAAAAAAAGAAAGAGAAAATAAATGATTAACTATCAAATCAAGGATGTTTTTAAAATTAGGTAAAGAAGGAAGCACGGCTAAAAAATCCTAAAAATGGATGATAATTTTTTAGAAAATCCCGAAAAAAGAGCATTTATGAGAAATCGCCCAATAATTTTTCTTTGATAGTAATTAAGATTATTTACCATCCATATACTTTTGGTGTCAAATCGATGGGTCTACCGTTAACCTCAATCGAAATTAGACTAATTTGAATCGATATTATATATATATATATTTATTTAATGTATGTCCACTCAGAAATATTGTAGCTTATAAAGTTTCACTTTTTCATTACCAATTTATAATAAAAAATAGTTATTATAATTTTAAAAAATATATATAAACCAAAATTTAAAATTAAGCTGAGAAATATGAGAATTTATCATCTTGATTTTGAAATGTGCCAAGACCTTTCTGATTTTATACTTAATATTTATAAAAACCTATAAAAATAATAATTAAGATTTATAAAAAATAATTTTATACTTAATATTTCTTAAATAAAGTCGTAATATTTTGGTTTAGTAATTAAAAACACTTAAAGTTCATTCAGAAACGTTCATTCTATTTAGTATTCCACCAGCTTAGTTGAAATATCGACTGCAGTTGGATTTTAACAAAAAAAAATAATTTACATTAGTTATTGTCAGTGTTACTTTCATCCTGTAAAAGGAAAAAAAAATCATGAACTCCTCTTAAGCATTTTGAAATTAAGATATTTGATTTAAAAAAAGTCAAAATATGAGGCTTTTCCATAAATCATCCTTTTTTTTTTCTCATCTCCAATTTCTCTCTCTACTAGTAGAGTTTGTCACTCCTATTTCTCTCTCTATAGTGTTATTTCTTTTTCTATAGATCTATATATATATATATATATATATATATATATATATATATATATATATATATATATATATATATATATATATATCTACACTAAGAGCTGTAACTTCTTTCAAACTTTTGAGTGATCTGATGATGCTTGTTCTTCTTAATCAAGACCTTCGTGTTTGCATATTTGTATGCTAATTACTAGTTAAAGTACTGCCAAGCGAAACTTGAGTTCACGATGCAAGTTGTACAAGTATTTTTAATTAAATATTAAGAAAGATAGACAGATATATGATTTGAATTCATAGCTTGCTTTGGCATTATGATAAAAATTAATTGTTGTCACCAAATGACCCCAATATATTTAAAAGCCTAAACACCATAAAATTTAAAATTCAAGTTATATATAAATTGGGTGCCACATGCTGATTATTAGATCCATGGGAGGATTAAAAGATTTATTTATCTAATGATCATTTTGGATCATCTATCCAATACCAATTGGACATTTTTTTTTTTTTTCCTTCTCGCGTCCTTTAAAATACAAGAAATTAGTGAGAACATAGAGAAGAACACAACATATTTAGAGGATAAATTGAAATTTATTCATTGAAAGATGGTAAGTCAAATAGCTAAATTATCACGGGAACAAACTATGATTAAATGGCATAAGTGGAGGGAGTCCAAAGAACTTCACATTCACAAATACTGAGTCACTTCCAGATTTTGGATCTTTTCCCACTGTAACTGTGCCAATCAAAAGCAATCAGTGTCAGTAGCTTGGATTTGACAATGCAAAATCTGTAGTTAAACTCATATAAAAAAATATCATTCGCATTAGTAGATTGATATGCCAATGTTGTCATATATATATATATATATATATATATATATATATATATATATATTTAAAAGGGTTCAAAGTCTCAGAATCACAACTAATACTAGTCCTTAAGGGGCTCAGTGGGTTGAAAATTAATATATTTTATGATCCATTGAAAGTGTTTTTTGATAAAATCTTAAACTTAGGAGGCTTTTTAAATCATGTATCATATATTGCATTATATTATAATAATTATTTTTTTTAAAAAAAAAAATTCTAAGAACAGAAGTAAGAAGAATAAGGGTGACTAACCCAATATTGACTTTGATGGAATTGGTGGTAATGCCGGAGCAAGTGGCCGGGCAGCTGTTTGGGTGATGAAGAACATAGGTATGATGAGGAAGAACACGGTGAGACTAACAACAAGACGTCTTGCATCCATGACTTGCTTGTGGTTGGCTCTTAGCATCTGAATGGATGTGTGATGATGGATGATTCATTCTTGGAAGAAGTCATTATATATAGGTGGGAGTATTAAGTTATGTTAAGCTGTTGCTTTCAAGATATTAAACCGTATTATTTATTCAATCTCACCTTACTTTGAGTAACATAAACTGAAACATGAGATTTGAAACCGATTGCATGTTAAGTCAGCAGTTCATTAAAGAAAGTGGAGATGGTGTAGAGGTTGGCATACATTGATTACAAATGCCAAGTTTTTTTTTTTTTTTGAAGATACTATAAAACTATCGTCAAAAGGTTAATATTTCCCTGGGAAAAATAGGATGGGGTGATAACAATATAAGTTTAAGTTGGATCAAAGTTATTTTGGGCATGATGAGAAGAAGATCTAACATTATAAATCAGATCATATCTCATGTGATATGTTAAGCTTTTAGATTCAAGAAAAATACTAAAAGAAATTAAGATGATGATTCGTCCGACGCGTAGCTCACTGTCTTCTTATAGAGTTACATCAATCTTATGATGGTAGGAGTGCGGTACTGTATTGGCTATGTTTTTATTTGAATCAGCAACGTACGAGAGAACTGTTCTTCAGCAGTCTTCTCTTTGATCAGTGACGCACACACACAAACCCTTTGACTCTTAGAGACCCACAGCTTTGAGTTGTGATACGTCGTCCCCAATGGACCTTTTCTTGTAGCCTTGCATTCTCTCTCTCTCTCTCTCTCGCTCGCTCTTGTTTATGAAGTAGAGATAAAAACTCCAGATGAGACATCTGCACAAGAAGACTTGCTCTGCATCCGCTGATGCTGGAACACGATTGTTTTCGACTGTCGATCGAAGTCTTTGCACTCCACCAACGAACCAGCGTCTAAGAGATCCTCTTGTAGCTGAGTTGCACAAATGATATATAAATATAAAAACCTGATACCATATATTTGAGTGGACTCGGTTTAGTTCGTTAAAATTTTTATGTAACTTCGTTTTTTACAACATTTATGCTTATTTTTCCTTTTTCTCTTTGCAAGAAATTTTCTTCTTAAACTTTTATATTATATGATATGTCCGACGCTTTTTAACTTTTATATTATATTTCCTAAGCATTGAATATTGATGGACTTAGAAGAAAATTTTCTTTCATAGCCAAAGTTGAGCATCTCGCCTTCGGATCAAATTGTCACCATTGATTGAAGCTACCACTCTGACACCACCTGAGAAGTATGGTAAAACGTATTGGCGCATTACTCATCATTCTATCCCACCCTCAAGAGGTATGGTAAGGTACGACATGATTTAGATGGTGCCAACATCCTGAAAGGTAAGGTCTACCACAACTAAGATGTCAACACGCATTTAAAGCTCACATGCAGGAACACTGACTTCCATTAGACATTCTCGTATGACAATCCAACATGAAGAGGTATCAAAGCCATCTAGGGGGATAG
Source organism: Ensete ventricosum (assembly GCA_029747655.1). Taxonomy (NCBI): domain Eukaryota; kingdom Viridiplantae; phylum Streptophyta; class Magnoliopsida; order Zingiberales; family Musaceae; genus Ensete; species Ensete ventricosum. Next base: position 5,668,816 of record JAQQAF010000001.1, on the reverse strand, counting down.
TATCGTGGGGAAAAATAGCTTCTTCTCCCACAACCTCTTTTGCTAAAGCTCCGGCTCATACTAACCTAATCATCGGAGGAGTGAGTCGAGAGGCTCCTTGCCCCCACTTTGGCTTTTGTGCAGGACACACCAAATAGGAGAAAAAGGGAGGTAATGACTTGCTCTAGCTTTGCAGGACAACGATTGTGGGGATCATGCAACTCAACTGCCCTAGAACTCCCGATTGTCACCCTAAATCTTGGGTTGACGTTCTTGTGCACTCGAGCTGAACCAAGTCATGTTGACTCGACAGCCACGACATAAACATCTACGACATTTTTGGCGCTAGAAGGAAGGCTCATGTTGCAAGAACGCCAACAACCAACCAACCTCGGTGAGCATCTTGGGGAAGAGACTCAGTCTACACACCCTGCCCAGGGCCACACGGGGCAGACCCCTTTTCCTCCTCCCCTGGATGGGACCGTTCCATCGGAGACATCGAGCAGGTACTTGAGGTTGTTCAACGACCGAGGCCTTTCTTCCCTCATGAGTGGTGTTGTGCATTTCGTCATCTCGTCGGAAGCATTCCTCAACCTATCATAGCAGGTCCTGACCTTAATCAGAATGATTTAATCCATCATTCCCCTTCTTCCCTAAGCGAGCCTTCTTCCCTAGCTCGCCTCACAGGCTACGCCACCTCGAGGACCGGGGCTAGCACCATAACTGAGCCTCATCCAGGCACCCCTCACACACCAACTAACGTCGCCTCAGGCACTTTTGGACCCACCATCGCCCAATGGGACAATTTGAGAAGAATGTAAGCATGACGAGGAGTCATCCAGTCCTACACAACCTTCGCCCAAACATAGGGCTTCAGAGGCTTATCTGGCTCCCTTAAGGCACCTCGAGTCGAACACCCTATCATCTGATTCTTTACTGCGCTAAAGTAAATCACTGACTAAACGAAGATCAGAGGGAGTTTCACTAGTTAAAGAAGAGCGTGGGGAGAGCTCTCTCGGAGGATCCCCTTACATACAAGAAATCCAAGATAAGTCAATTCCCCCAAGCTTTCACCTACCTGCACTAAAGGCTTACGATGGAAGCTCCTACCTAGCGGAGTACTTTATTGCCTCTCGGGCTCAGATGGCCCTCTACGACACGTTTGATGCGTTGATGTGTCGAGCCTTCTCGATGACTCTTAGGGGGGCTACATGAATGTGGTACAATCGGTTGAAGCCTCTCTTAATCTCACCCTTTGACCAGCTAGCAAGAGAGTTTGAGTTCAACTTCCTGGCTAGTGACAAACTGAAGCCATCCGCAACAACGCTCTTCGGTTGAATCCAAAAAGGCAAAGAGCCCCTCTCCCACTTCATTTTGCACTTCGCGATAGAAATCAAGGCAGGACCCGATGCTCATCCCTCTTTAATTACGTAGGCGTTCTTAATGGGGTTGCAGCTATTTAGGTTCTTCTGGTCGATGATCGAGCGACCGCCTGCAACCATATTAGAGATGCTCCAGTGAGCCAACATGGCCACTAAGACACTAGTGGCAAGAAAGCACGAGGATTACAAGAGGTCCCACACGGAGAAATCCCGAGGACAACTCCCGGAGGTTCGAAGAAGGCAGCTCGACATACTAGAGCCATCTTACTCGAGGCTGCTTCAACCTCCCCTTAATTTGACCAGGACGAAGATTTTTCTCTAGATTAAAGAGAAGAGACTCCTGATGACACCCAACTCTATGAGGGGTCCCCGAGAGCTCAGGGACCGGGCAAAGTATTATAATTTCACCAAGATTATAACAATGACACAAAGGAGTGTCACAATCTCCATAATCAAATTGAAAAATTAATCTATAAGGGATGCCTCAAGTGCTATATCAAAAAGCCATCCAGATCCCCCTTTAGCCCTTGGAGCTGCCCCTCTAAGGCTCAGATTTTCTCCTGAGCCTCGTTATATTCTCGACAGCCTTGGTGGCTCGGGCCTCAGTCGTCACCACTACAATAGGACCGATCTCTTCCTTCAGCTACCAGACCTTGGCCCGAAGCTCACTGATGAGCCGAGAGAGCTCGTCGATTACCCTCTTGGAGTCATACACCTTATCAATTAACCTCATGGAGAAGTGAGTCAATAATCGAGTTTGAAAAATCTATGCAGAAGGACAATAGAGAAGATGCTCACTATGACTAAGTTTTTGGCGACATTGTCAAGTCAGCCCCATCTACCCACACATTGTTTTGGGAGAGTTAGCGTGGCCCACCGAGCCTTTAGCGAGCTCTCCCCAAACAACTTCGGTAGGTTGGCAATCTCTTGAGCTAGGAAAAACTCATTCTGTGAATGAGCCCAAACCCGACACACGTCCGTCATGGATCGAGACCGTGAAGTGGCCTTATCCTTCTGCCTGCTGCTCCCCTCCTCTCGAGGGACCTCTGATAGAGGTGCATTCTCTGAAGCAAGCGTTGATGGGGCTCCCTTGCAAGGAGCCTCTGAGCCCCCGTGCATCTTCACTTTCTTGGCTGGAAGTTCGGCCATGCAGGTTGTGCTTGCTTCAGTGGCGAGCTGATTGGAGTTTGAGAAGGTTTAGGGCATGGTGCCCGTGCATCAAACGAGCTCTTCATCCCTTGAAGGTTCATATCTGTAACATGAAGCAATCGATTGACAATGATTAGGAGATGGGACGAGCAGTAAATGTAACCCATAGTGGTCTGGCTAAGGCGCTACCAGCCAGGCCTCTACCATTAACTTGATGGCTTTCGAAGAGGAAATAATCCCCCTTAGCCTTTATTAGGAGGGAAGGGGAGCTGTCAACGTCACGACGGGACCATTTCAGACTGAAATCCCAACCCTTGAAAGTGATGCCGAAGAAGAATTGAGACTTCCATCTTTTGTTATTAGAAGGAGCCTCGCACACATGGAAGCCACTCTAGGAGATTAGGTAATAGCTTCCACACCCCTTGCCGAGGTAGAAGCAAGCCAAAAACAAGATGAGTGTCGAGTCGGTCTGAGTTGCCCGACACTCTCCAATAAAAATGATGATGTAACGTCAAGAGTTCGATGCTTTCTGGGATGGAGAAACCCTCCGGTGCTGGAGGCATGAGATCACTAGCGAGCATAGAGGAAACATCAGTCTCACCTCGAAAGCATCAACTAACAACCCAAATCCATTCGGAGAAGGGTCAAATGAACGTTGATCGACTTCTGACAGATGCTAGTTGTACTCATTGAAAATACGATACCTGGTCCTAATGCGAGGCATGAAAGATCTAGATATGACTGACTCTTTGTCGCGCTCCAGGAGCATAGCTTCCAAACCTTTGGAAGCCATCTCGTCTAAGGAGGATGACGAGCCAAACGGGGAACAACCCCCTAAATTCTTTTCACTAATTGATGAGGAGGGAGACATAGTAGAACAAATGCAGAAAAGCAAAAATGTCAAAGGGGACAAGGGACGAAAGACTCAACTGTCGAAACCAGAGATGACCGGAGCAGACAAAAGGCGACTAGCACGAAGACAAAGGAACAACAGGCAAAGAACAAAGAGCAATAAAGCCTCTCATCTCCTACGAACAAGGTTTATAAAGACATACAAATATAACATAATCGAGGCAACCTTTCAACCGAAGAGGCACCCTTGAGACAAGAGGCACGTCGTCCAAAGCAGCTCTTCGATTTTTCGATACGAAGACAGTGCGACATCTCAAGATCCCAAGGGGATTCAAAGTAAATGGGGATAGAAATCCTAGAGAAACGATTTAAGGAAAGACATGACACATGTAAAATCGTCCAATAGCGATGCGATACCTCAGCATGCCATCATCATAAGAGGGTGTTTTTAGTTAAATATAATATTTTTTTTGTAGTTTATACAACATATCAAAACTACGATTTCATCGTTTGGTTGCTTCACCAAAATGATGTCCGATCCGTTGTGATAATTATGCTACGAACACATTGCTTGCGCACGTAAGAATAACGGTTTCTACATGTGTGACGATTCAAAGCCGCCCTCTTGGACCACGTACAGATCAGCTCCCAGTACCACACCATGGTGGGTTATTTCCAACCACAGAAACCGTGCAATCTGTCCTATTCTGGAGGGTCCCACAGAGTTGTTCACACGCGTCGGTGAGCGAATTGTCGAAGTCAACTAAAAGAATCCCCGCAACCACAGCCATCATGGCCAATTCCTGTAAATTCCCGCACCCTGAATTGGGAGTCTCCTGCTCGAGTAGAAGCAGGCGATCCGAACACGGACGGCAGCGACTCATCGCGTCCGTTAAAATAGGACTTCAGGATTTCCCAGCAGCCGTCGGGATCGAATCCAACGACCAATGTCGCTTTCTAATCCAATCATTCCCTCTTCTCGCATCATGAGACAGCCTCCGTGGGAAGCAGCCGACGACGGACGTGAGGAGGAGGTGGAGGAGGAAGCAGAGGAGACGGCCTTCCGATAATGGCGTCGCTCTGCAGTCCTTCGATCCGATCGGAATACTAATTTGATCTTCTTCCTGCTGTTCGATCCTTCTCGCTCGAGTTGGCTCCTTGCGAGGAGCTCCTTGGTTCTTGATCTCGAGCCCATGCGACGCTGGATCTCCGCTACGCCCCTCCCGAGAGAGGAAACCCAAGTTCTCGGTTGGTGCCCCTGCCTCTATCGATTCGTCTTCGGCACGAATTCCCTCGATGGCGGCCGAGACCCATAGCCTTACGACCAGAGGACTCCTCTGCCACGCCGCCGCCGGGGCTTGCGCTGGTACTCCCAAATCTTTAATTTCCCCATCTTATTATCGAGCATAAGTTTTTTTTTTTTTTATTGGAAGTTGATATGGTCATGATGGAGTTTGAAATTTTCGGATAGGTGCCATTGCGGCTACTTTCGTTTGCCCATTGGATGTGATCAAGACCAGGTTGCAGGTCCATGGATTGTCAAAAATAGATAGAAATGGTGCTAAAGGTATGGAATTTACCTGTTTGGATCATTTTGATTCCCTTTATGCTGACATATATTTTGCTATGATTTTTTTGGGTGCTCTTTTGGTTTCTGTACCTCATAACCATGCCTTCTTTATGGTGGATAATTTAGATGTCTCTGTTGTCAATTAGTGCATATTCTGGAATGTGTTGACACGAGGATCTTAATATTCATTGAATAATTTTAAGAAATTTAAAAAGAAATCATCAACCTTGTCGTCTTTTAGATAAAAAAAGCTTGATTAATTAAGCTGCCCAAGTTGTTCTTCACATTTATTTTTTTATTTCATATTAAAAATTTTGTGATCTTATGGTCTATGTATACAGTATACGAATACATAGACTTCCCAATTGGTTCTCCATCTTGATATTTATTTTTTAAATTAAGGTTTAAAAAAATTGAAGAGTGAGCTTTATAACTGTGATAAAGAAACCATGATTTGGGTGACTCAAACTGCCACAATTAACTATGCTCTCTTTGCTTCTAATCCTTTCTTCCGCAAAAAATCTTATGCCTTAGGAGTCATCTAAAGGGTACCATTTTTTTCAACACTCAAGTAGGCTCTACTTGTTTATATCTTCTGTTTGTGCAATTTTGCTTTGGAAGTATTCCACGATCTTGGCATCAAAAGATCCTATAATAAAAGTCTCTAAGATTAATGGCTGCTAGTGTCAGAATACAAAAATGAACATGCGAAACAAGAGAAAAGGATGATACAAGATTTTTGTCAAAGGATGTGTACTATTAGAAAACAAGACAAAATAGAGAAAAAAAACTTTTACAATTAGAAAGCAAGACAAAATATAAAAAGAATATAATAGACCAAATGGGCTTGGTAAAGCATGAAGAAATGTGGGACATGGACAAATTGGAAAAAACATGCTTGGAAATAATGTTGTTGTCAGTGGAATGAGCAGCAAATATGAAAGGGGAAAGGCGAACGTCAGTGTTTGAAAATCCTTAAGTGTAGAAATATATTATAAAGAAATCCAATTCATAAGCGATGGATAGGACAACATTCCTAGATTAGAATTACTTTTTCACAGTTAATTCATGGCATGATCAATGGCCTTTCCACATACATTGTTATTTTTCACCTCAAACTGCATATCACTTTTAAATGCTTTCCTTGGATAACATCTAAGCATTTCTACAATGTTTGTCAGACTTGAAATTTGTATATACTAAAATAATAATTTCAACACTCAGTTTTGGTATAAATCTATAAATAGATAGTTTGAGTGATGTAATATGAAACTATGTGTGCTGTAACTCTCTGGTTTTGAAACTTAGACGATATATATATCTAACTTTTGTCTGCAGCAGACATGTCTTAGGAAAAGCCTGAATAGCATAACAGGGAATTTCTATTTAAGTCATGTCATATATTTAATTCCATAAACTAACTCTCCTATTAAAAATCTTCTCTCTTGATTCAAAGTCAATCTTTTACAGAACATTATGTATATTTAGCCTCAATTATGTGAATATTTTGTTACGTGGGTAATTGAGCCTTCAAAGTGATGCCAGAGCATGGATACCGGTGCTACATCAACTAGTCTGCAAAATCTCATGTATTTATTAAACTTCATATGGTGATAATTAAAGTATATTATCTCTTTGCTGTTTGTGGTGGTTAGTCTTTTTAGAATGTGATTCTTGGACATGTGACTTGAATTAAATCTGATAGCCTCTGTAGTTGGATGTGATTGAATCACTAAATATCGTCTCTGGCGTGAATGCGCCAGTCAATTCTGCTACATTGTGAAACTCATAAAAGCTTGCAGTTGTTAGTTTGCTGTTTCCATAATATTAGCTGATACATCCAAGAGGCAGAAATTGTTTATCCTAATTGATTCATTATTCTCCAGAAATAATTCTTGTATTTAATTTTTTATTAGGTAGCATCATAATTAGAAGTTTTGAGCAAATAGTCAAAAGGGAAGGTGTTCTTGGCATGTATCGAGGATTGTCACCAACTGTTTTGGCGTTGCTCCCTAATTGGGCTGTAAGTCATCGTCTTATTCAGCAAGATTAAAATTTATGTTTGATCTATATATAGAATCTACATCAGGTAGGTTCTATCATGGTCTTTTATCTACGTTTCTTGGTGGGCAGAATATTTTTGCAGTTAGTTGGTCACTTATGTAAATCAATTGCAAGATATTTGTATGGTGTATTGTTTTTAGTTGGTTAACATTCTTTTTGTAGAAATATGATCGTTAGGTGGATATTCTGAGTTAAAATTTTAAAAAAATTCAGGAATGACTTTTTGTAAAATTATTGTTGGGATAGAGATACAAACTGAGATTGATTTGTTGGTCACTTCCAATTCAGGAACCTTGGTTATGTCTTGAACATTCCTTACCTTTTTTCTGAATGCTTTCCTTCCGGAACTGACTTGAACATTACAAGATCAATGACTTGAACATTGACTCACCCAGGAACTTGTATTGGCAGGAGCCTTGTGCATTGGATTGCCCAATTTTTTTAAATTTATTTTTAACACTTCCCTTCTAATTCGTGATTTTCTACCTTTCCAGGTTTACTTTACAGTGTATGAACAATCAAAAAGCTTACTTTCTTCAAATGGTTAGTATATGTATGTGACATATTAGTGTCCTTTCACTGACTAGTTTCATTTTGCTCTCTGATTGTACTTTATGAAATTCAATACTTGGATAGATGGAAACCATCAACTATCTATAGGTGCACATATGTTTGCTGCATCTGGTGCTGGAGTTGCTACTACTATTGTGACAAATCCACTCTGGGTTGTCAAGACAAGATTCCAAGTATGTCAGATTTGTTTATAATGAGCACCTTGTTTGTTAGCAATTACCATTCATTCTGAAGAAAATTTTGAATTGTATTATAGACGATGGATTCATTTTTTTTACATAATGAATTACTTGTATAATGGATTCAGGATGCACTTTGGATCTCTTTTTTTTCTGTTTCTTTTTCTTGAAGTTCTTTTGTTATCAGATAGTGGATAAAAGATGCATAAAATTTAGTTCTAGTTCTGCCATGTTCTGTCATGTTCAAAGAATTGATCAGGGTTTTTATTCTACTTGGACAGCTCCATTGAGAGCTTTTATCATTGTGGATAATTGTTTTTGTTCACAGGGCAATTTTTACACTCAATTCTGCAGAGTCTTGTCATAGTCTTGCATATTGCCAAGGACGTTTCCTGAATGGAGGCTCTTCACATCCATAAATGTAGAGCAAACTTAAAGTTTGATGTTCATGCTTTTGTCTCATCAGAAATTTGAAATCAAAGCACCTCATAATTTTCTTATTTTTTTCTTGTTAACTGTGCTATGTCCATACATTTGTTTATTTCAGCTTGAAACTTCTTTTTTCTGTTAATTATTGTGAAAAATGAAGTGCTATAGAAGCAAGAATGTTGTTCTGTGTAGGCCAAAAACCATTAATTTTTCCTCTTTCACTTTTCCAGCTTCTGTAGATTCCCATGCGCTCACCTATAGCATTCATAATATCCTATTCTGCCTTCATCTTAGAAGATTTTGAATGTCTTTAATCAGCCCTAGACTCAAAGACACTTCCAGAGTGATGATTTTAGGTTCTAGGTGAAGCTTACCTGCATTTCTTTTCTCTTTTTTTTATTTATGCATAATTTTACATGGACTTCGATTTTCTTGATTTTGTTAAATAAAATTTTACTTGATATTGTTATTTCATGGAGTTAAATGCTAAGACACTGCTAGGATTTTTGTGAATATATCATTATTGTGAAATCTTAGAGGCCATTGGATCATATTCTAGTATCTCATCTAATTTTCCTGACGTGTATATTATTCATTGATCATCACAATATTATCATATAATGACAGAATTTAGGAGGCCAAAATATACTTCTCTAACTGAGCTATTTTAGAAAGCCATTTATTGAACTTATCTAGTATTATTTCCCAATCCACAACAATTTCACAATTTTATGAGGTACATTGAAGTATAATCAGGATGTTAGAAAAATAATTACTACAGTTACCATTTTTACAAGCTCAAGGATTACTGGGTTGCACTCACATGTAAGAAAAACAGGAAGGGCACCAATTGGCAGCAATTAAACCATTGTGATTATATTTTTGATTTCATGATCCATGGATCTTTAATTCTTGAAGGCATGCATGGAGATTAAAAATTACTAGTCTGCATTATTTTGTAATAACCTTAACCATTTAATGCACTATGTGCAGGCTCAAGAATTTAGGGTGGGCATGGTTCCTTATCAGGGAACACTTAATTCATTGAGGAGAATAGCCCATGAAGAAGGTATCCGAGGGCTTTACAGGTGAGACCTTTCTGAAGAACTGTAATATGACATTATTGTAAATTCAACTTGAATATCATATTAATTGAATGTGCTGATACTATGTGTTGCACAGTGGTCTACTGCCTGCTTTGGCAGGGATAAGCCATGTTGCCATACAGTTCCCTGCATATGAGAAGATTAAATGTTGCCTTGCTGAACGAGGTATCACTTACCAGTAATCTGAAACTATATAGTTAAGTTATTGTAAATCTATTAATTTCTTCTTTTCATTAATATATGCTCTTATGTTAGATAATACTACAGTTGATTCGCTTACTGCTAGTGATGTAGCTGTTGCTTCATCTATCTCAAAGATAGTTGCATCGACATTGACCTACCCTCATGAGGTAATAACTTCCTCTAGCCAAGGATATTAAAGTCATTCACCATGCCAAATAAATTTACCATAGACAGCGTTATGTTTGTCTCCATTTTCTGTAATTATCTTCTTATCATAGGTGGTACGGTCAAAGCTTCAAGAACAAGGTTTTCATACTGAGATGCAGTATAAAGGTGTCATTGACTGCATAAAAAAAGTATTTCGGAAAGATGGTATTTCTGGATTTTACCATGGTTGTGCAACAAATTTGCTTCGAACAACTCCAGCTGCTGTAATTACATTTACCAGCTTCGAGATGATTCACAGATTCCTAACCAATTTATTCCCACCCGAATCAAATCCACATGTGCTGTAATTGGGGATGATGCTCTGGCTACAAAATGTTGTCCTTGATGAACCAGCCAACACATATATTCTGTGCCATGTTGCAATTCTTTTACCTGAAGGCTTCCTTCTGGTACTGACCTTATGACTTCAACTATACTCATGAGCTATGAGAAACTTCCAGTGATGAAAGAGGAAGTAGGAAATTTTGGATCTATAGAAGAACATGCTGTCTTTGGAAGCATAAAGCAATCTGATGACCACAGAAATTATTATTAGTGAGCTTTTGAGTTCTTTTGGTGTTCATTTGTTGTCAGGCAAGATTTTGCATTCTGTAAGAACTAAAAGAATTCATGCTATTTTAGGGATCAGATACTGAGACAAAAATGTCTTTAACTAGCGAACTACGATTTCATTGGAGCTCATTTTTTGGGTTAGTTATTGGTAAATCAGAATTGTAAAACTGATGCTGATCCATTATTCATATTGTCATTTAATATGTTATAGAAGACAGCAAAATTATTGCAGGTCCTACACGGCTTGTTGCCACTACAGATATGTTATGGCTACCAACTTTTTGGTCACTATGAATCGTCTCAAATCTCTGTGCTTCTCTTATAGCAAAGCTCACAAGTAGTTTCTTGTCATCCATGTCTAATTATCTTTTTTTTTTCTTCTCTGTTGCACCCATATATTTTTTTTTTTTCTCAGAGTAGAATGAGATGCATAAAATCTGCACTCGGGTTCGAATTTACCAAGGAGAAATCATGTGATATATATATATATATATAATTTGACATGCAAGGATTTTAGATTAACTTGGTACTGATGCGATCGATGCGATGCCTTTGTGGTGTAACTCCTTTTGGTAGCTTCTTAAAAAGCTTTATTTTTGACAGGTGAGATTATTACAAACTATGCAGCATTTAAAGCTGACGAACTATAATGATATGTGGACTACTGTAATGATCTTCTCATCGCATCTAATATTGTTTGTTTCTGGTCAGAAATATTTTATAATTATATATATATTTTTTATTGGTGCCACTTGTATAATATTCTTCATAAAATGAATATGGATTAACATTTCTATACCCAATAGCAATCATTGCATAAGAACATGAAAATTTTGATTTCTCAAAAAAAAAGACATGAACAAATTTTATTCTCTAAATCTACATTAACTATCTTAAAGATGGTTGCACCTTGATCCTCGACGATGCTTATCAAAGTGAATTTTAGGCATCAATTATTTCACATCGGATTCTAGAACCATTTATTAATCTTTCGCATCGTAAATTTCATTATAAATATAAGAAATAAGCCACGAATATTCTCGAGCGATAAATTGATACTTTTGAGCATTGTATATCGATGGTCAAGTAAAAATACAATCGTTCATTTCTCTTTATCAATTTTAGATATTTATATTATTTTTTTTATAATTTTTACTCAATTTTTACGTGCATTCGTTAAACTTATATGTAATAGAGATTCTAATAGCAGTTTAAAATAGCTTTGCAACATCTCTATCTCATACATCAGCCACAGATTTTTTTTTATTTTATAAATGAACCATACAATAACCATGATTTGTTTCTGAGAATATATTCTTCACACCTAGAAGAATTTTTGGATTCTGATTAATTAAAAATAATTTGTCATAATTATTAATAGCAATAGCCAGAATCAAAGTACCAAAATATTTACCCGATAGATATGCAATATCAATATAAAACATAAGTTGTATATATAAACTGAATCATATAAGGCAAACTCTGAAAGTCCAAAACATATTTTTAAAAAATAATTTTCTGATATTATTATCATTTGAACATGAGTGTTTTAGTCATGAAGATTTGACTCCCTTAGAGAATAGAATTATATCAGACTAATCAAAATCATCACAAACTTCATTAAGGTAATCTCTCATGGAAGATAAACATTCATGTCTGATACAATAACTCCAAATCTTTTTTCAATATCAATGATAATCATCTTTGGAGCATAATCAATATTTATCGTAATTTGATTCTATTTTTTTAATAAAAAACTAGTATATTCCTTATGATTCTAATATAATCTTGCAAATTACATTCATGTCCTTTATGAAACTTGATAATTCTGATATAGTTACTATCATCATTGGCAATCAGAAACTATACATTGGACCTTTATCTTATGGCTTCTAGTTGCAATATATTTGATCTCAAAGTTTTCTCAAATCATGTACTCTTTTGTAGAATTTATTTTCTATCTCAAAATACCTATAAAAATATATTTATTGGGTTAGAAATTAATATATAAATACATGATAAATTAATTTTAATGTCATTCAAATATCTTACTTGACTAACAAAGATCAATATAGGAGAAATCATCTTCAGCATAAAGAACTATCATTAACAATACACCATCATCTTAGCTATCACCATATTCAACAAGCATTTGTTCAACACTATTATATATGCCCTCACTTAAAACAACTCACTCACCAATGATATTAGATGCATCATAACCTTCAACCTATTCTTGTATCTTATCTTCAACTAATTTATTTTCAAAAACATCATCATTATCATCATTTTCATGACAATAAAATAGACTATTCAAATATATGCGATCATTTTCATGGCAATAAAATAGACTATTCAAATATTGATAAAATCTAAGTTATTTGATATTGGGAAACCTTATCAGAGCATCATATGCGTAACAAAAAAATAAAATAAAAAGTTTTCCATGTTTATCATGTCATCTTGTGATGATTGATGTACAAAAAATTGTAAAATCAAAAAACTATGAATCATGTGAGATGTTACCTAGAGAGATCGTATATCCATAAAATTTTCAAATCCAATAGGAGAGGATGAAGGAGGTTAGATGTCATCTTCTCTAGTGGAATCTACATAGTCGATCGATGTAGCGATATTCATCCAATCATAATGCAAACTCGCAACTTTTATGCACCTTCTTCACAACTTTTGTGCACCTTATTCGCAGCTTTTGCACATCATATTGCAGCGAATGTGGAAGAACTCATTTCTTTTTCATTGTCCTCTCACACCAAAGAGAGGGATGGTCAGGTAAAAAGAGAAAGGAAATATGAGAATAGGAGGGGTGGCCAAAGATGTAGCCTATCACCTTTCTTGGCCGTCCCTATCTCCTATTTATAAAGAGCCTCTTAAACTATAATGGATCCTACCTTAGTAGGTATTGAATCTCTATCCAATTATCGTCACCTCTTGAATTATTGGATAGAATTGGATCTCTATCCAATTATAGTCACCTCTTGAATTATTAGATCTCTATCCAATAATTCAAGAGGTGTGGGCAGTTGGATAGAGATCATATGTACAACGAAACCTTATCAGAGCATCATATGCACAGCTAAAAAAATAATACAAAAGGTTTCATATGTTTATCATGTCATCTTGGCATGATTGATGTGTGAAAAATTATAAAATCGAAAAACTACGAATCATGTGAGGTGTTACCTAGAGTGATCATATATCCCTGAAATTTTTAGATCCAATAGGAGAGGATGAAGGAGGTTAGATGTTCTCCTCTCTAGTAGAATCCACATTGTGGATCGATGTAGCGATACTCGTCCAATCGTAGTACAAAACTCATAGCTTTTGTACACCTTCTTTGTAGCTTTTGCGCACCTTATTCGTAGCTTTTACACACCATCTTACAGCGAATGTAGAAGAAGAACTCATTTATTTTTCATTATCCTCACGGACCAAAGAGAGGGGTAGTCGACAGAGAAGAGAAAGGAGGGGGCGACCAAAGATGTAGCCTATCACCTTACTTGGCCGCCCCTGTCTCCTATTTATAAATAGCCTCTTAAACCACAATGGATCATACCTTAGTAGGTATTGGATCTCTATCCAATTAATCTCACCTTTTGATTTATTAGATCTCTATCTAATAATCTCAATTTACCTATAATTGGGCCTTATGTAAGTAATCTATTAATGTTGTGTCTCATCCAATGAAATAGAGACTTATTGTAACTCATATCTAATCTTCTACTCGATGTAACATCCACCATATGTGTGTGACCTTTTAGGCCTAATACTGAGTTAGCTATGAGTTACACTCGTTAGAACTCCTTCTGACTCAGTAAATTATTATTTTGAAATAATTCACTTAACTCATCGACTATAGACGTACTATGTCACTACGCTATAGTCCTTAGATAGTACAAGGAATCTAATCCATTAGACATGTGTATCCTCAGTTATTGTGTATCTATAGTTCCCCATCCATCTAATATCTCAGAGACTGTATATTAACCATGGTATTATTAGGCCTCATACAAAACTTATCTAAGTCTTGCTCTAATCAGATTCTTTCGGAGAACTCATTATCTCAATCCGAATGAACTTGGCTAGATAAGCGATAGCATACAATATATTTCTCTCATGAAATTGAGAACGGATGATCTTCTATTGACACTCAATTATCTTAGTAAGATTGACGACCAATCTTGATAACTAATTGTATTAAATCTAAAACTTTTAAACATATAAGTCCGACGTCAAAGAAATGAGTACTCAAACAAGACGTCCTTGGTGTCTTAAGCCTAAAGACTAGATACACAATTGGGACTACGAAATCACTGTCTGATGTCAGGTATCATTAACCATCCAGTGTTTTGTAAGTGGATTAATCAGTAAATTTATTCTCCAATAAGCACATGTATTGTATCCTTAATGTCCTCACATAAGCAGCTATGAGACCAATTGTCTCTATCGTATGGATGTGAATACAATACACTAATCTATTTTGATATCTAGATGTCCCTCTTGAGTAACATTTGATCAGGATTATTTAGGGTTTATGTTTAAAGGTGAATCGATCTCATTATCGTGATATCATTATAATCTGATTTTCATCATCTAAGGACATCACAATATATATGCAGCAAATAATAAATATAATATGAGAAAATTTTAATAATAATCATACAAAAAGATTGTGCTACGTGTCACACGTGTCATCACTCACGTAATTTCCCTATCCAATTAACCACACATTTTGAATTATTAGATCTCTATCCAATAATCTCAATTTGCCTATAATTGGGCCTTATGTAAGTAATATATTAATGTTGTGTCTCATCCAATGAAATAAAGGATTATTGTTAACTCATATCCAATCTTCTACTCGCTGCAACATCCACCATATGTGTGTGACCTTTTAAGCCTAATATTGAGTTAGTTATGAGTTATACTCGTTAGAACTCCTTCTGACTAAGTAAATTATTATTTTGAAATAATTCACTTAACTCATCGACTATATACGTACTAGGCCACTACGCTATAGTCCCTATATAGTACAGGGGATCTAATCCATTAGACATGTGTATCCTCAATTATTGTGTATCTATAGTTCCTCATTCATCTAATATCTCAGAGACCGTATATTAGCCGTGGTATTATTAGGCCTCATACAAAATTTATCTGAGTCTTGCTCTAATCAGATTCTTCCGGAGAACTCATTATCTCAATCTGAATGACCCTGGCTAGAGATTTGCTTAAGCGATAGCACACAAGATATTTCTCTCATGATATTGAGAACGAATGATCCTCTATTGACACTCAATTATCTTAGTAAGATTGACGACCAATCTTGATAACTAATTATATTAAATCTGAAACTTTCAAACATATAAGTCCGACGTCAAAGAAATGAGTACTCAAACAAGACATCCTTGGTGTCTTAAGCCTAAAGACTAGATACACAACTGGGACTAAGAAATCACTGTCTGATGTCAGGTATCATTAACCATCCAGTGTTTTGTAAGTGGATTAATCAGTAAATTTATTCTCCAATAAGCACATGTATTGTATCCTTAATGTCCTCACATAAGCAGCTATGAGACCAATTGTCTCTATCGTATGGATGTGAATACAATACACTAATCTATTTTGATATCTAGATGTCCCTCTTGAGTAACATTTGATCAGGATTATTTAGGGTTTATGTTTAAAGGTGAATCGATCTCATTATCGTGATATCATTATAATCTGATTTTCATCATCTAAGGACATCACAATATATATGCAGCAAATAATAAATATAATATGAGAAAATTTTAATAATAATCATACAAAAAGATTGTGCTACGTGTCACACGTGTCATCACTCACGTAATTTCCCTATCCAATTAACCACACATTTTGAATTATTAGATCTCTATCCAATAATCTCAATTTGCCTATAATTGGGCCTTATGTAAGTAATATATTAATGTTGTGTCTCATCCAATGAAATAAAGGATTATTGTTAACTCATATCCAATCTTCTACTCGCTGCAACATCCACCATATGTGTGTGACCTTTTAAGCCTAATATTGAGTTAGTTATGAGTTATACTCGTTAGAACTCCTTCTGACTAAGTAAATTATTATTTTGAAATAATTCACTTAACTCATCGACTATATACGTACTAGGCCACTACGCTATAGTCCCTATATAGTACAGGGGATCTAATCCATTAGACATGTGTATCCTCAATTATTGTGTATCTATAGTTCCTCATTCATCTAATATCTCAGAGACCGTATATTAGCCGTGGTATTATTAGGCCTCATACAAAATTTATCTGAGTCTTGCTCTAATCAGATTCTTCCGGAGAACTCATTATCTCAATCTGAATGACCCTGGCTAGAGATTTGCTTAAGCGATAGCACACAAGATATTTCTCTCATGATATTGAGAACGAATGATCCTCTATTGACACTCAATTATCTTAGTAAGATTGACGACCAATCTTGATAACTAATTATATTAAATCTGAAACTTTCAAACATATAAGTCCGACGTCAAAGAAATGAGTACTCAAACAAGACATCCTTGGTGTCTTAAGCCTAAAGACTAGATACACAACTGGGACTAAGAAATCACTGTCTGATGTCAGGTATCATTAACCATCCAGTGTTTTGTAAGTGGATTAATCAGTAAATTTATTCTCCAATAAGCACATGTATTGTATCCTTAATGTCCTCACATAAGCAGCTATGAGACCAATTGTCTCTATCGTATGGATGTGAATACAATACACTAATCTATTTTGATATCTAGATGTCCCTCTTGAGTAACATTTGATCAGGATTATTTAGGGTTTATGTTTAAAGGTGAATCGATCTCATTATCGTGATATCATTATAATCTGATTTTCATCATCTAAGGACATCACAATATATATGCAGCAAATAATAAATATAATATGAGAAAATTTTAATAATAATCATACAAAAAGATTGTGCTACGTGTCACACGTGTCATCACTCACGTAATTTCCCTATCCAATTAACCACACATTTTGAATTATTAGATCTCTATCCAATAATCTCAATTTGCCTATAATTGGGCCTTATGTAAGTAATATATTAATGTTGTGTCTCATCCAATGAAATAAAGGATTATTGTTAACTCATATCCAATCTTCTACTCGCTGCAACATCCACCATATGTGTGTGACCTTTTAAGCCTAATATTGAGTTAGTTATGAGTTATACTCGTTAGAACTCCTTCTGACTAAGTAAATTATTATTTTGAAATAATTCACTTAACTCATCGACTATATACGTACTAGGCCACTACGCTATAGTCCCTATATAGTACAGGGGATCTAATCCATTAGACATGTGTATCCTCAATTATTGTGTATCTATAGTTCCTCATTCATCTAATATCTCAGAGACCGTATATTAGCCGTGGTATTATTAGGCCTCATACAAAATTTATCTGAGTCTTGCTCTAATCAGATTCTTCCGGAGAACTCATTATCTCAATCTGAATGACCCTGGCTAGAGATTTGCTTAAGCGATAGCACACAAGATATTTCTCTCATGATATTGAGAACGAATGATCCTCTATTGACACTCAATTATCTTAGTAAGATTGACGACCAATCTTGATAACTAATTATATTAAATCTGAAACTTTCAAACATATAAGTCCGACGTCAAAGAAATGAGTACTCAAACAAGACATCCTTGGTGTCTTAAGCCTAAAGACTAGATACACAACTGGGACTAAGAAATCACTGTCTGATGTCAGGTATCATTAACCATCCAGTGTTTTGTAAGTGGATTAATCAGTAAATTTATTCTCCAATAAGCACATGTATTGTATCCTTAATGTCCTCACATAAGCAGCTATGAGACCAATTGTCTCTATCGTATGGATGTGAATACAATACACTAATCTATTTTGATATCTAGATGTCCCTCTTGAGTAACATTTGATCAGGATTATTTAGGGTTTATGTTTAAAGGTGAATCGATCTCATTATCGTGATATCATTATAATCTGATTTTCATCATCTAAGGACATCACAATATATATGCAGCAAATAATAAATATAATATGAGAAAATTTTAATAATAATCATACAAAAAGATTGTGCTACGTGTCACACGTGTCATCACTCACGTAATTTCCCTATCCAATTAACCACACATTTTGAATTATTAGATCTCTATCCAATAATCTCAATTTGCCTATAATTGGGCCTTATGTAAGTAATATATTAATGTTGTGTCTCATCCAATGAAATAAAGGATTATTGTTAACTCATATCCAATCTTCTACTCGCTGCAACATCCACCATATGTGTGTGACCTTTTAAGCCTAATATTGAGTTAGTTATGAGTTATACTCGTTAGAACTCCTTCTGACTAAGTAAATTATTATTTTGAAATAATTCACTTAACTCATCGACTATATACGTACTAGGCCACTACGCTATAGTCCCTATATAGTACAGGGGATCTAATCCATTAGACATGTGTATCCTCAATTATTGTGTATATATAGTTCCTCATTCATCTAATATCTCAGAGACCGTATATTAGCCGTGGTATTATTAGGCCTCATACAAAATTTATCTGAGTCTTGCTCTAATCAGATTCTTCCGGAGAACTCATTATCTCAATCTGAATGACCCTGGCTAGAGATTTGCTTAAGCGATAGCACACAAGATATTTCTCTCATGATATTGAGAACGAATGATCCTCTATTGACACTCAATTATCTTAGTAAGATTGACTACCAATCTCGATAACCAATTATATTAAATCTGAAACTTTCAAACATATAAGTCCGACGTCAAAGAAATGAGTACTCAAACAAGACATCCTTGGTGTCTTAAGCCTAAAGACTAGATACACAACTGGGACTAAGAAATCACTGTCTGATGTCAGGTATCATTAACCATCCAGTGTTTCGTAAGTGGATTAATCAGTGAATTCATTCTCCAATAAGCACCTGTATTGTATCCTTAATGTCCCCACATAAGCAGCTATGAGACCAATCATCTTTATCGTATGGATGTGAATACAATACACTAATCTATTTTGATATCTAGATGTCCCTCTTGAGTAACATTTGATCAGGATTATTTAGGGTTTATGTTTAAAGGTGAATCGATCTCATTATCGTGATATCATTATAATCTGATTTTCATCATCTAAGGACATCACAATATATATGCAGCAAATAATAAATATAATATGAGAAAATTTTAATAATAATCATACAAAAAGATTGTGCTACGTGTCACACGTGTCATCACTCACATAATTTTCCTATCCAATTAACCACACATTTTGAATTATTAGATCTCTATCCAATAATCTCAATTTGCCTATAATTGGGCCTTATGTAAGTAATATATTAATGTTGTGTCTCATCCAATGAAATAAAGGATTATTGTTAACTCATATCCAATCTTCTACTCGCTGCAACATCCACCATATGTGTGTGACCTTTTAAGCCTAATATTGAGTTAGTTATGAGTTATACTCGTTAGAACTCCTTCTGACTAAGTAAATTATTATTTTGAAATAATTCACTTAACTCATCGACTATATACGTACTAGGCCACTACGCTATAGTCCCTATATAGTACAGGGGATCTAATCCATTAGACATGTGTATCCTCAATTATTGTGTATCTATAGTTCCTCATTCATCTAATATCTCAGAGACCGTATATTAGCCGTGGTATTATTAGGCCTCATACAAAATTTATCTGAGTCTTGCTCTAATCAGATTCTTCCGGAGAACTCATTATCTCAATCTGAATGACCCTGGCTAGAGATTTGCTTAAGCGATAGCACACAAGATATTTCTCTCATGATATTGAGAACGAATGATCCTCTATTGACACTCAATTATCTTAGTAAGATTGACTACCAATCTCGATAACCAATTATATTAAATCTGAAACTTTCAAACATATAAGTCCGACGTCAAAGAAATGAGTACTCAAACAAGACATCCTTGGTGTCTTAAGCCTAAAGACTAGATACACAACTGGGACTAAGAAATCACTGTCTGATGTCAGGTATCATTAACCATCCAGTGTTTCGTAAGTGGATTAATCAGTGAATTCATTCTCCAATAAGCACCTGTATTGTATCCTTAATGTTCCCACATAAGCAGCTATGAGACCAATCATCTTTATCGTATGGATGTGAATACAATACACTAATCTATTTTGATATCTAGATGTCCCTCTTGAGTAACATTTGATCAGGATTATTTAGGGTTTATGTTTAAAGGTGAATCGATCTCATTATCGTGATATCATTATAATCTGATTTTCATCATCTAAGGACATCATAATATATATGCAGCAAATAATAAATATAATATGAGAAAATTTTAATAATAATCATACAAAAAGATTGTGCTACGTGTCACACGTGTCATCACTCACGTAATTTCCCTATCCAATTAACCACACATTTTGAATTATTAGATCTCTATCCAATAATCTCAATTTGCCTATAATTGGGTCTTATGTAAGTAATATATTAATGTTGTGTCTCATCCAATGAAATAAAGGATTATTGTTAACTCATATCCAATCTTCTACTCGCTGCAACATCCACCATATGTGTGTGACCTTTTAAGCCTAATATTGAGTTAGTTATGAGTTATACTCGTTAGAACTCCTTCTGACTAAGTAAATTATTATTTTGAAATAATTCACTTAACTCATCGACTATATACGTACTAGGCCACTACGCTATAGTCCCTATATAGTACAGGGGATCTAATCCATTAGACATGTGTATCCTCAATTATTGTGTATCTATAGTTCCTCATTCATCTAATATCTCAGAGACCGTATATTAGCCGTGGTATTATTAGGCCTCATACAAAATTTATCTGAGTCTTGCTCTAATCAGATTCTTCCGGAGAACTCATTATCTCAATCTGAATGACCCTGGCTAGAGATTTGCTTAAGCGATAGCACACAAGATATTTCTCTCATGATATTGAGAACGAATGATCCTCTATTGACACTCAATTATCTTAGTAAGATTGACTACCAATCTCGATAACCAATTATATTAAATCTGAAACTTTCAAACATATAAGTCCGACGTCAAAGAAATGAGTACTCAAACAAGACATCCTTGGTGTCTTAAGCCTAAAGACTAGATACACAACTGGGACTAAGAAATCACTGTCTGATGTCAGGTATCATTAACCATCCAGTGTTTCGTAAGTGGATTAATCAGTGAATTCATTCTCCAATAAGCACCTGTATTGTATCCTTAATGTCCCCACATAAGCAGCTATGAGACCAATCATCTTTATCGTATGGATGTGAATACAATACACTAATCTATTTTGATATCTAGATGTCCCTCTCGAGTAACCTTCGATCAGGATTATTTAGGATTTGTGTTTAAATGCGAATCGATCTCGTTATCGTGATATCATTATAATCTGATTTTCATCATCTAAGGACATCATAATATATATGTAGCAAATAATAAATATAATATAAGAAAATTTTAATAATAATCATAAAAAAATATTGTGCTACGTGTCACACGTGTCATCACTCACGTGATTTGCCTATCCAATTAACGTCACCTTTTGACATATTAGATCTCTATCCAATAATCTCAATTTACCTATAATTGGGCCTTATGTAATTAATCTATTAATGTTGTGTCTCATCCAATGAAATAGAGGCTTATTGTAACTCATATCCAATCTTCTACTCGCTGCAACATTCATCATATGTGTGTGACCTTTTAGGCCTAATATCGAGTTAGCTATGAGTTGCATTCGTTAGAACTCCTTCTGACTCAGTAAATTATTATTTTGAAATAATTCACTTAACTCATCGACTATAGACGTACTATGCCGCTATGCTATAGTCCCTAGATAGTACAGGGGATCTAATCCATTAGACATGTGTATCCTCAGTTATTGTGTATCTATAGTTCCTCATCTATCTAATATTTCAGAGACCGTATATTAGCCATAGTATTATTAGGCCTCATACAAAATTTATCTGAGTCTTGCTCTAATCAGATTCTTCCGGAGAACTCATTATTTCAATCCAAATGACCCTGGCTAGAGATTTGCTTAAGCGATAGCACACAAGATATTTCTCTCATTATATTGAGAATAGATGATCCTCTATTGACACTCAATTATCTTAGTAAGATTGACTACTAATCTCGATAACCAATTATATTAAGTATGAAACTTTAATACATATAAGTCTGACGTTAAAGAAATTAGTACTCAAATAAGACATTCTTGGTGTCTTAAGCCTAAAGACTAGATACACAACTGAGACTACGAAATCACTGTTTGATGTCATGTATCATTAACCATCCAGTGTTTCGTAAGTAAATTAATAACTGAATTCATTCTCCAATAAGTATCTATATTATATTTTTAATGTCTCCACATAAGCAGCTATGAGACCAATCGTCTCTATCGTATGGATGGGAATACAATACACCAATCTATTTTGATATCTAGATGTCCCTCTCGAGTAACCTTTGATCAGAATTATTTATGGTTTATTTTTAAAGGCGAATCAATCTCATTACCGTGATATCATTATAATCAGATTTTCATCATCTAAGGACATCACAATATATATGTAGTAAATAATAAATATAATATGAGAAATTTTAATAATAATCATACAAAAAGATTGTGCTACGTGTCACACGCATCATTACTCATGTGATTTGCTTATATGACATATATAACCAGCATTTGTTATTTAGCTTTTACCTCCATATGGTGTATGACTATTAACACTATTAAAAATTAAAAATAATTCATTGCGGGAATAAGACCATCCCTATAATGAGATCATTAGAAAAATAAGCATATAAGCTAAAAATCCAAAAAAAAAATACATATAAATTAATGTTCAAATAGGAGAAAAATTGGTACAAATTTAGCCTTTTGAGGTTGATTTAAGTGAAATTGCCCTAATATATGTCAAAGTATCATGAAAGTTTAAGAGTTTTCATGGATAAAATATAAATGAAAAAATAATACATTTTAATAAAATTATAATATTCTTTTTAGAAGGAAGAAAACAATAGTGTAATCATGTCAAAAAAAAAAAAACAGTGTAACTTAATCATATTCAAAATTTACACAGAATATCTATGAAACACATGGATTTAGTGAAAATTACTTTGAAATTCTTTTTATGCTGGCAAATAGGAATATATGAACCAATATAACCATAAAATTTATAGAAGATAAAAGGTTTTACACAAATCAGTGAACTATTATATGCTAATATAATATTAAAAAGAGTGTTTAGGTCAAATAAGAGATTTAAATATCACTCTCTATATAAAAACCAAATATTTTAACCTCAAATAATTATGAAATGATCAAAAACTAACCAAAACAATAATATAGTGCAGGGATTTTATCTTTTTGATTCAATGCTCGAACACAAAAACCCCTGATAAAAAAAAGGATAATTATAAATTATCCGCTGTAGTTAATTATAACATCTTAATCTCTATATTTTAAGAAAACAGTATTGGGATCCCTACGCTTACGAAAATGAAACATGTAATTTCAATTCTCTTCACGTCATTAATTTCAACAACGAAGTACACGAATGAAAAGAATAAACACTAATTTTATATAAACTTCTTCATATTGCTTTGTGATTTTGAAGAAATTAAGTTTTAAAATTTGATTGGATTATAATTCTTGTACAATATAAACCAAAACGATAATTCCTTTCCTGAGCCCTGACATTACCTAAGTAATTAGTTTTCTATTTTCGGATAAAGTGTATCTGTGCCAATGATGATTTCCTTTGGTAACCTAATAGTGGACGGTCTTTAATTAATATCGAACAATGACAACTAAAACCTGTAAAATAGTGATTGCCAATTAAACCAATATAACAATGTAGCTCATGCTTTCTGAGGACAGAAACGAAGGACGTACGCATGAAGACTATTTTGCTATATTCTGCAGAAACATCGTTGCTTCACAGATTATATATAAGGGATCGATAGGTGGAGGACTGCGATATCAATAGGTTAAGCTACAATGGCCTTCAACGCCAATCTTGTCCTCGTCACCGCATTCCTGTGTCTTCTTAGCGTCCACCATGGAAGCGCCTGCTACCCGGCCATCTTCAGCTTCGGCGACTCGCTGCAGGACACCGGAAACTTCATCCACACCTTTGCCAACACCACCATCAGCAAGCTTCCATGGGGCACCACCTACTTCCATAATGCGACGGGCCGCTACAGCGACGGCCGTCTGATCATCGACTTCATTGGTCTGTGGTCGCTTCCTGATGAAACTTGATGCACTCCTTTCTTTGTTCTTGTTTCTGACATGGTCTAGGATGCCGGTGGCGATACTTGCAGCACAAGCGCTGGGGCTGCCGCTGGTGCCGCCGTATCGTGGAGGAGTAAATTTCTCACGTGGAGCCAACTTCGCCTTCGGAGGGGCCACGGCGCAGGACCCGAACACTTTGGCCGGTCTTGGACTTAATGTTACTGGTTTTACGGACAGGTCCTTGTTCGTCCAGCTTGGCTGGTTCAAGGAGCTGCTTAACTCCGTGCCATCTCTGGCAGGTAAGATTTCAACGACTGCAGGTGTCATCTATCTTAACTTCCGGCGAGAGAGAGAGAGAGAGAGAGATTGAGTGTCTTCGATTCTTGGATTGCCAGATCGCACGTTCTTGGGCAACTCGCTGTTCATGGTGGGAGAGATCGGAGGCAATGACTTCAACGCGGCGTTGTCCCAGAGCAAGTCGATAGAGAACATAGAAAATGCATTCGTTCCCGGTGTGGTCCGAACGATCAGCTCCGGCATCACTGTAAGTGTAGTGATAACACTGTGAACACTTGATTCTGAGCAAGCTTTTAATTTCTTCCGTCATCTCACTTCATCTTTGGAACGCTAGACTTTAATCGAGCTCGGCGCCAAGAACTTCATCGT
This sequence comes from Ensete ventricosum, assembly GCA_029747655.1. Classification (NCBI taxonomy): domain Eukaryota; kingdom Viridiplantae; phylum Streptophyta; class Magnoliopsida; order Zingiberales; family Musaceae; genus Ensete; species Ensete ventricosum. Next base: position 5,643,584 of record JAQQAF010000001.1, on the reverse strand, counting down.
TCCCGGAAACCTACCGATCGGCTGCATTCCGGCGTGGCTGTCAAAGTATAAGAGCTCAGCTCCTGGGTACTACGATGCAAATGGCTGCATCAAATGGTTGAACGACTTCTCGCAGTTTTACGGCAGCAAGCTGCAGGATGAGCTGAAAAATCTCAAGAGTGTTCATTCGACAGCGAACATCTACTATGCTGATTACTATGGCGCCGGATCGAGGGTGTTCTCCAATCCAAAACAATTCGGTGAGCTTCTTAATCCTCCATGAACGCAACCTATATTGTTTTTTCCTCCGCGGCTCCAGCGATGGCCACCCTCTTCAGTGACCTCTTCCTCGTGAATTAATTACCACGCCGGAGGGAAGACCACAATCCAAACTGCAGTTAGACAAAACACACTGCAAGTCTACTTAGCATATTTATTAGATTTCCTCATTATTAGGCATAGAAGACCACTACTCTTCTAGGAAATCCAAAATATGGACAACAACCACATCATCATCTCCGTTTTCTTATTTGCTCAACTTCTTGTCACAGAAATGGTGTATCCTTTCCATCTTCGCTCAGTAATTACTCTGAGCCAACATCTAACCTTCCTTCCTTCCTCTTTTAAGGATAATTTCTTGTCGCCACTGCAGCAACAAGAGACTCATTAATCCTTGTAAAAATGTATTAAACTAAAAAAAAAGAAGTATCGTCGTGATACCTCAACCATCATCACCTTGTCAAGTTAATAACAATATACGCAGCAGATTCTTACGATCCAATTTAAATTCTTGATGTTGAACTAAACTATCATCCTCCATCAGAACTCCTTAATTGTCTTACAAACAAACTCTCTAAATATAAAATTAAGGTGGATGTATTTTATGTGTTTTGCAGGTATTACAGAACCATTCGTTGCTTGCTGTGGAGGGAATGGTCATGGGTGCGACGGGACTGGACCTGTCTGCAGCAATCCATTAAACCATGCTTCTTGGGAAGGATTCCACCCGACGGAGGCATTTTATCATGGCGTTGCCGATGGACTCATCGGAGGGCCATTTGCTATTCCTTTGTTGAGCCAAACCTGCTAAAACCGTGCTAGCAAGAGAGCTCACACGCTGAGTTATTCGCCACGACACATACGATGAGAATAAGATGCTCAGAAACCATTGCTGAAGCTGAAGAGGTTTCAAATAAAGCTTCATTCTTGTTTAATGATCGGAACATCCAATCTCTCTCTCTCTCTCTTTATTTTGGTCTTTGCCGTGCGTGTGTGTGTGTGTGCGTCTACAAGTGAAGACCACATTTGATTCAGATATGCCTATTCACGGTGGATCCAATTAAGAGCAGCCATTCCACCACTAATATCTTCCTTGGAACTTAACCTCGGACACGATCGAAGGTAATCGAAATTATTTCATGCAGAGCCTACATGCATGAATTTTATTATTACTATTTATTATATATATAAATATAGTGATGGACCTCGAGCTACTATCATCCATTAGCAATCAAAAACTATATATTAGACCTTTATTTTATAACTTCTAGTTGCGACATATTTGATCTCAAAAGTTTTATCAAATCACATACTCTTTTGTACCTATAGAAATATATTTATTGGGTTAAAAATTAATATATAAATACATAAATAAATTAAATTTAAATGTCATTCAAATATCAAACTTGACTAACAAAAAGATCAATATAGGAGAATTCATCATCTTCATAAAGAACTATCATTGACTATCACCATATTCAACAAGCATTTGTTCATTACTATATTATGCATGCCCTCACTACAAACAAATCACTCACCTTCAACCTATTCTTGAATCTTTTCTTCAGCTAATTTATTTTCAAAAACATCATCATCTTCATGACAATAAAATAGACTATTCAAATATATCTGAGATATTTATTTGGTATTTAGCTTTTACCTACATATGCTGTCTGACTATCAATACTTTTAAAAATTAAAAATATTTCATCGGGAAGAGGACCATCCCTATAAATAAGATCATTAGAAAAATAATCATACAAGCTAAAAATCCAAAAAAAAAATAAATTAATATCCTAATAGGAGAAAAATTAGCACAAATATATCCTTTTGGGGTTGATTTAAGTGAAAATGCCCTAGTATATGTCTTTTTGAAAGTATCATGAAAGTTTTAGAGTTTTATGGATAAAAAATCATATATTTAAATAAAATTATAATATTTTTTAGAAGGAAACAAACTATAGTGTAACCATGTCAGAGAACAGTGTAACTGAATCTTTATGCAGAACATCTTTTGAAACAGATGGATTAATTACATATTAACATTCCAATCCTTATACTTCAAAAAAAAATAGTATTGAGATCCCTACACTTATAAAAATAAAACATTTAACCCCGATTCTTCTCGTGTTGTTAATTTCATTATCTTATATAAAACATTTAACACAAATGAAAAGGATAAAAAAATAATTTTATTATCTTTTAAATTATTATTTTATATAAACTTTTTTTTTCTTTCTCTTTCCAACCTGCTCGTCCGCTGTCTCTCTGTTGAACATGTTCGCCCATCATGTAGAATATTTTTTTGGGCTAAAAAAAAGAACTTAATTATCTAGCGAGGGCATAAAAATGGATAGGAAGGGGAGCTATGCAAAAATAAATGGGAAATAAAGACTGATTGAATATATATATATATATATATATATATATATATATAAGGGGATTTTTTTTTTGAGAAAATTGCATATTTATATTGCTTTGTGATTTTGAAGAAATTAAGTTTTAATCTCAGCATATCTCCTCTTTAACCCCTTCCAAATAAGTCAAAACAATAATTCCTTTTCACCCAAGTAATTAATTTCCTATTCTTGGATAAAGTATATCAAAAAAAAAAGTGATCAAAGTTAATGAATTTATTTTGTAGAATAAAAAGTGTACTCTTTTGTAGAATTTATTCTGACTCAGTAAATTATTATTTTGAAACAATTCACTCAACTCATCGACTATAGACGTACTGGCCCACTACGCTATAGTCGTTAGATAGTACAGGGGATCTAATCCATTAGACATGTGTATACTCAGTTATTGTGTATCTATAGTTCCTCATTCATCTAATATCTCAGAGATCGTATATTAGCCGTTGTATTATTAGGCCTCATACAAAATTTATCTTAGTCTTCCTCTAATCAGATTCTTCCGGAGAACTCATTATCTCAATCCGAATGACCCTGGCTAGAGATTTGCTTAAGCGATAGCACACAAGATATTTCTCTCATGATATTGAGAACGAATGATCCTCTATTAACACTCAATTATCTTAGTAAGATTGACTACTAATCTCGATAACCAATTGTATTAAATCTGAAACTTTCAAACATATAAGTCTGATGTCAAAGAAATGAGTACTCAAACAAGACATTCTTGGTGTCTTAAGCCTAAAGACTAGATACACAACTCAGACTAAGAAATCACTGTCTTATGTCAGGTATCATTAACCATCCAGTGTTTCGTAAGTGGATTAATCAGTTAATTCATTCTCCAATAAGCACATGTATTGTATCCTTAATGTCTCCACATAAGCAGCTATGAGACCAATCGTCTCTATCGTATAGATGTGAATACAATACACCAATATATTTTGATATCTAGATGTCCCTCTCTAGTAACCTTCGATCAGGATTATTTAGGATTTATGTTTAAATGTGAATCGATCTCGTCATTGTGATATTATTATAATATGATTTTCATCATATAAGGACATCACAATATATATGCAGCAAATAATAAATATAATATAAGAAAATTTTAATAATAATCATAAAAAAAAGATTGTGCTACGTGTCACACGTGTCATCACTCACGTGATTTGCCTATCCAATTAACGTCACCTTTTGACTTATTAGATCTCTATCCAATAATCTCAATTTACCTATAATTGGGCCTTATGTAATTAATCTATTAATGTTGTGTCTCATCCAATGAAATAGAGGCATATTGTAACTCATATACAATCTTCTACTCGATGCAACATTCATCATATGTGTGTGACCTTTTAGGCCTAATACCGAGTTAGCTATGAGTTGCATTCGTTAGAACTCATTCTGACTCAGTAAATTATTATTTTAAAATAATTCGCTAAACTCATCGACTATAGATGTACTATGCCACTACGCTATAGTCCCTGGATAGTACAAGGGATCTAATCCATTAGACATGTGTATCCTCAGTTATTGTGTATCTATAGTTCCTCATCTATCTAATATTTCAGAGACCGTATATTAGCCATGGTATTATTAGGCCTCATACAAAATTTATCTGAGTCTTGCTCTAATCAGATTCTTCCGGAGAACACATTATCTCAATCCAAATGACCATGGCTAGATATTTGCTTAAGCGATAGCACACAAGATATTTCTCTCATTATATTAAGAATGGATGGTCCTCTATTGACACTCAATTATCTTAGTAAGATTGACTATCAATCTCGATAACCAATTATATTAAATCTTAAACTTTAATACATATAAGTCTGACGTCAAAGAAATGAGTACTCAAACAAGACATTCTTGGTGTCTTAAGCCTAAAGACTAGATACACAACTGAGACTTCGAAATCAATGTTTGATGTCAGGTATCATTAACCATCTAGTGTTTCGTAAGTAGATTAATAACTGAATTCATTCTCCAATAAGCACCTATATTATATTTTTAATGTCTCCACATAAGCAGCTATGAGACCAATCGTCTCTATCGTATGGATGGGAATATAATACACCAATCTATTTTGATATCTAGATGTCCCTCTCGAGTAACCTTTGATCAGGATTATTTAGGGTTTATGTTTAAAGGCGAATCGATCTCATTATCGTGATATCATTATAATCTTATTTTCATCATCTAAGGACATCACAATATATATGTAGTAAATAATAAATATAATATGAGAAATTTTAATAATAATCATACAAAAAGATTGTGCTACGTGTCACATGCATCATTACTCATGTGGTTTGCTTATAGGACACATATAACCAGCATTTGTTATTTAGCTTTTACCTCCATATGGTGTATGACTATTAACAATATTAAAAATTAAAAATAATTCATCGCGGGAATAAGACCATCCCTATAATGAGATCATTAGAAAAATAAGCATATAAGCTAAAAATCCAAAAAAAATAAATTACATATAAATTAATGTTCAAATATGAGAAAAATTGGTACAAATTTAGCCTTTTGAGGTTGATTTAAGTGAAATTGCCCTAATATATGTCAAAGTATCATGAAAGTTTAAGAGTTTTTATGGATAAAATATAAATGAAAAAATAATACATTTTAATAAAATTATAATATTCTTTTTAGAAGGAAGAAAACAATAGTGTAATCATGTCAAAAAAAAAGACAGTGTAACTTAATCATATTCAAAATTTACACAGAATATCTATGAAACACATGGATTTAGTGAAAATTACTTTTAAATTCTACTTATGCTGGCAAATAGGAATATATGAACCAATATAACCATAAAATTTATAGAAGATAAAAGGTTTTACACAAATCAGTGAACTATTATATGCTAATATAATATTAAAAAGAGTGTTTAGGTCAAATAAGAGATTTAAATATCACTCTCTATATAAAAACCAAATATTTTAACCTCAAATAATTATGAAATGATCAAAAACTAACCAAAACAATAATATAGTGAAGGGATTTTATCTTTTTGATTCAATGCTAGAACACAAAAACCCCTCTTTAAGACACAATAACAGGGATAAAAAAAAAGAAGGATAATTATAACATCTTAATCTCTATATTTTAAGAAAATAGTATTGAGATCCCTACGCTTACGAAAATGAAACATGTAATTTTAATTCTTCTCTTCACGTCATTAGTTTTCTATTTTCGGATAAAGTGTATCTGTGCCAATGATGATTTCACTTGGTAACCTAATAGTGGACGGTATTCAATTAATATCGAACAATGACAACTAAAACCTGTAAAATAGTGATTGCCAATTAAACAAATATAACAATGTAGCTCATGCTTTCTGAGGACAGAAATGAAGGACGTATGCATGAAGACAACGGTGATCTATTTTGCTATATTCTTCAGAAACATCGTTGCTTCACAGATTATATATAGGGATCGATAGGTCGAGGACTGCGATATCAATAGGTTAAGCTACAATGGCCTTCAACGCCAATCTTGTCCTCGTCACGGCATTTCTGTGTCTTCTGAGCGTCCACCATGGAAGCGCCTGCTACCCGGCCATCTTCAGCTTCGGCGACTCGCTGCAGGACACCGGAAACTTCATCCACACCTTTGCCAACACCGCCATCAGCAAGCTTCCATGGGGCACCACCTACTTCCATAATGCGACGGGCCGCTACAGCGACGGCCGTCTGATCATCGACTTCATTGGTCTGTGGTCGCTTCCTGATGAAACTTGATGCACTCCTCTCTTTGTTCTTGTTTCTGACATGGTCTAGGATGCCGGTGGCGATACTTGCAGCACAAGCGCTGGGGCTGCCGCTGGTGCCGCCGTATCGTGGAGGAGTAAATTTCTCACGTGGAGCCAACTTCGCCTTCGGAGGGGCCACGGCGCAGGACCCGAACACTTTGGCCGGTCTTGGACTTAATGTTACTGGTTTTGTGGGCAGGTCCTTGTTCGTCCAGCTTGGCTGGTTCAAGGAGCTGCTTAACTCCGTGCCATCTCTTGCAGGTAAGATTTCAACGACTGCAGGTGTCATCTATCTTAACTTCCGGCGAGAGAGAGAGAGAGAGAGAGATTGAGTGTCTTCGATTCTTGGATTGCCAGATCGCACGTTCTTGGGCAACTCGCTGTTCATGGTGGGAGAGATCGGAGGCAATGACTTCAACGCGGCGTTGTCCCAGAGCAAGTCGATAGAGAACATAGAAAATGCATTCGTTCCCGGTGTGGTCCGAACGATCAGCTCCGGCATCACTGTAAGTGTAGTGATAACACTGTGAACACTTGATTCTGAGCAAGCTTTTAATTTCTTCCGTCATCTCACTTCATCTTTGGAACGCTAGACTTTAATCGAGCTCGGCGCCAAGAACTTCATCGTTCCCGGAAACCTACCGATCGGCTGCATTCCGGCGTGGCTGTCAAAGTATAAGAGCTCAGCTCCTGGGTACTACGATGCAAATGGCTGCATCAAATGGTTGAACGACTTCTCGCAGTTTTACGGCAGCAAGCTGCAGGATGAGCTGAAAAATCTCAAGAGTGTTCATTCGACAGCGAACATCTACTATGCTGATTACTATGGCGCCGGATCGAGGGTGTTCTCCAATCCAAAACAATTCGGTGAGCTTCTTAATCCTCCATGAACGCAACCTATATTGTTTTTTCCTCCGCGGCTCCAGCGATGGCCACCCTCTTCAGTGACCTCTTCCTCGTGAATTAATTACCACGCCGGAGGGAAGACCACAATCCAAACTGCAGTTAGACAAAACACACTGCAAGTCTACTCAGCATATTTATTAGATTTCCTCATTATTAGGCATAGACGACTACTACTCTTCTAGGAAATCCAAAATATGGACAACAACCACATCATCATCTCCGTTTTCTTCCTTGCTCAACTTCTTGTCACAGAAATGGTGTATCCTTTCCATCTTCGCTCAGTAATTACTCTGAGCCAACATCTAACCTTCCTTCCTTCCTCTTTTAAGGATAATTTCTTGTCGCCACTGCAGCAACAAGAGACTCATTAATCCTTGTAAAAATGTATTTAAAAATAAAACAAACAGAAGTATCGTCGTGATACCTCAACCATCATCACCTTGTCAAGTTAATAACAATATACGCAGCAGATTCTTACGATCCAATTTAAATTCTTGATGTTGAACTAAACTATCATCCTCCATCAGAACTCCTTAATTGTCTTACAAACAAACTCTCTAAATATAAAATTAAGGTGGATGTATTTTATGTGTTTTGCAGGTATTACAGAACCATTCGTTGCTTGCTGTGGAGGGAATGGTCATGGGTGCGACGGGACTGGACCTGTCTGCAGCAATCCATTAAACCATGCTTCTTGGGAAGGATTCCACCCGACGGAGGCATTTTATCATGGCGTTGCCGATGGACTCATCGGAGGGCCATTTGCTATTCCTTTGTTGAGCCAAACCTGCTAAAACCGTGCTAGCAAGAGAGCTCACACGCTGAGTTATTCGCCACGACACATACGATGAGAATAAGATGCTCAGAAACCATTGCTGAAGCTGAAGAGGTTTCAAATAAAGCTTCATTCTTGTTTAATGATCGGAACATCCAATCTCTCTCTCTCTCTCTTTATTTTGGTCTTTGCCGTGCGTGTGTGTGTGTGTGCGTCTACAAGTGAAGACCACATTTGATTCAGATATGCCTATTCACGGTGGATCCAATTAAGAGCAGCCATTCCACCACTAATATCTTCCTTGGAACTTAACCTCGGACACGATCGAAGGTAATCGAAATTATTTCATGCAGAGCCTACATGCATGAATTTTATTATTACTATTTATTATATATATAAATATAGTGATGGACCTCGAGCTACTATCATCCATTAGCAATCAAAAACTATATATTAGACCTTTATTTTATAACTTCTAGTTGCGACATATTTGATCTCAAAAGTTTTATCAAATCACATACTCTTTTGTACCTATAGAAATATATTTATTGGGTTAAAAATTAATATATAAATACATAAATAAATTAAATTTAAATGTCATTCAAATATCAAACTTGACTAACAAAAAAGATCAATATAGGAGAATTCATCATCTTCATAAAGAACTATCATTGACTATCACCATATTCAACAAGCATTTGTTCATTACTATATTATGCATGCCCTCACTACAAACAAATCACTCACCTTCAACCTATTCTTGAATCTTTTCTTCAGCTAATTTATTTTCAAAAACATCATCATCTTCATGACAATAAAATAGACTATTCAAATATATCTGATATATTTGGTATTTAGCTTTTACCTACATATGCTGTCTGACTATCAATACTTTTAAAAATTAAAAATATTTCATCGGGAAGAGGACCATCCCTATAAATAAGATCATTAGAAAAATAATCATACAAGCTAAAAATCCAAAAAAAAAAAAATTAATATCCTAATAGGAGAAAAATTAGCACAAATATATCCTTTTGGGGTTGATTTAAGTGAAAATGCCCTAGTATATGTCTTTTTGAAAGTATCATGAAAGTTTTAGAGTTTTATGGATAAAAAATCATATATTTAAATAAAATTATAATATTTTTTAGAAGTAAACAAACAATAGTGTAACTGAATCTTTATGCAGAACATCTTTGAAACAGATGGATTAATTACATATTAACATTCCAATCCTTATATTTTAAAAAAAATAATATTGACATCCCTACACTTATAAAAATAAAATTACTTTCATCGATGGATGACACAAATGAAAAGGATAAAAATAATAATTTTATTATCTTTTAAATTATTATTTTATATAAACTTTTTCTTTCTTTCTCTTTCCAACCTGCTCGTCCGCTGCCTCTCTGTTGAACTTGTTCGGCCATCATGTAGAATATTTTTTTGGGCTAAAAAAAAGAACTTAATTATCTAGGGAGGGCATAAAAACGGGTAGGAAGGGGAGATATGCAAAAATAAATGGGAAATAAAGACTGATTGAAAATAAAAAATATATATATATAAGGGGAGATTTTGAAGAAATTAAGTTTTAATCTCAGCATATCTCCTCTTTAACCCCTTCCAAATAAGCCAAAACAATAATTCCTTTTCACCCAAGTAATTAATTTCCTATTCTTGGATAAAGTATATCAAAAAAAAAAAAAAAGTGATCAAAGTTAATGCATCTCTTCCAATGATGATTTCCCTTGGTCACCTAATTGCAGAAGGTATTTAATTTAGATTCCAAACTAAACTCATACCACAGCACCCTGCTTTAGACTCGGATTCTCTAGTCATTTTTTTCTATACTAAAACACCTTTGTTTTATTGCTTCTTTCTACGGAACAAAGTTTAAAGGATTAATTTCATCTTCAGATTCTTTCTTCGGCCGAGGAAAACAGTCAAATCATCTTTCGAGCTTAGCTCTCTCTCTACTAATTGAACTGATGTGATGTTCTTTCTATATCTTTTGAATCTCTATCTTCTGCATATGATTAAGGAGAATTTATACAACTCTCCTTTCTGAACTGCTTGCTTGCAAGTAAGAGATCCATCGGTACGAGTCATTTTTTTGCAAGTCCTGCTTTCTATAGTTTCAGTAGGAATTATGAGGATCGAGATCAAAAGCAGAACTGGAATCATCAGTTCGAGAAGAAGTCATTCTTGAAGAAGAGGTTTAAGGCGACCAGAGCGGAGAGATGGGATTGGTGCGTGTATGACAGTTAAAACCTGTAAAATAGTGTGATTGCTTAATATTTCACAGCTCATGCTTTCTGAGGACAGAAATGGGGGATGCATGCAATTAAAGCCAAAGGTGATCTTGCCATATTATGCAGAAACGTTGGTGCTTCACAGTTTTTATATACGGATCAACAGGTCGAGGACTACGACATCAATAAGTTAAGCTACAATGGCCTTCAACGCCAATCTTCTCCTCGTCACGGCATTTCTGTGTCTTCTGAGCGTCCACCATGGAAGCGCCTGCTACCCGGCCATCTTCAGCTTCGGCGACTCGCTGCAGGACACCGGAAACTTCATCCACACCTTTGCCAACACCACCATCAGCAAGCTTCCATGGGGCACCACCTACTTCCATAAGGCGACGGGTCGCTACAGCGACGGCCGTCTGATCATCGACTTCATTGGTCTGTGGTCGCTTCCTGATGAAACTTGATGCACTCCTCTCTTTGTTCTTGTTTCTGACATGGTCTAGGATGCCGGTGGCGATACTTGCAGCACAAGCGCTGGGGCTGCCGCTGGTGCCGCCGTATCGTGGAGGAGGAAGTTTCTCACGTGGAGCCAACTTCGCCTTCGGAGGGGCCACGGCGCAGAACCCGAACACTTTGGCCGGTCTTGGACTTAATGTTACTGGTTTTACGGACAGGTCCTTGTTCGTCCAGCTTGGCTGGTTCAAGGAGCTGCTTAACTCCGTGCCATCTCTGGCAGGTAAGATTTCAACGACTGCAGGTGTCATCTATCTTAACTTCCGGCGAGAGAGACAGAGAGAGATTGACTGTCGTCGATTCTTGGATTGCCAGATCGCACGTTCTTGGGCAACTCGCTGTTCATGGTGGGAGAGATCGGAGGCAATGACTTCAACACGGCGTTGTCCCAGAGCAAGTCGATAGAGAACATTAAAAATGCACTCGTTCCCGGTGTGGTCAGAACGATCAGCTCCGGCATCACTGTGAGTGTAGTGATAACACTGTGAACACTTGTCGCTGAGGAAGCTTTTAATTTTTTCCGTCATCTCACTTCATGTTTGGAACGCTAGACTTTAATCGAGCTCGGCGCCAAGAACTTCATCGTTCCCGGAAACCTACCGATCGGCTGCATTCCGGCGTGGCTGTCAAAGTATAAGAGCTCAGCTCCTGGGTACTACGATGCAAATGGCTGCATCAAATGGTTGAACGACTTATCGCAGTTTTACGGCAGCAGGCTGCAGGATGAGCTGAAAAAGCTCAAGAGTGTTCATCCGACAGCGAACATCTACTATGCTGATTACTATGGCGCCGGAACGAGGGTGTTCTCCAATCCAAAACAATTCGGTGAGCTTCTTAATCCTCCATGATCGCAACCTATATTGTTTTTTCCTCCGCGGCTCCAGCGATGGCCACCCTCTTCAGTGACCTCTTCCTCGTGAATTATTTACCACGCCGGAGGGAAGACCACAATCCAAACTGCAGTTAGACAAAACACACTGCAAGTCTACTCAGCATATTTATTAGATTTCCTCATTATTAGGCATAGAAGACCACTACTCTTCTAGGAAATCCAAATATGGACAACAACCACATCATCATCTCCGTTTTCTTCCTTGCTCAACTTCTTGTCACAGAAATGGTGTATCCTTTCCATCTTCGCTCAGTAATTACTCTGAGCCAACATCTAACCTTCCTTCCTTCCTCTTTTAAGGATAATTTCTTGTCGCCACTGCAGCAACAAGAGACTCATTAATCCTTGTAAAAATGTATTAAAAAAAAACAAACAGAAGTATCGTCGTGATACCTCAACCATCATCACCTTGTCAAGTTAATAACAATATACGCAGCAGATTCTTACGATCCAATTTAAATTCTTGATGTTGAACTAAACTATCATCCTCCATCAGAACTCCTCCTTGTTGTCTTACAAACAAACTCTCTAAATATAAAATTAAGGTGGATGTATTTTATGTGTTTCGCAGGTATTACAGAACCATTCGTTGCTTGCTGTGGAGGGAATGGTCATGGGTGTGACGGGACTGGACCTGTCTGCAGCAATCCATTAAACCATGCTTCTTGGGAAGGATTCCACCCAACGGAGGCATTCTATCATGCCGTTGCCGATGGACTCATCGGAGGGCCATTTGCTATTCCTTTGTTGAGCCAAACCTGCTGAAACCGTGCTAGCAACAGAGCTCGCTCACACGCTGAGTTATTCGCCACGACACATACGATGAGAATAAGAAGATGCTCAGAAACCATTGCTGAAGCTGAAGACGTTTCAAATAAAGCTTCATTCTTGTTTAATGATTGGAACATCCAATCTCTCTCTCTCTCTTTATTTTGGTCTTTGCCGTGCGTGTGTGTGTGTGTGCGTCTACAAGTGAAGACCACATTTGATTCAGATATGCCTATTCACGGTGGATCCAATTAAGAGCAGCCATTCCACCACTAATATCTTCCTTGGAACTTAACCTCGGACACGATCGAAGGTAATCAAAATTATTTCATGCAGAGCCTACATGCATGAATTTAATTATTACTATTATATATATAAATATAGTGATGGACCTCGAGCTACTATCATCCATTAGCAATCAAAAACTATATATTAGACCTTTATTTTATAACTTCTAGTTGCGACATATTTGATCTCAAAAGTTTTATCAAATCACACACTCTTTTGTACCTACAGAAATATATTTATTGGGTTAAAAATTAATATATAAATACATAAATAAATTAAATTTAAATGTCATTAAAATACCAAACTTGACTAACAAAAAGATCAATATAGGAGAATTCATCATCTTCATAAAGAACTATCATTGACTATCACCATATTCAACAAGCATTTGTTCATTACTATATTATGCATGCCCTCACTAAAAACAAATCACTCACCTTCAACCTATTCTTGAATCTTTTCTTCAGTTAATTTATTTTCAAAAACATCATCATCTTCATGACAATAAAATAGACTATTCAAATATATCTGAGATATTTATTTGGTATTTAGCTTTTACCTACATATGCTGTCTGACTATCAATACTTTTAAAAATTAAAAATATTTCATCGGGAAGAGGACCATCCCTATAAATAAGATCATTAGAAAAATAATCATACAAGCTAAAAATCCAAAAAAAAAAAAAATTAATATCCTAATAGGAGAAAAATTAGCACAAATATATCCTTTTGGGGTTGATTTAAGTGAAAATGCCCTAGTATATGTCTTTTTGAAAGTATCATGAAAGTTTTAGAGTTTTATGGATAAAAAATCATATATTTAAATAAAATTATAATATTTTTTAGAAGTAAACAAACTATAGTGTAACCATGTCAGAGAACAGTGTAACTGAATCTTTATGCAGAACATCTTTTGAAACAGATGGATTAATTACATATTAACATTCCAATCCTTATACTTCAAAAAAAAATAGTATTGAGATCCCTACACTTATAAAAATAAAACATTTAACCCCGATTCTTCTCGTGTTGTTAATTTCATTATCTTATATAAAACATTTAACACAAATGAAAAGGATAAAAAAATAATTTTATTATCTTTTAAATTATTATTTTATATAAACTTTTTTTTTCTTTCTCTTTCCAACCTGCTCGTCCGCTGTCTCTCTGTTGAACATGTTCGCCCATCATGTAGAATATTTTTTTGGGCTAAAAAAAAGAACTTAATTATCTAGCGAGGGCATAAAAATGGATAGGAAGGGGAGCTATGCAAAAATAAATGGGAAATAAAGACTGATTGAAAATATATATATATATATATATATATATATATATATATATATATATATATATATATATATATAAGGGGATTTTTTTTTGAGAAAATTGCATATTTATATTGCTTTGTGATTTTGAAGAAATTAAGTTTTAATCTCAGCATATCTCCTCTTTAACCCCTTCCAAATAAGTCAAAACAATAATTCCTTTTCACCCAAGTAATTAATTTCCTATTCTTGGATAAAGTATATATAAAAAAAAAGTGATCAAAGTTAATGAATTTATTTTGTAGAATAAAAAGTGTACTCTTTTGTAGAATTTATTCTGACTCAGTAAATTATTATTTTGAAATAATTCACTCAACTCATCGACTATAGACGTACTGGCCCACTACGCTATAGTCGTTAGATAGTACAGGGGATCTAATCTATTAGACATGTGTATACTCAGTTATTGTGTATCTATAGTTCCTCATTCATCTAATATCTCAGAGATCGTATATTAGCCGTTGTATTATTAGGCCTCATACAAAATTTATCTTAGTCTTCCTCTAATCAGATTCTTCCGGAGAACTCATTATCTCAATCCGAATGACCCTGGCTAGAGATTTGCTTAAGCGATAGCACACAAGATATTTCTCTCATGATATTGAGAACGAATGATCCTCTATTGACACTCAATTATCTTAGTAAGATTGACTACCAATCTCGATAACCAATTGTATTAAATCTGAAACTTTCAAACATATAAGTCTGATGTCAAAGAAATGAGTACTCAAACAAGACATCCTTGGTGTCTTAAGCCTAAAGACTAGATACACAACTCAGACTAAGAAATCACTGTCTTATGTCAGGTATCATTAACCATCCAGTGTTTCGTAAGTGGATTAATCAGTTAATTCATTCTCCAATAAGCACCTGTATTGTATCCTTAATGTCTCCACATAAGCAGCTATGAGACCAATCGTCTCTATCGTATAGATGTGAATACAATACACCAATCTATTTTGATATCTAGATGTCCCTCTCTAGTAACCTTCGATCAGGATTATTTAGGATTTATGTTTAAATGTGAATCGATCTCGTTATTGTGATATTATTATAATCTGATTTTCATCATATAAGGACATCACAATATATATGCAGCAAATAATAAATATAATATAAGAAAATTTTAATAATAATCATAAAAAAAAGATTGTGCTACGTGTCACACGTGTCATCACTCACGTGATTTGCCTATCCAATTAACGTCACCTTTTGACTTATTAGATCTCTATCAAATAATCTCAATTTACCTATAATTGGGCCTTATGTAATTAATCTATTAATGTTGTGTCTCATCCAATGAAATAGAGGCATATTGTAACTCATATACAATCTTCTACTCGATGCAACATTCATCATATGTGTGTGACCTTTTAGGCCTAATACCGAGTTAGCTATGAGTTGCATTCGTTAGAACTCATTCTGACTCAGTAAATTATTATTTTAAAATAATTCGCTAAACTCATCGACTATAGATGTACTATGCCACTACGCTATAGTCCCTGGATAGTACAAGGGATCTAATCCATTAGACATGTGTATCCTCAGTTATTGTGTATCTATAGTTCCTCATCTATCTAATATTTCAGAGACCGTATATTAGCCATGGTATTATTAGGCCTCATACAAAATTTATCTGAGTCTTGCTCTAATCAGATTCTTCCGGAGAACACATTATCTCAATCCAAATGACCATGGCTAGATATTTGCTTAAGCGATAGCACACAAGATATTTCTCTCATTATATTAAGAATGGATGGTCCTCTATTGACACTCAATTATCTTAGTAAGATTGACTATCAATCTCGATAACCAATTATATTAAATCTTAAACTTTAATACATATAAGTCTGACGTCAAAGAAATGAGTACTCAAACAAGACATTCTTGGTGTCTTAAGCCTAAAGACTAGATACACAACTGAGACTTCGAAATCAATGTTTGATGTCAGGAATCATTAACCATCCAGTGTTTCGTAAGTAGATTAATAACTGAATTCATTCTCCAATAAGCACCTATATTATATTTTTAATGTCTCCACATAAGCAGCTATGAGACCAATCGTCTCTATCGTATGGATGGGAATATAATACACCAATCTATTTTGATATCTAGATGTCCCTCTCGAGTAACCTTTGATCAGGATTATTTAGGGTTTATGTTTAAAGGCGAATCGATCTCATTATCGTGATATCATTATAATCTTATTTTCATCATCTAAGGACATCACAATATATATGTAGTAAATAATAAATATAATATGAGAAATTTTAATAATAATCATACAAAAAGATTGTGCTACGTGTCACACGCATCATTACTCATGTGGTTTGCTTATAGGACACATATAACCAGCATTTGTTATTTAGCTTTTACCTCCATATGGTGTATGACTATTAACAATATTAAAAATTAAAAATAATTCATCTCGGGAATAAGACCATCCCTATAATGAGATCATTAGAAAAATAAGCATATAAGCTAAAAATCCAAAAAAAATAAATTACATATAAATTAATGTTCAAATATGAGAAAAATTGGTACAAATTTAGCCTTTTGAGGTTGATTTAAGTGAAATTGCCCTAATATATGTCAAAGTATCATGAAAGTTTAAGAGTTTTTATGGATAAAATATAAATGAAAAAATAATACATTTTAATAAAATTATAATATTCTTTTTAGAAGGAAGAAAACAATAGTGTAATCATGTCAAAAAAAAAGACAGTGTAACTTAATCATATTCAAAATTTACACAGAATATCTATGAAACACATGGATTTAGTGAAAATTACTTTGAAATTCTACTTATGCTGGCAAATAGGAATATATGAACCAATATAACCATAAAATTTATAGAAGATAAAAGGTTTTACACAAATCAGTGAACTATTATATGCTAATATAATATTAAAAAGAGTGTTTAGGTCAAATAAGAGATTTAAATATCACTCTCTATATAAAAACCAAATATTTTAACCTCAAATAATTATGAAATGATCAAAAACTAACCAAAACAATAATATAGTGCAGGGATTTTATCTTTTTGATTCAATGCTCGAACACAAAAACCCCTGATAAAAAAAAGGATAATTATAAATTATCCGCTGTAGTTAATTATAACATCTTAATCTCTATATTTTAAGAAAACAGTATTGGGATCCCTACGCTTACGAAAATGAAACATGTAATTTCAATTCTCTTCACGTCATTAATTTCAACAACGAAGTACACGAATGAAAAGAATAAACACTAATTTTATATAAACTTCTTCATATTGCTTTGTGATTTTGAAGAAATTAAGTTTTAAAATTTGATTGGATTATAATTCTTGTACAATATAAACCAAAACGATAATTCCTTTCCTGAGCCCTGACATTACCTAAGTAATTAGTTTTCTATTTTCGGATAAAGTGTATCTGTGCCAATGATGATTTCCTTTGGTAACCTAATAGTGGACGGTCTTTAATTAATATCGAACAATGACAACTAAAACCTGTAAAATAGTGATTGCCAATTAAACCAATATAACAATGTAGCTCATGCTTTCTGAGGACAGAAACGAAGGACGTACGCATGAAGACTATTTTGCTATATTCTGCAGAAACATCGTTGCTTCACAGATTATATATAAGGGATCGATAGGTGGAGGACTGCGATATCAATAGGTTAAGCTACAATGGCCTTCAACGCCAATCTTGTCCTCGTCACCGCATTCCTGTGTCTTCTTAGCGTCCACCATGGAAGCGCCTGCTACCCGGCCATCTTCAGCTTCGGCGACTCGCTGCAGGACACCGGAAACTTCATCCACACCTTTGCCAACACCACCATCAGCAAGCTTCCATGGGGCACCACCTACTTCCATAATGCGACGGGCCGCTACAGCGACGGCCGTCTGATCATCGACTTCATTGGTCTGTGGTCGCTTCCTGATGAAACTTGATGCACTCCTTTCTTTGTTCTTGTTTCTGACATGGTCTAGGATGCCGGTGGCGATACTTGCAGCACAAGCGCTGGGGCTGCCGCTGGTGCCGCCGTATCGTGGAGGAGTAAATTTCTCACGTGGAGCCAACTTCGCCTTCGGAGGGGCCACGGCGCAGGACCCGAACACTTTGGCCGGTCTTGGACTTAATGTTACTGGTTTTACGGACAGGTCCTTGTTCGTCCAGCTTGGCTGGTTCAAGGAGCTGCTTAACTCCGTGCCATCTCTGGCAGGTAAGATTTCAACGACTGCAGGTGTCATCTATCTTAACTTCCGGCGAGAGAGAGAGAGAGAGAGAGATTGAGTGTCTTCGATTCTTGGATTGCCAGATCGCACGTTCTTGGGCAACTCGCTGTTCATGGTGGGAGAGATCGGAGGCAATGACTTCAACGCGGCGTTGTCCCAGAGCAAGTCGATAGAGAACATAGAAAATGCATTCGTTCCCGGTGTGGTCCGAACGATCAGCTCCGGCATCACTGTAAGTGTAGTGATAACACTGTGAACACTTGATTCTGAGCAAGCTTTTAATTTCTTCCGTCATCTCACTTCATCTTTGGAACGCTAGACTTTAATCGAGCTCGGCGCCAAGAACTTCATCGTTCCCGGAAACCTACCGATCGGCTGCATTCCGGCGTGGCTGTCAAAGTATAAGAGCTCAGCTCCTGGGTACTACGATGCAAATGGCTGCATCATATGGTTGAACGACTTCTCGCAGTTTTACGGCAGCAAGCTGCAGGATGAGCTGGAAAAGCTCAAGAGTGTTCATTCGACAGTGAACATCTACTATGCTGATTACTATGGCGCCGGAACGAGGGTGTTCTCCAATCCAAAACAATTCGGTGAGCTTCTTAATCAATCCTCCATGAACGCAACCTGTATTGTTTTTTCCTCCGCGGCTCCAGCGATGGCCACCCTCTTCAGTGACCTCTTCCTCGTGAATTAATTACCACGCCGGAGGGAAGACCACAATCCAAACTGCAGTTAGACAAAACACACTGCAAGTCTACTCAGCATATTTATTAGATTTCCTCATTATTAGGCATAGACGACCACTACTCTTCTAGGAAATCCAAATATGGACAACAACCACATCATCATCTCCGTTTTCTTCCTTGCTCAACTTCTTGTCACAGAAATGGTGTATCCTTTCCATCTTCGCTCAGTAATTACTCTGAGCCAACATCTAACCTTCCTTCCTTCCTCTTTTAAGGATAATTTCTTGTCGCCACTGCAGCAACAAGAGACTCATTAATCCTTGTAAAAATGTATTAAACTAAAAAAAAAGAAGTATCGTCGTGATACCTCAACCATCATCACCTTGTCAAGTTAATAACAATATACGCAGCAGATTCTTACGATCCAATTTAAATTCTTGATGTTGAACTAAACTATCATCCTCCATCAGAACTCCTTAATTGTCTTACAAACAAACTCTCTAAATATAAAATTAAGGTGGATGTATTTTATGTTTTTGCAGGTATTACAGAACCATTCGTTGCTTGCTGTGGAGGGAATGGTCATGGGTGCGACGGGACTGGACCTGTCTGCAGCAATCCATTAAACCATGCTTCTTGGGAAGGATTCCACCCGACGGAGGCATTTTATCATGGCGTTGCCGATGGACTCATCGGAGGGCCATTTGCTATTCCTTTGTTGAGCCAAACCTGCTAAAACCGTGCTAGCAAGAGAGCTCACACGCTGAGTTATTCGCCACGACACATACGATGAGAATAAGATGCTCAGAAACCATTGCTGAAGCTGAAGAGGTTTCAAATAAAGCTTCATTCTTGTTTAATGATCGGAACATCCAATCTCTCTCTCTCTCTCTTTATTTTGGTCTTTGCCGTGCGTGTGTGTGTGTGTGCGTCTACAAGTGAAGACCACATTTGATTCAGATATGCCTATTCACGGTGGATCCAATTAAGAGCAGCCATTCCACCACTAATATCTTCCTTGGAACTTAACCTCGGACACGATCGAAGGTAATCGAAATTATTTCATGCAGAGCCTACATGCATGAATTTTATTATTACTATTTATTATATATATAAATATAGTGATGGACCTCGAGCTACTATCATCCATTAGCAATCAAAAACTATATATTAGACCTTTATTTTATAACTTCTAGTTGCGACATATTTGATCTCAAAAGTTTTATCAAATCACATACTCTTTTGTACCTATAGAAATATATTTATTGGGTTAAAAATTAATATATAAATACATAAATAAATTAAATTTAAATGTCATTCAAATATCAAACTTGACTAACAAAAAAGATCAATATAGGAGAATTCATCATCTTCATAAAGAACTATCATTGACTATCACCATATTCAACAAGCATTTGTTCATTACTATATTATGCATGCCCTCACTACAAACAAATCACTCACCTTCAACCTATTCTTGAATCTTTTCTTCAGCTAATTTATTTTCAAAAACATCATCATCTTCATGACAATAAAATAGACTATTCAAATATATCTGATATATTTGGTATTTAGCTTTTACCTACATATGCTGTCTGACTATCAATACTTTTAAAAATTAAAAATATTTCATCGGGAAGAGGACCATCCCTATAAATAAGATCATTAGAAAAATAATCATACAAGCTAAAAATCCAAAAAAAAAAAATTAATATCCTAATAGGAGAAAAATTAGCACAAATATATCCTTTTGGGGTTGATTTAAGTGAAAATGCCCTAGTATATGTCTTTTTGAAAGTATCATGAAAGTTTGAGAGTTTTATGGATAAAAAATCATATATTTAAATAAAATTATAATATTTTTTAGAAGGAAACAAACTATAGTGTAACTGAATCTTTATGCAGAACATCTTTGAAACAGATGGATTAATTACATATTAACATTCCAATCCTTATATTTTAAAAAAAATAATATTGACATCCCTACACTTATAAAAATAAAATTACTTTCATCGATGGATGACACAAATGAAAAGGATAAAAATAATAATTTTATTATCTTTTAAATTATTATTTTATATAAACTTTTTCTTTCTTTCTCTTTCCAACCTGCTCGTCCGCTGCCTCTCTGTTGAACTTGTTCGGCCATCATGTAGAATATTTTTTTGGGCTAAAAAAAAGAACTTAATTATCTAGGGAGGGCATAAAAACGGGTAGGAAGGGGAGATATGCAAAAATAAATGGGAAATAAAGACTGATTGAAAATAAAAAATATATATATATAAGGGGAGATTTTGAAGAAATTAAGTTTTAATCTCAGCATATCTCCTCTTTAACCCCTTCCAAATAAGCCAAAACAATAATTCCTTTTCACCCAAGTAATTAATTTCCTATTCTTGGATAAAGTATATCAAAAAAAAAAAAAAAGTGATCAAAGTTAATGCATCTCTTCCAATGATGATTTCCCTTGGTCACCTAATTGCAGAAGGTATTTAATTTAGATTCCAAACTAAACTCATACCACAGCACCCTGCTTTAGACTCGGATTCTCTAGTCATTTTTTTCTATACTAAAACACCTTTGTTTTATTGCTTCTTTCTACGGAACAAAGTTTAAAGGATTAATTTCATCTTCAGATTCTTTCTTCGGCCGAGGAAAACAGTCAAATCATCTTTCGAGCTTAGCTCTCTCTCTACTAATTGAACTGATGTGATGTTCTTTCTATATCTTTTGAATCTCTATCTTCTGCATATGATTAAGGAGAATTTATACAACTCTCCTTTCTGAACTGCTTGCTTGCAAGTAAGAGATCCATCGGTACGAGTCATTTTTTTGCAAGTCCTGCTTTCTATAGTTTCAGTAGGAATTATGAGGATCGAGATCAAAAGCAGAACTGGAATCATCAGTTCGAGAAGAAGTCATTCTTGAAGAAGAGGTTTAAGGCGACCAGAGCGGAGAGATGGGATTGGTGCGTGTATGACAGTTAAAACCTGTAAAATAGTGTGATTGCTTAATATTTCACAGCTCATGCTTTCTGAGGACAGAAATGGGGGATGCATGCAATTAAAGCCAAAGGTGATCTTGCCATATTATGCAGAAACGTTGGTGCTTCACAGTTTTTATATACGGATCAACAGGTCGAGGACTACGACATCAATAAGTTAAGCTACAATGGCCTTCAACGCCAATCTTCTCCTCGTCACGGCATTTCTGTGTCTTCTGAGCGTCCACCATGGAAGCGCCTGCTACCCGGCCATCTTCAGCTTCGGCGACTCGCTGCAGGACACCGGAAACTTCATCCACACCTTTGCCAACACCACCATCAGCAAGCTTCCATGGGGCACCACCTACTTCCATAAGGCGACGGGTCGCTACAGCGACGGCCGTCTGATCATCGACTTCATTGGTCTGTGGTCGCTTCCTGATGAAACTTGATGCACTCCTCTCTTTGTTCTTGTTTCTGACATGGTCTAGGATGCCGGTGGCGATACTTGCAGCACAAGCGCTGGGGCTGCCGCTGGTGCCGCCGTATCGTGGAGGAGGAAGTTTCTCACGTGGAGCCAACTTCGCCTTCGGAGGGGCCACGGCGCAGAACCCGAACACTTTGGCCGGTCTTGGACTTAATGTTACTGGTTTTACGGACAGGTCCTTGTTCGTCCAGCTTGGCTGGTTCAAGGAGCTGCTTAACTCCGTGCCATCTCTTGCAGGTAAGATTTCAACGACTGCAGGTGTCATCTATCTTAACTTCCGGCGAGAGAGACAGAGAGAGATTGACTGTCGTCGATTCTTGGATTGCCAGATCGCACGTTCTTGGGCAACTCGCTGTTCATGGTGGGAGAGATCGGAGGCAATGACTTCAACACGGCGTTGTCCCAGAGCAAGTCGATAGAGAACATTAAAAATGCACTCGTTCCCGGTGTGGTCAGAACGATCAGCTCCGGCATCACTGTGAGTGTAGTGATAACACTGTGAACACTTGTCGCTGAGGAAGCTTTTAATTTTTTCCGTCATCTCACTTCATGTTTGGAACGCTAGACTTTAATCGAGCTCGGCGCCAAGAACTTCATCGTTCCCGGAAACCTACCGATCGGCTGCATTCCGGCGTGGCTGTCAAAGTATAAGAGCTCAGCTCCTGGGTACTACGATGCAAATGGCTGCATCAAATGGTTGAACGACTTATCGCAGTTTTACGGCAGCAGGCTGCAGGATGAGCTGAAAAAGCTCAAGAGTGTTCATCCGACAGCGAACATCTACTATGCTGATTACTATGGCGCCGGAACGAGGGTGTTCTCCAATCCAAAACAATTCGGTGAGCTTCTTAATCCTCCATGATCGCAACCTATATTGTTTTTTCCTCCGCGGCTCCAGCGATGGCCACCCTCTTCAGTGACCTCTTCCTCGTGAATTATTTACCACGCCGGAGGGAAGACCACAATCCAAACTGCAGTTAGACAAAACACACTGCAAGTCTACTCAGCATATTTATTAGATTTCCTCATTATTAGGCATAGAAGACCACTACTCTTCTAGGAAATCCAAATATGGACAACAACCACATCATCATCTCCGTTTTCTTCCTTGCTCAACTTCTTGTCACAGAAATGGTGTATCCTTTCCATCTTCGCTCAGTAATTACTCTGAGCCAACATCTAACCTTCCTTCCTTCCTCTTTTAAGGATAATTTCTTGTCGCCACTGCAGCAACAAGAGACTCATTAATCCTTGTAAAAATGTATTAAAAAAAAACAAACAGAAGTATCGTCGTGATACCTCAACCATCATCACCTTGTCAAGTTAATAACAATATACGCAGCAGATTCTTACGATCCAATTTAAATTCTTGATGTTGAACTAAACTATCATCCTCCATCAGAACTCCTCCTTGTTGTCTTACAAACAAACTCTCTAAATATAAAATTAAGGTGGATGTATTTTATGTGTTTCGCAGGTATTACAGAACCATTCGTTGCTTGCTGTGGAGGGAATGGTCATGGGTGTGACGGGACTGGACCTGTCTGCAGCAATCCATTAAACCATGCTTCTTGGGAAGGATTCCACCCAACGGAGGCATTCTATCATGCCGTTGCCGATGGACTCATCGGAGGGCCATTTGCTATTCCTTTGTTGAGCCAAACCTGCAAGAAAGCTTACACGCTGCGTTATTTGCCATGATACATACCACGAGTAGACCAAAAGATGCAATGGCTATAGAGAGCTGTGAGAATAAGATGCTCAGAAACCATTGTTGAAGCTGAAGAAGACATTTCAAATAAAGCTCCATGATTGTTTAATGATTGGAACATCCAAGTCCTCTTTCTCTCTCTTGACTTTTTTGCTTTTTTTTTAGTCTTTCCTGTGCTTGTGTGTGTGCGTTGACAAGTGAAGACCGCATTTGACCCAGATTTGCTTATTCACCGTGGATCCAATTAAGAGCAGCCATTCCACCACTAAAAGCTTCCTAGGAACCAAATGTTGACCTCGGATACAATCAAAGGTAATCGAAATCATGTCGTGGAATGACCAACAAAATTATTTCATGCAGAGCCTACATGCATGAATATATACGAAAGAAAGATGTACTAAGATTAGTCCTGTTGGGGTCTTCCGTAACTTGGGATGATAGGTCACCTCGGTGAGGATTCCCGTGTGCGCTAGATCACGTCCATAGGTTTAGTGACGTGGCGGCTTTGCTCCTTCCTTCGGGCGACTTCCTTGATCAAACGGCGCAACGTCCTACAAAAGACCCGAGCCGAGCAGCTTGGGCTCGGCCGAGTCCCTCCGACGATCAAGTCAGGGATCGGCTTGACTGAAAGATCTCCCCTCTCTGCAGATGTAGTGGGTGAACATTTATACCTGCGTAGATGAGCTGGTCGTACGTGGACCACGTCGTTATTGCAGTACCTGACAGGTCACCAGCTGCCTGTTGTCGGAGGCGTTGTACATTGGTCGATTGCTGCGTCTGCCTTGACACGCCGCCTATTGCTAGCTGCCAGGGGCCAGGGGGTACTGTTCGCCGGTTGACTGCTGCGCCTGCCAAAACACGCCGCTTGTCGCCAGTTGTCGGGGTTCAGGGGGGGCTGGTCTAGCTCGTCGGCTCTGTTGCGTCGCTTGTTGACATGGGGGATAGTTGGTCGGTCGCAAGACCGTCAGAGGGTACCCCCGAGGTCAAGTCGGGCGAAGGACACATGCTCGATGTGGCTGAGTCATGACATGACCGATTGGGGGCGCTATGTTCTTCGTCATGTTGGACTTGACCATTACTGGCCCCATCAAGTCCTATATTATTATTACTATTAATTAATTATATATATATATATATATTGATGAACAAATGATAGAAATGATTTCATTTGCTATTTGGGGCTTATACTTAAAATATTGCAAGTGATTTTTGTGGTAATTTATAGGATTGTTATTTCTTTTTAGCCTGAGTTGGATTAGGATCTTTGTAGTTTTAACTTTCTCAATATATTTTCTCTCACGAAATGAAACTACGGTAGTCACTAAAGTGTCTAGGTAAACTTTGAAGTCAAGTAATTAATGTTAAAATGACTCAAATCTTTTATTGGGATTAAGTAAAAGTTGGAGATGGGGCATATTCTAGCATCATCGTTGTGACCATAGTCAGTTGCCATGTTAGAGTCGATGTGGCATATTCGTATCTACGTGTCATCTCAAACCCATACAAGACAAATGTGACACCTCAAAACTGTATGAGATAGCCGGTTGTGTCTAAAGCGATGCCACACAGCACAAAGTCGCACAGGTCAATCAACGCTATACTAAGTGTATGGGACAATTGTCCGAGGCATCGGCAGTCATCAACGAATCATGTACGATCGAATGGGAAATAATAAAACTTCTCCTTTAACACTATCATACTGACTTAAGCTTCGAAAGAGTCGAATTTAGGATTCCCCTCCCAACTTCGACCTGTATGTAGTAACCTAATGCAAAAGGAAGGACAAAGTATCTCCCAAGCTTTCCTCGGATAGGTAACACAAATGGCATCATGAGCAGCCCCAACACCAATTCTTTGCAATCATGAAGCTATACTCAAAATAGTCAAACCATGCCGATATCTCAGCCACGGTATCAAGTTATATAATAGTTAGTGATATGACAAATGTTGACCTGGCCGCCAAGTCATCACACCCTCGGACAGCTGGCCCGCCAACGTGGTCGACCCGACGCATGTAACCGGCCGGATATATGGGGGGTGCCAGTGCTCGTACAGCCGACCTGACACAGGTAAGGTCGGCACCCCCCACCTGCAAACGCATGCCTCATTGCAAGGACAGCAAGCATGGCGGGAAGGTACGGTGGTATGGTAAGCCATAAAGGCAGTAAGGTTATCAGGTACGAATGATCTACAGCACCCACTATAAAAGCTCATGCACCTTCACGGGGCAGGGGGATCGAAAAACAAACCACGGAACTAACTTAACCGTCGGAGGGGTCACGTCGGGAACCTACCCGACCCGACCTCCTTGCAGGAGTTGGCGGCCGACCCAAATTGGATTACTCCCTCTTCACCCGGACTCCACCATTCCAATAGCCGACCTTCCAAGCCGAGCTCTGAATCACCACTCATCCGGATGAGCTCCTCCTTTGTACCGAGAAGACCGCGAGGCGGGCAAGCTAGCGCACACGGGCCTAAACCAGCAAATGCTTGCTCAGCAAACTTGAAGGCGGGACGCATCTACTAGGCAAGCACCAGAAAAGTCCCTATCATTTTTGGCGCTAGAAGGAGGGCCCATGTCGCCAGAACGCCCACTCACGGATTCGGGCACAGAGCGCCAGACGGAACCTGATCACCCTCGACTGGCGGAGGAAGTCCCAACTGCCATGCCAACCCCCAACCGCTTTTGGAGGATGATGACCGACCCGGGGTTCACCTCACCTGCATCAAACCCCGCGCCATTCATGATCACGGTAGAGTCTTTCCTCGGCCTCACCAGCCAGGTCCAAGCACTAGCGGGGATGGTGCAGACCATAATCTCATACCTACCCCAACTAGTGCATTCAGCGGCTCATCAACCAGCACCCCTGCAAACGGAGTCACCGACGGCCCCAAGCCGGGGAATCCCGCCAGTCGCCGAGGCGCCATCACCTCGGGTCGCCAAGGTGCCACCGCCTCGGGTCGCCGAGGAGCCACCACCTCGGGTCCCAGTTTCGCCGACCCCGACGCCAACCCGATCCCAAAGTCGCTCTTATAATCCAGCACCGACTGAACTTGACGTCGACACTTAATCGACCGACTCCACCGACTCTTTGAGGGAGCAAGTCCGCCGAGTCCATCAGCAACTTGACGAGGTCCAGAAGGAAGTCCTCAAATCGAAAGATGAGACTGGGGAAAGCTCTAAAGGAGGCTCCCCATTCACCCCCGAGATACAGTCCAAGCCCCTACCGGCCACCTTCAGGCTCCCAGCCCTCGAGCCCTATGATGGCAGTGGAGACCCGATGGAACATGTCGCCACATTCCGCTCCCAAATGGCCCTTTACGACACTTCGGAGGCACTGATGTGTCGAGCCTTCCCGACCACCCTTAAGGGATCGGCCAGAACCTGGTATGCTCGTCTCAAACCCGCATTCATACCGTCATTTGACGTGTTAGCAAAGGGAGTTCGAGTCGAACTTTTTGGCAAGTACACGCCCGAGGCCTACCACAGCCTCGCTCCTCGGGATGGCCCAAGGGAGCGACGAGCCCCTCTCCCAGTTCGTAGGAAGATTCACATCACAAGTATAGGGCATTCCCGACCTCCATCCGTCCCTGGCCATCCAAGCATTTCTGACGGGGCTGAAGCCGTCGAGGTTCTTTTGGTCGCTGATCGAGCGACCACCAACAACTCTGCCCGAGATGTTGCAACGGGCGCACCAATATGTGGCGGCCGAGACCCTGATAGCTGGCAAGCGGGACGAGACGAAACGCTCTCGGGGGAACAGTCTCGTGGGCATCTAGCCCCACCTCCGAAGAAAAGAGAGGACAGGTCGGGCTTGCTGCCAGCCAAACCTCCTTTGATTCCCCTCAACTCAACCCGAACGGATATCTTTTTCCAAATACGGGAGAAGGGGCTCTTGAAGGCACCAAGCCCGATGAAGTCGCATCCCGAGCGGCGCGACAAGAGGAGGTACTGTCGCTTCCATCGAGAGTATGGTCACGACACCGAGGAATGTCGTGACCTTCAGTACCAGATTGAAGACCTTATCCGGCGCGGGCACCTGCGGCGATACGTCCGCGAACAACCCCCTCTCTCGGATGGTCGACCATCCCGAGATCTGTCTCCCCGACCGCAGGGACCGGTCGAAAAATAGATCGACGTCATCTTCGGCGGTCCAGCATCAGGCGGCAACAGCTCATCGGCGCGAAAGGCATACGCGCGATCCGAGGCCGGAAAGAGGCCGCTACATCATGAAGACCTCGACGTCACGTTCAGGTCGCAAGACGAGGAGCACTCATCTCACGACGACGTGCTAGTAATCTCAATCCGCATGGCCAATGCCTATGTCAAGAGGGTCATGATCGACACGAGAAGTTCGGCTGACATCCTGTATTTCGATGTCTTTCAACGGTTGGGATTGACCGACCTAGACCTCACCCCCCTAACATCTACCTTGACAGGGTTCACTGGTGATTCCATTTCTCCCATGGGGACAACCACGATCCCCGTCACGTTCGGGGGGGAGCCGAGATCAAAGACTCTGCTAGTGTCGTTCATGGTGGTCAAGCTCCCATCTGCGTACAACGCCATCGTCGGGCGCCCGACCCTCAATCGGATCAGGGCGGCCGTATCAACGTACCACAGGGTCTTGAAGTTCCCGACTCGAGCCGGGGTCGACGAGGTCAGAAGTGACCCGAGGGAGTCCAAGCAATGCTATTTAACGGCGACAACGTTGTGCAAGAGGCCGAGAGCCGAACCATTCGGCGCCACGCCCCCAGATCCAGAGGAAAACACCCGAGACACCCACTCCGTGGAAAGAGTCCTCAAACTGGCACTAGACCAGAACCGCATGGATAAGCTGGTGAAGGTCGGGTCGGAGCTTGCGGAGAATCAACAAGTTCAACTGATAGATTTCCTGCGGAAGAACGATGATGTCTTCGCGTGGACCCCAAGCAACATGCCGGGGGTCGACCCAGAGATCGCCCAACATTACTTAAACATCTCCCCCGACGCCCGACCTGTGAAGCAGCATTCGCGAAAATTCGCTCCGGACCGGCAGAAGGCTATAGAAGATGAGGTCACTCGCCTATTGGACGCACAACTTATCGAAGAGGTGAAATACCCGACCTGGTTGTCCAATGTTGTACTTGTCAAAAAGGCGAATGGAAATTGGCGAATGTGTGTTGATTATACTGACCTCAATCGGGCTTGCCCGAAGGACTGCTACCCACTTCCCCGCATCGACCAACTTGTAGATGCCACGTCGAGGCATCAACTGCTTTCCTTCATGGATGCCTTCTCAGGATACAACCAAATCAAAATGGCCCCGAGAGACAAAAGAAACATGGCCTTTATCACACATAATGGAACATACTGCTACAAGGTGATGTCGTTCGGGTTGAAAAATGTCGGCGCGACCTACCAACACCTCGTGAATCGCATGTTCAAGGACCAGGTCGGAAGGAATATGGAGATTTATGTAGACGACATGATAGTCAAAAGTCGGCATGCCGAGACCCACCTCTCCGACCTGGAGGAGACATTCCGCACGCTGAGGAAATACAAGATACGTCTCAACTCGGCGAAATATACTTTCAGCATCACATCCGGGAAGTTCCTCGGCTTTATAGTACACCAACGGGGAATCGACGCCAATCCCGATAAGATAAAAGCAATACGGGAAATGCAGCCCCCCAGGACTATAAAAGAGGTCCAACGACTTACGGGAAGGTTAGCAGCCCTAAGCCGCTTCATTTCCCGAGCTGGAGACAAGAGTTCAACCTTTTTTCGCGCATTGAAGTCGGCAAGAGACTTCAAATGGACCCCCGAATGCGAGGAAGCATTCTGCCAACTCAAGAGTCACATCGAGAACTTACCGCAACTAGCCTCGATGAAGGATGGCGAGCCCCTCAGCTTATACCTCGCTGCGTCCGACCTAGCGGTCAGCTCGGTCCTGGTAACACTCGATAAAGCCGGGGAAAGGCCGATCTACTACACCAACCATGTTCTGGCGGGGCCTGAGCTCCGCTATGCCCCCATAGAAAGGATAGCTTTAGCGCTGATCCTGGCTTCCAGAAAATTGAGGCCGTATTTCCAGACACATCCCATCAAAGTAATAACCGACCAACCCTTGCGCCAGATCCTATCCAAATTTGATGTTGCAGGTCGGATGCTCAAGTGGTCGGTAGAGTTAGGGGAATTTGATATCGAATATGAGCCAAGAAAGGCGATCAAAGGCCAAGTGCTCGTGGATTTCCTCTCGGAGCT
This sequence comes from Ensete ventricosum, assembly GCA_029747655.1. Lineage (NCBI taxonomy): Eukaryota > Viridiplantae > Streptophyta > Magnoliopsida > Zingiberales > Musaceae > Ensete > Ensete ventricosum. The sequence goes on along the minus strand of JAQQAF010000001.1, from coordinate 5,613,079 downwards.
CACACCTCCACAAGTCCTGGAAAACCCGATCCCTGGATGGACTCTACATATCGATGGTTCCGCTAACTCGGAAAGAGGAGGAGTCGGCTTGGTGCTCAAGGACCCCTCCGGCCACATCTATGAGCATGTCTTGCGATTAGGATTCAGAGCTACAAACAATGAAGCCGAACACGAAGCGCTCTTGTTCGGTCTTAAGGTCGCAGCCGAGCTGGGAGCAGAAGACATAGAGATATTCACCGACTCCCAACTCGTCGCTGGCCAAGTTAATGGCACATTCGAGACCCGGGAAGCAGCAATGGTCAAATACATGGCCGAGGTGCGGCTGATGACAGCTCGGTTTCGAAGGTGCACCATCACCAAGGTACCTCGCAGCGAGAACGCGCAAGCAAATGCTTTGGCCAGGTTAGCTTCCTCCCGCGCGACCGATACACCAACCGGAGCAATGGTGAGGACCATCGGTCCGGCCATGATGACTATTGATCAGGAAGACGGAGGCTGGATCGACGAGATCCTCCGCTTCAAACAAGCAGGGGTCCTCCCCGAGGACAAGGCGGCTGCCCGAAGAATCAGAAGGATGGAATCATGGTACTGCATCGTTGATGGCCGCCTCTACCGGCGAGGCTTCAGCCGACCCCTACTCCGCTATCTGAACCCGACCGAGGCGCAAACTACCTTAGCTGAGATCCACGAGTGAATATGTGGAGACCATGTCGGTGCTCGCACCTTGGCACACATGGTCCTCAGGCAAGGTTACTACTGACCCACACTACGAAAGGATGCCCAAGCTTATGTTCAGAATTGTGAGCCATGCCAGAAGCACGCCCGACTCCAACATAGACCGATGGTACCACTCACGACTGCCGACTGCGCCTGGCCCTTCGCCCAATGGGGAATGGACCTCCTCGGCCCCTTCCCCCCAGTCTCGGGACAAAGAAGGTTTTTGATAGTCGGAGTCGACTATTTCACCAAATGGCTCGAAGCCAAGCCGCTGGCCTCCATCACCGAGAGGCAAGTTGAAGGGTTCGTATAGAAGAACATCATAACCAGGTTCGGCCTCCCTAGGGCGATCATCACAGACAACGGCACGCAGTTCAACAATGCGAAGTTCAAAACATTTTGCCAGAGCTACCGCATCCAGCTGAAATTCAGCTCGGTTGCTCATCCCCAAGCCAACGGGCTAGCCGAGGTAACAAACCGAGCCATTCTCGAAGGGTTGAAGAAAAGGGTCTCCAACGCTATGACTTCTTGGGTGGAGGAACTCCCGAGTGTACTATGGGCATTGAGAACGACTCCAAAAATCCCGACGGGGGAATCACCATACAGCCTGGCATTCGGGACTGAAGCCGTACTACCTCCCGAGGTGGTTTTCCCGACCCTTTGAGTCCAAACCCAACATCAGGAGGAGTCCGACCAGCAGCTCCGTAGAAGCCTCGACCTATTGGAAGAAAAATGGGCCGATGCTCATCTCCGAGCATTGGCCTACACAAGAGCTGTAGCAAGAATCTACAACCGACGAGTACGCCCACAGCACGTCAGGTCGGGCGACTTGGTGCTCCGGAAGACCGAGGTCAGCGATCCGACCCGGTCCTGCGGCAAGCTGGCTCCGAACTGGGAGGGTCCCTACTGAGTTATAGATGTTATCCGAGACGGGACTTATACACTGGCAACCATGGAAGGACGGATGCTGCCAAGAACCTGGCACATCACAAACTTGCGAAAGTTTTACGCATGACAATGTCAGCAAAGTGACCTGGATTGTATTACCACTTATGCGAAGTTGAAATGCAACTATGTCAGCAGAACGGCTTGACTTGTATTAACTTGGGACAAGTACAAAACAGGTCGGGAGCCAATATGAGGGCTACCCGACCCGAGTTACAAGCTTCAAAAAAAAAAAAAGAGAAAAAAAAACAACAAGTGGAGAACAAAATCAGGACTCGGGAGGCGCCGAGTCGTCAAAATCTTGTTGTCGCTCCATCGACACTGAGTCATCCTCGAGGTAAATAGTGAACGGATCTTCTTCAATATCGGCATCAGGGTACCGGGCACGAAAGCGAGCCAGCGCCACCCGATACCCGTATTCGTAAGTAACCCGCCCCATCCGTTTCAGACCCTCTTTGAAGTCGAGGGACCCCTTGTACTCAGCAACCGCCTTCCCCGGCAGCTCGGCTCGGGCATGCTCCAGGTCCTTCACGGCCTGCAGCAGCTCGTCATCCATCCTCTGAGCCCTGGCTCGGGCCTCCTTCAGCAGATGCTGGGCATCACCCAGATGGCCCCGTAGCTCTCTCTCTGAGGCTTCGCGTCTGAGGAGCACCTCGACTCTTTCAGCCTTTATTTTCTCGAGCTCCTCCTTCAGCCTGGACGCCCGCTCCTCGGCCTCAGCAACCGCCTCGAGCCCTCCCTTCGATTTCAGGACGTCGAGCTCCTCTTGCAGCTGCTTGACCCGATGGTCTATGAAGGTGATCAGTCGACCAGCATCATGGACCCGGTCAACTAGTGCCATTTGGAAGTGCTGGCTCTGCACGAAAGGACAACCTTTAGAATGTAAAATAAAATAAAATAAACTTACGCTACGGAGGCACAAGTCGGAAGACTTACCAAAACAATCTCCTTGGTGGCTCGGGCCATCAAAACCTCCGAGGGGAGCGTGTACAGCTCCTGCGCTTGGGGATGGAGAATCCCCCTTTCGTACTCCTCGGCTGCCGACGAAGTGTGCCACACCTTCGTCGAGTTTTTCAGCCCCGCCCACCGAGCCTGTAGCTCCTTCTCGGGGTCTTGATGCCCCAGGTCAGACATCAGCAGGGCATAATAGCCCTGGTCGCCCTTGTAAACCTTTGTCTTGAAAAGGTCCTTCATGGACCTCGGGTGCTCGTGGACCGATGAAGCGGCCCCCTCCTCGGACTCCGCGGGTTCCTCCGCCCTCTCTAGCGATGTGGCAAGCCCCTTACCCTTGGAGCGGGAGCGGGACCCCCCTTCGTCGACCTGGGACTTGTGCTTTCTCGTCAGCACCTTCGTCTTTTTCTGCTGCTTCCCTGCAGTTCCTGCCTGTTCAGTCGGGGGGGGGGGGGGGGGGGGGGAGCCGGTCTTTTCAGCGGAGCCCTCGGAGCCTCCCTAGCAGGAGACGCGCCGACCTCACGGGCACTGGGGCGGCTCGGAGGGGCCCTTCCGCCAGCCACTCTCGGCATCCCACGAAGCTCCCCGAGATCCATCCGGTCTGCATCACAACTTACAGGTCAGTAAGAGATTAGTGAAGCTTGAGCAAAGCAAAATGCTAGTACCCTTGGAGGCCGGACTCAAATCCGCCTCAGCGAGCCAAAGCTCGGTCATCTCCTTGATCGCACGAGAAGAGGAGAGAATCCCCTTCAGTCGGTCGACTAGGACGGTCTCCTCCTCGGACAGATAAGGGGGGGCGTTGCCGATCGGATGAGCCGACCAGCTGAACCCGAATCCCCAACCCAGACCACTAACGTAAAGATAGCGGGACTTCTAACCTTTGTTACTGGAAGGTGCCCCGCTGACCCTAAAACCAACTCGGGCAGTGAGGTAGTAACCGTCTCGACTCTTGCACAGGCGAAAACACGCCATGAACAAGTCACGAGTTGAGATAATCCCAGCTCCTCGGCACTCACCCAAGAAAACCACAAGGTAACGCCACGAGTTGGGCACTACCTGGCTAGGAGAAATTCTCCACCATTTCAGGCACTCCTCAATCAGAGGGTGCAAAGGAAACCAAAGACCGGCTTCCAAGGCATCTACCGAGATGCACATACCGGGGACGTCCAAGCTATAAGGACGTTGCCCCGGCTCTGGAACATGCAACCCGTATTCAATCGGGATGCTGTACTGTGCCCTAATCGCTGCAAGTGACCCCTCAGCCACCGCCGAGTCGAGGTCATGATCTGACATCATGACCTCCAAATCCCTCTGAACCCACGCGTCGATAGGCGACGGGGGCTCGGAAGACGCTCCCGAAGAACTAACCTCAGGATCACCATGACTCGACTCCCCCGACCCCGAGGGAGAAATGACCCTGACACTAGTCGAGGAGTCCGACGAGGTCATCGTGACCTGTTAAAAAGAGGTTGTCGAGCTGAAAGGGCGAAGGGTGGCTATGGTTATCCGAGACGGAGGTAGGAAGAAGGCAAAATGAGCAAGTGAGGTCTCTGCCCAACCCCGTAGCTAACTTATAGCACCCAAGGGAGTCGTTTCAGCTTCCCGAGGTAAGAGGAAGCGCCGCCACCCCAAAAAGCACTCAGCACATTAAATGCGCCATAACTATGACCGAAACCCTAGGCAGGGGACGGAAAATACATACATACATACATATATATATATATATATATATATATATATATATATATATATATATATATATATATATATATATATATATATATATATATATATATATATATATATATTATTGTCGCAAAGGCGGATATCCGGTTTTCCGCCCGACTTAACCCTCTCGGCCAAATCTCCGGATTTGCGCCCGAGATCACCTTCTCGGCCAAATCTCCATATTTGCGCCCGAGGTTACCCCCTCGGCCAAATCTCCGGATTTGCGCCCGAGATCACCTTCTCGGCCAAATCTCCAGATTTGCGCCCGAGGTCACCCTCTCGGCCAAATCTTCGGATTTGCGCCCGAGGTCACCTTCTCGGCCAAATCTTCGGATTTGCGCCCGAGATCACCTTCTCGACCAAATCTTCAGATTTGCGCCCGAGGTCACCTTCTCGGCCAAATCTCCAGATTTGCGCCCGAGGTCACCCTCTCGGCCAAATCTTCGGATTTGCGCCCGAGGTCACCTTCTCGGCCAAATCTCCGGATTTGCGCCCGAGATCACCTTCTCGGCCAAATCTTCAGATTTGCGCCCGAGGTCACCTTCTCAGCCAAATCTTCGGATTTACGCCCGAGGTCACCCTCTCGGCCAAATCTTCGGATTTGCGCCCGAGGTAACCCTCTCGGCCAAATCTCCGGATTTGCGCCCGAGGTCACCCTCTCGGCCAAATCTTCGGATTTGCGCCCGAGGTAACCCTCTCGGCCAAATCTGCGGATTTGTGCCCGACTTCACCCTTGGCGAAAGCCCTACATTGCAATTCCCGAGCTCATGCTTGGTCGGATCGACTCTTGCTACACCGCAATTCCCGAGCTCATGCTCGGTCGGATCGACTCTTGCTACACCGTAATTCCCGAGCTCATGCTCGGTCGGATCGATTCTTGCTACAACGCAATTCCCGAGCTCATGCTCGGTCGGATCGACTCTTGCTACAACGCAATTCCCGAGCTCGTGCTCGGTCGGATCGACTCTTGATACGTCGTTATTCCCGAGCCCATGCTCGGTCGGATCTACTCTTGCTGCATTACAGTTCCCGAGCTCATGCTCGGTCGGATCGACTCTCGATACGTCGTAATTCCCAAGCTCACGCTCGGTCGGATCTACTCTTGCTACATTACAAATCCTGAGCTCCTGCTCAGTCGGATCAACCACCACACCATTCGAAATCCCCAAAGTCCGCATTCGGGACTAGTTCAGGGCGATCTCGAACCAACGGTTGAATGCAAGACCTCATCTTCGACACCTTCATCAGGCGCCTCGAGAAGGTCTTCTCGGGGGGGAAGAATGATATGACAAATGCTGACCTGGCCGCCAAGTCATCACACCCTCGGACAGCTGGCCCGCCGACGTGGCCGACCCGACGCAGGTAATCGGCCGGATATACGGGGGGCGCCAGTGCTCGTACAGCCGACCTGACACAGGTAAGGTCGGCACCCCCCACTTGCAAACGCACGTCTCATTGCAAGGACAACAAGCATGGCGGGAAGGTACGGAGATATGGTAAGCCATAAAAGCAGTAAGGTTATCAGGTACGAATGATCTACAGCACCCACTATAAAAGCTCCTGCACCTCCACGGGGCAGGGGGATCGAAAAATAAACCACGGAACTAACTTAACCGTCGGAGGGGTCACGTCGGGAACCTACCCGACCCGACCTCCTTGCAGGAGTTGGCGGCCGACCCAAATTGGATTACTCCCTCTTCACCCGGACTCCACCATTCCAATAGCCGACCTTCCAAGCCGAGCTCTGAATCACCACTCATCCGGATGAGCTCCTCCTCTGTACCGAGAAGACCGCGAGGCGGGCGAGTTAGCGCACACGGGCCTGAACCAGCAAATGCTTGCTCAGCAAACTTGAAGGCGGGACACATCTACTAGGCAAGCACCAGAAAAGTCTCTATCAGTTAGTATCTTCATCTATCAGTCAAAAGAGGCTTATAAGGTTGATCACTTCTACTACATTTTATACAAAATAAAATTATTATTCATTCAAAAACTGATGATCTCATACTTAACCTCTTTATATAGTTCACAAACCTAAGAAGAAAAAGTAAGTACCTAATAAGGAAGAAAATAAAAACCACATTAGGACGATTCATTGTGCATGATGTTTTTTTATTTTTTATTTTATAAGATATTGATTCTCGTAGAATTCTCCTTCATTTTTTTTAAACTTTATTATTAATATAGGAAATAAGATCTTAATTGCATAGGATATTAGCAAGTGACAATCTTAAAACATTAAATTAAACTCGAATCCAAGTTCATCTTCAATTCAAAATGATTACTTTTTCTTTTCACGTCTGTGAAATGTAGCATGATTTCTTTAAAATATTTAACGTAAAGAAAAAGACTGCAGTGTAACATTTAGAAACCGATGTCCATCAATCCACAAAAATTATTTTGAAAACAACAAAATACATACATACATACATCAAAATATCAGCACTCGAATGCCTAGAAATTGCTTTGACAATAAGAACATCCTCAGGTGGTGCTAAAATTTTCATGGGTGAAAAGTTAATGATTCTTATCGTGTACAAGTGTTATCTACACAAAACCTATGTGGCTTCATACCGTAGGCACACCTCTTATGATATCAAGTCACTGTCGATGTAAGAATAAATTATTAGAGTGTTAGAAGATTTCCCAAAGCATCTGACTTGGCTTATAGGATAGTAACGGATTCATTCTGATGCCAAAGCACCATTAAATTCTGAGATATAATACTAAAGCAGCCTCACTGAAGACAGAATAATGCTGGATGTCTCTAGTGCTACAAGTACCTCTCCTACAGGTGATTCAAATTGCTCAACCCACTACAATGCAGATTGGAATATTAATGCACATCACCATCATCACATTCGATTGTATGTCATACGGCAATGATTTGTACAAATCCACCTGTTCACCATGAGCTCCATCCACCTATTCTTTGTTTCTACTTGTTTAGCAAGAAAAAATTTCCTCTTGTGATAATGTTGGAAAGGCATCAGATGCCAACAGGAAATTTTGCCTGTATGTCCTCTTCCCTGTGTAACTGTGTATAGCTTTTCTGTACTTTTGCAAAGGTCAATAAGAATTCTGTTTAGGTATCCACAAAGTATATAGTGGTGGTATGACAAAGAAGCCTCCACTGCAAATACACCATTCAGAAACTGAAAATTATGCAGGAAAAAAAATTGGTAAGAGACCATCCTATTTCAAATATACAATAAATTATATTCTGAACTTTTTATCTTCTCCTTGCAAATGCATCTTTGCTGTTGTTGTTGTTGTCTTTATAAATTCTACAAATGAGTGGAAAACTAAATACATTATAGCTCTAGTTCTTTTGTATTGGTCTTCTTAATTGTCCTTGTGGTATATTCTTCTGAATGAAATTGCAGTTCTCATTTGATAAATCTTTGATTTATGACAACTAGTATTTTAATAACATAATAGTATTTTACTCTTCAAGCATTATACCCTAGTTTTTTTTTTCCCCCATAAACTTTCTGGTTTCATTGGTAAGCTAAGGTATTTTATACCTTATTGATTTGGATATAAGACAAACTTGAGTTATTTATGTTGCTTATAGAAATCATAAGTTAAAAGTAGAAGTGAGAGGGAGAGTACATTATCTCTTTTATGTTATGGTTATACTGCCTTTCTTTTCAGTTCATCCTTTATAGTAATAATTTCTTCTTCCCCGTTTTATTTATTTGATCTAATCTGGGAGACATGTTTTGCCCTTTGTCTGCTGTTGCACACAACCCAATCGCCCACCTTTTCTTCCCACCTTCGAAGCATGCGCTCGTTATGTCAGTGCTCCATTCAAAAAGTTGGATTCGGTAAAGTCATTCCTAACCAGTCTTTAGACCGAACTGGATCTAAAGAACAAGAATAAATCTACATAAAAATTACTTAAAACCTATGCGAGTAAAATTTACTTCACTACGTCAATTAAAATAATCATATGGCTAAAATGTGAGTGGATATCTACCAGTCCTACCAAAAGCTCCATGGTATATCTTCTTCCTCGTTAGATTTGAGAATAGCATTAGATGCCAACACTGTCCACATGCCATCTTTATTATTTGTCCTTCTCAAAAGAGATCAGGGAAGATATTAAGCCAGATTCCTACATCATTGACTTGAGTCAACAAAGGACACAAGACTCTATATAAAAGCTGAAGAGCAGCATGCCAAGTTCATCAGCAGCAACCAAGCACACCTCCACTTCCTCATGGCGCCACAGTCGACTGGCCTTGACAAGGTGGGCAGGGAAGCATTTGACATGATAGAGGTGTACTTGGGCAGGAGAGGAAGGCCGCTACTACATCGCAGCTTTCACCACCACAACACTCCTCCAAAGAAAGAGCCAATGCTCGACAGCATCCAAGCTGCAAAGCAGTTTAATGGAGTTTTGTTTGTGGAGTCTGCTGGCCTCAAGCAGCGACACTGGGAAGCTTCTCGTGGGTTTGCCTAAATAACCTCTTGTTTGGCACGTAGTTTCCTCTATAGCTACCGTGTCTCTCCAGTGACATAGCTAGCTGATGAGATCCATGAGATCTGCATCTATGTATTTAGTGGAGTGCTAGAAACAGTGTGCTGCTATTGTAATTTCTATAAAGATCTTGATGTAGAATAGCAGTGTGAAAAAGGTATATAAAGGTCATCATCTTTTTATGAATGCTTAGATGTTTATTCTACATGAAACAAGCCTTTTGACACTCCCATGGAATCCGCTAAGGAATCATAATCTGGAACTAAAATTGAGAGGTTTTAAAGCTAAAACTAGTGTTTTTATTGCACGAGGATGTGCAACCAAATGACAGCATACCTTCATTCACCGGGAAAGAGTTATGCAACAGGAAAGATTGTTGTGGTTGATACCATTATCCTCGACCGACGTGTTCAGTATTGAAGCTCACGGATAAGGAAAAACTTGGAAAGAGTTGAATGATAAATGGATTGGAACAGAGAAGGAAAGGTTAATTGTCAAGTTCTCGGCCAATTCTACTCAAAGCTATATCATACATGGTGGTGATCCAAAATGATCGCAACTTCTTAGTCAATCTCTATCTACTTTTCATATATAAATTATTTTCAGCATCTCTATTTTTCACCTTACCCGTCTTTCCTTACATTCTTAAGATTTATCTGCGTCCACTTCTTCTTATGGGATAATTTTGGGTCATACTTCTTGGATGATAATAGGTGGATTATGTTAAAATAGCATGACGATCATTTTTGGTTCACATGGAATGTTGTACTCTCAGCTCATTTTTCATTGCCCATGGAACCCTTGTTTGCTAATATCACAAAGATAAACTTCAATCAAGATTAGGATATTCTTCCTGATAGATAGATCATGAACTACAAATACATTATTCGAGTAGAGTTTAAGCTGAAAATGTAGATGGGGGCAAGATATACATGCAGTGTAGATGATCCTAGATAAGATAGACAAGCCAAAGATCCGGAGTATAGTACAGGCATCAGATTAGAAAGAAGCACTCACGTAGTCATCCAGATTTGAACAAGAGGACAGCCTTCGAGTCCACATAAAAGTAAAGGAAGTGGTTGGTCTCATGCGTCACATATGATCCTGCACGGCCAGAAGCCAAATTAAAAAGAATTGCTTTACATAGTAGAGAAACTTGCGGTGAGAATGGAGGAAAAGATAAATGGCAAATCAAATGCTGATGTATCTGCATAACAGGAATAGCCAGATTGATACATCTTATATGGACTTCATACTTCCAGATAAAATTCATTAACCTAAAATAATTTGCACAAATACCTCATCAAACTAACATAGCCCACAAGAAGTTGAAACAATCTTAAAGAGTGAGGACCCAAGTCGTCCTTTGTCTATGGTGGAGAGAACAATAGCAGGACAAATCTGAAGGCATGATGCTCTGACAAGGTCATCAAAAACTTTTCAACTTTCACTTTTGGAAAGCAACAAAGTAGCAACAATTTAGACGGAAGGATAACTGATAGGAAGCCAGCTTAAGGCAGAGATATGGTACATGAATTCACTGGACAAGAAACATAATTATGAAGCATGTATATCGATATGGAATAGCAACAAGACACAAGACAAATAGCACAGTACAGCAAATCTTGGGGAGAAAAAAGGATATGCCATGACACCAGTCCGAACATATGGACCGGCACTGACCGGTAATAGCCAGCATTTTTTTGTGACACCAGAAAATTTGAGTCAGTAAACTGGCCAGTATAACATTAACATACCAGTCCGATAGAATACTGAAATGTTTTCTGTTCAAAACAATAAATTGAGTGACACTGAAAAATACAATCTAAAAGATAAACAAAGTGTTCTCCCATAGAAAGTGATAATTATAACAAAAACAATTACTATTGTGAGCATAGTGTGGTTTAAAAATCACATATGTGTCTCTAACTTAAGCAACCAAATGGCAAAAACAAGAGCCAAGAGAAATTCTATGTAGAAACTTTTGGTTATAGATTTTTCCACATTAACGATAAAATAATAGAACACAAGGCACCAATTAATTTCTTTTTTAAACTTCTCAACACTAACAAGATTATAGATCAAAAGACAATACATGACAAGAATTCAAAAACTGTTCTAGCATTTTTATTTCAAGCCAAATTTTGTGAAAGTGGTATTTCTTTATCAAGAAATATAAAATGGGCAAAAGGCATAAGCCCAAATTGCTAAATGCAAAAACTAATCGTATAATTCCAAAGTATTGTGTGTGCATTTCGGGTGAATAACATTATATTAGATTCTATAAAACCTAGAATGTAAAACATTCTCTATCATGGTTCAATTGCAGAGATATGGTATTAGCTTTGTACGTTTTCTAGTGTGACAACAGAAGGATGAGTCGGTTCACCATTTAGGGATTACAATTTAAGTATGAAGAACTGAATGATTAATATATAGATCTATAACTCCCACAAATCAGATGCATAGTCATAAGGGGAAGACTTTACAACTAGAGAATATAAAAAGATGGCTAACTAGAAATGGAAAGAAAAATTTCAAAAGTCCTATCCAACAAAAAAAGACCAACCAAAAGATTATTATTGCACACTCCTCTATCAATCTTAAATTAAGAACCTCACCATCTTGCTAGCCTCTTAAAAATTTCCGAATGACTATTCCCATTGATTATAGGGCAACATTCCGAGGACAGGAAATCCCACAAACCATCACTCATTCATTTAGTACTTTGCTATACATGAACTACATATTGTTCTCTTTTTGTGACTATGACCATGCAGGTTTAAGATTCCATTTGAGACTAGATGATCACTAACCAAATTGGCCTGATCACCTTAGAAAAATCCACCAACCTCCATCAGCCAATCTGATTTAGTTATCCTTGTTCATAAATCAATGTACCATCATAATATGGCATCCAAAACAAGCGACATCTGAACAATACTGTCATGCAGCACCGGTATATTGCAATTAGCAAATTGAACAGAAATAGCAGCAAAAATGTCTATGGCTATGACAATCTACAATGACCTGCATGCCACAATACACAGATGCAGCATCAAGTTTTCTACGGCCTCAAATCCTACAGACAAAAAGCCTTCAGCTAATATTTTGCATCAACTGTTTCTACTGAATATATTCCCTTCAAATAAATTAAACACATCAAATGTGGCACGGGATGGAAAAAGTTTGTCGTAGTGCAATAAAGTGATCAAGAAAGACAGTAGACAGAAGACAATGGATGGAAGCAACGTTGATAATTCCCTCCATTTGTAACATAAACATAGGAAATAAGTATAGCATGAAAAGTATTATTAGGGGAATAAATGAGCTGAGCTGCAAACAATTACTATCATGAAAATGTGTATGAATTCTTAAGTACCCTTCATTAGAATGAAATTACCTGTATGATCATATGTTCAGAGCAACACTAATAGGATGGCAGATCCAGGACTTCAATAAAATACTCAAAGATACATATCACAGGTAAACAGGTCAGGAAAGTCCCACTTCATCTCATCTTATGCAGGTGAAAATGATGTTACACTGAAAAGTCTTGGGGCTTTTGGGTGGGGGGAGGAGGCATTAGGTTGCTAAACATTAATTACAATTAATACCCTGAGTTTAGATGTAATCCAGATGTATTTATCAAAGATAGCACATTTATGATTAATCACTACGATTACAATGGCAATTTAGGTGACTTCTGCTCAAATCAAGAGAAAAGTTTTTCTAGGCTAGCAATCTTTCTACTTACAAATATAAGGCTATGCTTATTGACTCCCTCTAGACACCATATATGCAAGAGCATCGTGCATCCCACCACCTTTTCTTCTGCTCTATTTTTTGTTAGACTTCCAGTTGTTATGAATTTTTTATTCCAGCCACAGAAATAACCTCTCTGTAAGGCGGTGTACCCCTCCCAAAATCCCACATTAGTGGGAACTTAAGGCACTAAGTATACTCTTTTTAAAGTAAAAAATGAAGGTTGCCAATTAACTAAGAAAATCAGGACAGGGAGCTTAAGAAAAGGTGTGATTTTTCCCCATGACCTATAATAAATCTGCTGTATACTTAGTACAATACGTCGAATATGTAATTTTAAGTATGTAAACAAAAAGAAAATCCCTTTACACTTATTAGCTGACCGTCCAAGTCTCCTTGATGACACAGCAAAAAAATTCGTACATGAGACTGACTGAGACTATAAGAAAAGGACTCAATAGAGTATATAAACAAAGAGGTTCACAAAGGAAGAATATTAAACTCAAGTTTTAGAGCTAATAAATTATTGTAATGGAATAAACTGGAGTAAAACATGCAGAAGCCTACTTCTTAGGGTCAGTCAGCGGATAGACCCAAATTGTAATATTGGAAGGATGATCTTTGGTGCAAGATAATCAATTATAAGAGAACTAACCCTGGATTCCATAACTACCTAAGATAGACTTTATCTATAGATGAAGGGCCAAAAAATAATAAGTATTATAATGAGAAATAACATAAAGCATGTGATTTGGAGGGGCAATGCACCAACTCTCTTTTTCCTCTGGAACAAGTAGGGGTACAAGGGTCTGCTCTTGGCTTGCTTCCACATATCAGAAGACCTAGTGCTATGTTGGTCAGCTGGAAGATTTCAAGTTCAAAACAATTCGCTGCTGCCAACTAGAAATAACCAAGCTCACTACTACAAAAGTAAAAGACTGACTTGGAAAATTATTACCAGTATGCAATCAAACCATTTGGTAACTATGCTCCGCTACTCATAATCAGCAAAACTTGTGTGCAGCTGATATGAGATGAGGAAAAACAAATGTATATTGAAGAACCAACATGGAAACTAGCGACATGTCAAAAGGTAAGGCAAGCTTTCGGTCAAAAATATTCTAGCTTACTTGCAACCAGACACGTTCTGGAATAACAGTAAGCAAGAATCGCCACTAAATTGCTTAACCTCATTTCTTAATATTAGGACAGAGATCTTAAAAGATCTACAATCTGAACCTTCGTATGCTTATCTATAAGTTCATTTATGCTCAGAATGGCGCAATATCCAAAGACAAAAAAACACATCGTACTCTAACTAACATCGTTATAATATTTCACTAACACTCCGATCATTAAGGTTCATCCTCACAACCAATGCGGTCGCAACCTACAGCTAAGTACAATCTGAAGAAGAAATCAGCATTATCACATGTTTATCATCAAAGTTATCCAATGTCGTGACTAAAACTGCTTGCAATTTGGCCTGACCAATCGATCAGCTATTACTCCAATATTCTACGGATTTATCTCTACGAAATAAACCAAAAATGTGAACTAAAAGACGAACAGAGAATTCGAGAAAATGATTATTAGGTTCAGAAGGTAAGAATGAAGACAAAATACGAAGGGAAAAAGGAAAGGATGGGTACCAAAGTTGCGACCGACAATGCAATGCCACGTTGCCCCGTACTTCTTATCGAATTCCTTCTTGATGTACTCCGCGATGTCCTTCTCCAACCGATGCTTCTCGAACGACTGATCGCAACAACAAGGTCACGAAGAAAGAATCAAAGGAGAAATCAATGATCGGCGAGCAAAGTTGTCCTCCGACCGGGGAAACGGAACGAAGGGGGCGAGATCAAAGGGGAGGCGTACGGCGCGGGCGCAGTCGATCGCGTCGTTCCGCATCTTCTCGCTCATGTCGATGCTCTTCAGCACGATCTTCGGCGACGCAGGCGCTGCCGCCACCAGCGCTGCCCCTCCCCCGCCGCTCTTGCTCTCCTCCGCCATCGCCTCTGTCCCTCTCTTCGTGGATATGTCGGAAGAGATGAGAAAGAGGGGGAGAGAGCAGCCCGAAGAAGCTTCACGCCGAGACAGGGCGGGGGATGTCGTCACCACCCTGTGAAGCTAGGATGGGCTCACCGCGTATGGTGGCGGAGCGCGGCCATGGGCGGTGACCAGACACAGGAAGAGGACCTCCCATTGGCTGCGGAAAGCGGCGGGTCCACTTCGAGAATCTTCTGCTGCGTTTGGCGGCGCTCTTGAAACACTTGATCCGCTACCAACGTGGCGCTGACGTAGATGAATCGATCTGGTGGGACCCATTTTGTAAATGACGATTACATATATAGTTTTTTTCAACAAAAAATAATATAAAGTCTCAAAATACGACTAACTTTCTAACAATTACGTATCAATGCTTGCTTTCTTTCTATGGGAAAATAAATAAGAGGAAAAGGGAAACAATGAGAAAGAGAGTCGATGAAATATGATTTCTTTGCGTATCATGTGAATTTTTATTTGAAAAAAAAATATTAAAATGCCTTTATAAGAAAATAAATTTATTATTATTATTATTATTATGTATACATCCAAATCAAATCACTTAAGCGAAATGAATGATGGAGAGTTCGATCTCGATTTATTGATAATTATGGTAGTAAGCATATGTCTATCAATCACTCGATAGATGTTAAAACCATATAAAACAAACTTACATCGATCATATATTGGTTATAGCCAAAGAATACATGTTTACGTGGTAAGTGTTGAGCTTTTGTTGTTTTCGCTATGATGATATTATTTTATATAATGATAGGTTTTACCATCAATGTCCTCTCTTATTCTTGTAATCATCTTATGGTTTGTGTCGGATTATTGAAAGATTTATACTTTTTCTTTGGTTCCTCTTGATTGTATTTGAAGGTCAATTAAAAGTATTCTTTGTTTTCTTGAGAGGATAACTTATCAATAACAACAACAAGGATTTAGGGCTTTCATATAGGGTGGTTAATTAGATCTTATGGGCTTATCCATGTACAAATTTATAATCAACCAACTTATTTCCATAACATTCTTCTATCATGTACTTCTCTAAATCAATATTCTATCTACCTTTTTCTTATTCTTTTTTTAAGGTCTTATGGGAAATGTAAATGTTGTAAAGTTAACCAATAACATATAATGTAAATTTTGAAGGATTTTTTTTTTTTTTTTTTGGGACAAAAGAGGCCGACGTCTACAATAGCTACTGTTTATATGTTAGAAAATTGTAAGCATATTGGACTATGATTTAGATATTAATAAATTTGTACTCGCACAAGTAGCTTTTTCTTTCTCTTTTTGGTAACGACCTTATATGATTGTCATAAAATATCGAGATCAAAATTTATCTTTATCACTTATCTTTTAAAAAAAAAAAAAAAAAATTCATGTGAAATGGATACCAAGTTGTATAATTTTGGCTCATGAAAAAAAAAAATATATTTGAGCAATCCAATTCTTGATATATAGTCAAATAAAATCGATGCATGCATGAGAGTTTCGGAAAATAGACATCAAAATCAAAACCTTCCGTAAACTAATAAGTGACAACAATGACACATGAACTTTTTTTTTTCTTTTTTTTTTCGGTTTGTGTTTTACACACACACATACATGCACGCCACGAAAAAAAGTTTTGGATATTTGCATTTTCAATATCTTTCAAGGGACATCAACGTGCATGAATATTGTTTTAGGTATGCAAGGATATTTTCTTGATTGATGATTTTATTAGGATATGATTCATCTCATTAATAATGCATTAAGTTGAAAAAAATGCATCTAGGTAGAATTAGATAGGGTGGAGAACCAAAATATTACTAAAAAAATTATCTTATTTTTTTTAATTTTTTCTTTCTTATCTGAGTGAGTTCTTTCATATAAGTCTTTATTGATCATAATTAACTTATACTTAATGATATGAGAGGGATTAAGTATATATTTTCTGAGCATCAATACATAAAATATTTCTACCTCAAAAGTCCAACAAATATAGAGTTTAATTTCTTTTTTTCTCTCAAATCTTCTCATATCACCTTTATCAGACTCCAAAATAATATTTAAGATTTATGAATGTATTTTAAATTAAAAAAATTATGATTCATTCATAATCCAAACGATATATTTGAGGATATTAGAAACATTAAATTCTGATTTACATCTATAACTTCTATATAATTTAATATCATTCAACACGATAACTCTATAAAACTCAATACCAACTAAAAATTATTAACCACCACCTACAAATATGTAAGAGTAAGAATTTACATCATCACAAAATCAATAATTTACCATAAATTTATATCAACATAAAACTTTAAAACTTAACATCCTAGACTTCGTTTTAAAACTTTAAAACTTTAAAGCATATTTTAACAAGCATAATGGAGACAATGTTAGCTAATGACACATAACTTCCACCTCTTTTTTTATTTTTTCTTTTTTTAAACTTAATATAAATCCTTTCACAAATCACATTCAAAATCTAGAACACCAAGTGATAAGCTTCCACATCAGTCAAACCCCCAATCACCAGAAGGAAAACCAGTAAACGGTGAAGAACCTCATATATCCCTCCTCATCCCTTCAAAGATCAAAATATAAAAATAAAAAACAAAAGGCGACAAAGCCATTCCTCTAATGTTCGTCAAGTCAGTAATGATCAAAGGGCCAGGCGATCACCTTTTGCCTTCTTCTCGAGGAAACCGAGGAGTGATAATATATTATGTATTCGCATCATCATCCTTGCTAACCCACTTCGCTTTAGCTTTAGCCTGAGAACCACCATTTCAAATTGATTTATCTCAGGAATAGCTGCATGCTCCTTGTGAAAGCATGTCAGGTGAACATTCATTCTTCAGGTCATTCGAACTACAGAAGGCCTCCCTCTCTCCTCTACAGACGAAAAAATCTCATGTTGGGTGCCAACGAGAGCATCCTTCCAACTTCCTTTTAACTTCTATTGAGCTGCTGTACTTCTATTTAACCCAACTGATCCATTTGTCTGCCCTTCTATTACATACCTTCGTTAGCTTCTCTCTCCTCCTAAACTTATAACTCATCAGGGCCAAATAGTGGGCCGGCCCATTAAGTCCCCCTCCAACTCAGTAAGTGATTTGACACCAACCCAATTGATATAGTACTTGATCGAGGTGGTATTGTACTGATCGGGCTGCCACGGATGCGACTGAGCTGGAACGCTCATTTAAAATGAAGAATGGTGCACACGTCTTCGTCTCGTGTCGACCAGACGTACGACGATGTGGACACCTGAAGAGACTGTATGTTGGCCTTATCCAGCATATCGGCACCGGTAAAGGTGGTAGTACGATCGATCGTACGCCTAATGAGTATAAAAAAATCCTCCTGCAAATAAGACAGAGGGAGGCTTAGAAATTTTATATATTGAACTCTTCGTACCGTCTCGATCGTGGCATTGACTTAATCGTCAGAGGGATCACATCGGATATCCCCACCTCGATAAGATCTTTGTGTAAGGTTCTTCGATAAATCCTGAGAAAGAGGAGACCGAGATGTAATCCCAAGATGCATTACCGAGACGCACTTAGAAGACACTCGACGACGAGCCCAATCAAATTTCATCGAACTTCTCAATCTCTTTCCGACCGACACAGACGATGTTACTCACGGGGACGGAACCTAGCCGTGCTAATAGACTGCAATCGAACGCGTATCTAAGGGCCAAATACGTGATCATCCATCCTCTAATTAGTTGTTTATTCCTTCATCTTCCCCCATCTCAAAGTCATTCTCCCACGTTTAATTGGGTCGACACCACCAAAGCCACGTCAGCACGTGCGAGTCACGTGGAACCGAGGAGGGGGAAACCAATCCAATCGCCGTGACACACGCGTCCCTGTTGTCATGTGATCGTCACATGCACGCCGACCCGTTTGCTGCTTCCGATGTCCAAATCACACCGCCTTTTTACCAACCGTCTCTTTCCCCCTCCATTCCCAAGCAAGGAAATCAAACCCCTCATCTGCCACTACCGTGTCATCCATGGCCGACTTCACAGCATAAATGCCGTTGATCGGTGCAGGAAAGGGAGGAGAAGAGAAGAGAGGAAAGAGAGGCGTACGGATGTTGGATCAGGACGGGCAGGGAGGTCCCCCGCATGGGGTTCTGCTGGCGGTGGTGGTGGGCGTGGTGGTGGCGGCGCCATTCCTCGTCGGCGGGGGTGGGGAAGCCATAACGGGGGCCATCTCCGACATGCTGAGCCCCGCGGGGTTGCTGCTCCTCCCCGTCCTCCTCGTGCTGGTGATCCGCTTCCTCTCGTCGGACCGTGGCGCCATCCTCTCGGACATGTTCTCCGCCGGCTCCCCCGACTCCATCCACCGCGTCGGGGGCTCCCCCGTCGGCGTCGCCCTCCTGCTTCTGCTCATCCTCCTCCTCCTCTACTACCGCTTCTCCATCTTCGGCGGGGATGACGACTCCGGCGACTAGAAGCAGCATCGGGCTGAGACGGGACCAAATTACCATAGTGTCCTTGGTGTCACGCGCAGGGTCGACTAGTATTTATTTGTTATATGTACATCGACGCGTATTAATTTTCTTTCTGCGACCTTTTTTTTCGTTGGGTGATGACATGAAAGCAAGTAAGAGATAGTTTCTTTGGTGTCTATACTCATCATTTAATGATAGATAAATGTCTCGACATGGTTTAGTATTTGGCATTATTACAAAAAAAAAAATAAAGATGAGAATTCGGAAAATGTTGGGGGCATTTGCGAGATTTCACCACGTGACGAGCTGCCCATTGACGATTTGAGGCAGCCACTCTTCGTTGATGGGAAGGGGTCCACAGTCACGGGGTGGGGTGGCGGGTCGGCATCGGTGCTCATGGCGGGGCCCACAAATTGAATCGGCCAATAAGAGAGCGCTTTTTACCCTCCACTGCTGCGGCATCCACTCTTTATATTCATCCTTTTTTTTAAAATGTTTGCTACAGGTTGAGGTTTGTTGCGACGCACCATTTAAATGAATAATTTTGATCTGGGTTAACTAAGGTATGAATGAGCCATGGTGGCATCCAACATGTATGAAACAATGATTGGTAATGCAAGAAGCCATCGCCAAGAGTTCGTTAGGTTCAATGCCACAGAAACTACGTGACCGTAAAATAGTTTCAAAGGAGGAACTGCAACTACAAAGAAATTTCTACTAGCGCAAGCAGTGATGTCTTTCTTACATACAACAAAAAGAAATGTCTGCTGCATAGCTGTTGAACTCAATTAGCATACTGACATGATCAAAAACGAGTTCCATGGCAGTGTAAAGCTGATACATACAGTCTTTGTTCAAGGACAAAATCGAGCACAATAACAGTGTAGGGCACATTTGAGGTTTGTCCGATCTCGCCTGCCACCCTCATGAATCAGTTTTAACACTGAACTTCTAGATGACATCACTAAACCAGGGCAACAAAATTGCAGAAGACATGATTTCTTTCCAAACATTGTGCAATATACAAGTGATGGGAGTACAAGGAGAATACAGAAAGTTGTACATATTTGTGAAACACGGACGGATATATGCCCAAGCTGCGACAAAGGCAAGTCTCTCTTTACAACTATTGTATTAAAGAAAAGAAATCAGAACTTCAATAAAATGAACTCTGGAGTTTGAATGGAAATAAAAGATTGCCGTATCATCACAGTGTGCACCTTCACTTTCCAATCCCCATTTCTTTTGTTATATCTCTAGTAAGACTGAATTGCATAGTATTCTGCCATGGGAATAATGTACGAGTAACTGGAAGTTTCCTTCTAAGATCCTACATGAGAGCACAAAACAAAATCATTAATGTTGGCAGACTCCAATTGATAAAATTTAGAATTACTAAAGATGAAAGAAATTGAGAAAACAGGTATTCCTTGGCACCAGCAGCAATGATTAGAATAGAAGAGAAATGATCGACATGAAAAACAGCATTAGGATCTCTTCTAGACATATATGATGTGATATTCATATTCGGCAAAAAATTAACCCCACCATTTAACAAACAAGAAAGATGTTTTATCAACAGCATCGCTAATAATCGGTAGAAAGGATACTGACAATTTTTTCATGATGGAAGTCATGCACGCTATTTTCCTGCACGAGGAGATTAACTTACTAGTAACAAAACCAAATTTTAAACACCAGCAACGGATGAGGCACCTCTTGAATTCTTCAACAAAAGTATCAGAACTTTGATTTCAATCATTTAGTATTCTAATTGACATTAAGAATCTAAAACGCATACACGATTAAGCATTCCATACAATTTATTCATATAGTTATGTTTATCCTGCTATTTGTAGAAAGTTCTATTAAATTCAGATATCTATGAGCTCTGACATACTCAAACCAATGATGAAACCTCTTAAGGTTTGATATTTCACCCTCTAAAGCAATCCCCTTCATAAAAAACATGAGATCATAAGTACATTAAACCACATAATAGGTGGTTACAAACTGTAATGATATTATAGTTTATTTCAATAATTTAGATGACCTAATGGATGTTGCAAATAAGGTCCAAAATTGATGATTCATTGTATTGGGATACTTCAGATGGTATAGATCAATTAAAAAAATTTCCAGTATCCCTGAGATGGTGATAAATTTACCTAACCTAACATCAACATAATCATATATGCACAATGCAAACAATGAAATTATGCAACCTCATGCATGCTGAAAGATCCTAGAAAAATAGAAGTTACCTTGAAAGTGGTGTCAGGTAAATTCACATATGATGCCTGCATACACAGAAAGTTAACAATCTTTCTCTGGTTATTCAAAATAAGAAACAATGAGATAGGACAGAGGATGAAACCTCAAGCGATGCCAGATATTCAGTCTCATGGTGCCGAATAATGTTGGTTATTGAGACAGCACTATCTTCAGGAGACTGAAAATGACAGTTTGTGTGAGTGTCACTGATCTTTAACATATGATAACATGATCTTCAAGCATTCTTGGATCATCAGTTAGCTTACTGAATATGGCATATTGGATATGTAATTTCCCATAACAAAATAACAATAGCACCAGATAAGGAGGCATATTGCATGGATCAAATTCTGCTCATTTTCAGCTCGGAGAAAATACTGAGCAGCATAGCTCTTGGTCCAAACAATAAGGTTCCAGAGCCACCTTATCAATATCATAGTTCCATGAATATAAAGATCATGCATTGCTTTGTCAGTACCCTATCTATAAAATGCAGCAGAGCTACAACACACAAGATACATATAAAATGTAAAAAAAAATACCAACTTGAGCAGAGAAAATTTATGCAAAAAAATAAAAAGAAATAGAAAAGGAACTGCATTTTGGGAAGTTTGATATATAAAAGAATATACTTAGCAGATGGAAAACTAGAAATTTTGGATCTGTAAAACCAGAAAAGCAAAGGTTTGTCAGTCTTCCTTCCAATAGTTATTATTGTGCTGCCATATAAATAATCATTTTGATATTACTGCATAAGTAGATAAAGGCCACCAAAAGCTCAGCAACTTCAAGAACTTCAATAAGCAACTTCATTCTTAATCACCAGGGTTAACTGTTTGTTCACAATCACCTGGAAGATGGTGGAGTCCTTGCATTCAAATTTAGCATCCAACTGGACATTTCCTTCTTCAAAGTAATGGGCTCCTACCTGACAGAGATATTAGTGTCAGACATACTGCAGAGCAAAACAACAGTTGCAATTATCAACAAGAATTAACATCATCTAAGATATGACAATTGACTCTCTATTTTATCAAAAATGACCCATTTACCTGTATCTTTCCTTTTATTTCAACAGACTGCATATCATCCTTGAATTCTATATTCCAAATTGACTGCCAGATCCCATTGCTGGAAAAAGCAACATAATAATTAAGGCTCAAAATAAAGCCAATCCCTCTGTTTCATTGGAAAAATATTAAACAAAATCTAAGCATAAGCTGCATAACTACAGAGGAAACTTCAGAAAACAAAAGGAATACAGCTATTGTGCAATGAGTTTAGATTCACAAGAAGGCATTTGTTCATTACTGTTATATTAATGAGCATATTTCATAGCAGTGTTTTAAAAAGTATGTCCGATACTGGATTCAATAAACTATTGGACCAGTGGTATCAGTATACTGCCTCTGGCATTATTGAATGAAATGATTAAAAAAAAATGAATGATATTTGAACCGACATCAACCTATATGTTTCAATACTAGTACTGGACTAGACCAATAAATGCTGTTAAGTATATATCCATCAGACAAACATTTAAAACACTGGTTCATAGGATCAACTTTAGACGGAAAATCTACTATTTGGCCTTTGGATAGGCTAAAAATATCTACATGGATTGTAGTATTGGATTCTTTTGAAATTAAACTCAAACTTGTTGGAAAGTACCAACATTGACAGGCATCAATTTAGATTAGCTGTAATTAACCAGATTTTGGTCCAAACCAATCATAACCATGCCAAAACTAAGGTCAAATTGGATGAAGTAGAAAACCCCATAATTGGTCGGACTCAGTAAACATTTGAATCAACCTGCGATGGAATCCAACAAATCAAATGGAAGAAATCAGGAACTAGCCAAATTCCAAAATCATCTGAAGTTGATTGGATTTAGTCAATTCCACCTTACTTTTGATCAATCCCTTTAAATTCATGGGGTCTGGAATCCAGATCCATCCCCACAAACCTCAAACTGGATGCATTGGCTGATCCTACAAACTATGCTGATAGCCTGATATGAAAGAGGTACTACACTAGCAAGAGTACATATGAGCAGGCAGTATTAACTTACTGAGATCAGAATTGTTGTTACAAACAAAGTAGCATTGTAAAAATAGAAAACTTGTACATGCTATAAGAGTAAACAACATTGATATGAGGTTTCTAAGAAGACATTCTAGTGGTTATGGTGTAGTGTGCACAATCCAGTGGTCAAGAGTTTGAATCCTACTGTCAGTGTCTACTATGCACGCTATGTATTATTCGAACAATATTAGAACATTGATGTGAGAAACAAAAGGTGAAAACAATCAATAAGCAATTAAACCAAGAAATCTGATGATTAGCTAAAGAAACAAGGAAAAATAAGGAACTTGTAGCATACTATGCTCTTTGTTTCAGTTCATTTAACAGCAGTTCATCTAAAGAAGCATTCAAGCTAATTATTCAAAAATTCAAAGCAAAAAATACAAATGGATCTTCTCTCACCATGATAATTTGTGTAGGGTAATACCTAGATAATGTAAGAGCAATCAAATCTTTATTTATTGTCTCTATTCGAGTTATCTAAGCTCTTTTTCCTCATCTTTCACCACTAATTCAAATTAAGACACATTGCCTAACCAAGGCTCTCTTTTAAATATATGTATGCCATCTTAAATGGTTCACTCAATTTACCTCCACCGAGTATACACCTATAGTTTAAACGAACATATTTCTATCCTTGTTGTTGCTAGTAAACCTTTACATCTACCTCAACATTCTCATCCTGCTATACAAATTTTATATACACATCAGCTACCCGACAAACACTCTAATTCATATAGCATGTCTAGCTATCTCATAAAGTTTTTCTTTTCACTAAAGAACCACATCACAACCATGCATAATTACTAATAATACTCTACTTCAACCTTGTCTCTTTTACCATGTATAGTATTTTTATCAATTTTTTCCTAATTTTGAAAAAAAAACCAAGAAACCTAAAACTTCTTACAGGATTTTTTTTTTCATCCATTTTAACCATACCCTTAGTTCTCCTCTTAGATTTGTCAAAAATTACATTCCATAACTCTGTTCAAGAACCCCTAATCACACATTAAAAGCCCTTAAGAAAAGAAAATTCAAAAGAAATTCAAATCAAACTATTTTCCTTTTTCAAGTAGTAAAACTTCTTTCTACAGATTTTAATTTTATTTCTTTCTTTTAGTGAACTGAAAAGAAGTTATATAATTAACTGATGTATCAGAGATTGAAGCCGAATGGCATAAGATATCTATTGACAATTACAAAAATACCAAATCTTCATGTCTACCATTGCAAAAGATCCATAAAAACTTGTCTCCAAATGGATGTAGAATGTTAGAATTTAATTAAGGAATTCTGTTTCATGGAATTTTGACTATTTCAAGTATACAAATTCTGCCTTACTTCAGTTGAACCTTTGAAACAACAGGTTACTTGTGAAAAACAAAAGTTTCAACCAAAATCATTCAAACCCTGACATTTCTCAACCCAAAGCCAAACTGACTAAACCTTGACCAAACTAGTCAACCTTTTCAATCACGTGATTAGGGCACAATCTCTGAGTCTACTCAGAGGGACCACTACAAAATGGAGAAAAGACAAAGCAGAGGAAATCATGCAGTCTCTCTCTCTCTCTCTCTCTCTCACACACACACACACACACATTCTGATTTTTTCCTATGTTTTGTCACCTTCTGAATTTCATCTAATTTCATCTAATTGTCACATTCTGTACCGTTAGTACCACCAGAACAAACCAGCATACCATGTCAATCCAACAAACCATTAATATGGCGATGCAACAAAAAACAAGTCCTAAA
This sequence comes from Ensete ventricosum, assembly GCA_029747655.1. Classification (NCBI taxonomy): domain Eukaryota; kingdom Viridiplantae; phylum Streptophyta; class Magnoliopsida; order Zingiberales; family Musaceae; genus Ensete; species Ensete ventricosum. The sequence continues at coordinate 5,587,849 of JAQQAF010000001.1, read as the reverse complement.
AACTGACACCCGTTTCTGTGCTTATTCATTTCCTATTTTTAAATTTTTAAATTTTGCAGTCACCAGTAATCTAATTCAAGACTTGACATGTTTGCCTCTGGTGCATATCCTGGAAAAGAAATAAAACAATGTTTATTAATTTCTATCATACATCATGTCAACACAACAGCATTTTATTGTATCATTGTAGATCTCTCATATTCATGATTCATACGATGCGACACCTGGCATACTTGATAGTTGTATGACTTCTGTGGAGCTAAAATTTGGTATGGTACTGATAAGGAATATCTTAAATTTTCTTATCAAACTAAATCATGCTTGACATGATTATGCACTATGCATTTGACTGACTGCTCCCTAGAGTTAGCAAATAAAAGATCATCATGCAATATAATCAAGATCAATGGTGAACAACTGAAAGGATTAAACCACATCAACTTTAGAACAAAATTGATTGAACTACTGTATATTCACATACCAGAAATTTTGTGGGCTATGCTTAACAGCAGAAATCACCACTACAAACTCAAAATCAGCCCCTGGTCCTTCTGCATCTTTTCCACTAATACAGTAAACTGCACACTCTCCCTTTGGATAAGTTTCACCAACATATTTGCTGAGTTCAGCATCGAGGGTACTCCTGCATAAAATACCAAGACTATATATAAAAAACAATATACTTACATAAAAAAGGTATGTAAACTGAATTCATGAAACGCATGAAATTCTTAGGCTTCTTAGTGGGTATTTGTTTTGTTCATTGACTTCCATATTCTTCTGATAAGCAACAATCAACGTATTTATCAAAATGATCAATCACCAGAAAGCAAAAATCTAAACAGCATGCTGAATCTAAAACTAACCATTCAATAGTTTCATAGACATATGACAAATGCATTTGTTGATAACTGGAGAGCTATATGAGTTTCAGAGATACATTGCCAACATAATGCTTAGTGCAGAAAACCTAGAAAACCTATATTTAGAGGCAAATTTGATCCATTTATGAACATGTCATGTAAGTCTCCACGTCAGCGAATCACCAAATCCCAATAAAGTGCAACTTCCAGCAGAAGGAAAAGATGAAAAGTGAAGAAAATTGGTTCAAAAGAAGATGGGTTTAGCAGTAGGATGGAATCTCAAAAAACGATGGGTTTATCACAGGTTTCTTACACAGAATACAATTTCCCTCCTTTTAATCCATCAGCTGTGTATAAGAGAAAAGGTGCACAAATGGGTCTCTCCTCCCAATCATATGACAAAAAGGTCCTTATGTTACCCAGAATATTCCTAGGCACCTATCTGTATTATACAATGAAATTGATCCCATGGCCAACAATTTCTAGAAATCCCTTCTAAAATCTCAGGAAAAGAAAACAAATCTATCAGGAGCTTTAGATTTTTATAAGTTATCACTATAATGACATAATGACCCCTAGAAATTTAAAAAAAATCTCAAATAGGCAGAATCTGACTAACCATGATTCCAATAACGATATAGTCACAGCCATCAAGTGTTTTTTTTTCTAATTAAGAAACTAATCCAATCACATTTCTATATTTTAATTCTAAAAAATAATTAAAAAATACCAAATAGGCACAATCCCATATAATTATTATTAGGAAGATCTAATCAACAATCATCATCAAGGATTGTTTTCTTAAATTAGGAAAATTAAATAGCGACTTGCAATTTCAGCAAATTATTATTTAAAATAAACAAATCATTAACAAGAAATATGTGAGTCATATAGCCAAAGAAACTTACATAACATGATGTGATAACCGACGAAGGTTTATTTATTACCTTACTCCACAAATCCTCATGTTTTATTTGTCAAGTGGACAACATTAGAAAAAAAAAAAGCAAACAATAATCCACTATGGTGTTTTTAGAGCCAACAGAGATGTAGACACTTATACTGAAATCTAAAGGCCATTCCTAGAAAAGCCACAATGTACCGGAAATCTTCGATATATGGAGATGGGAGCTCATCATCATTGGCGGGTCGTACATTTGTACAAACCTAAAGAATATACCACACTGTAATCAGTTAAAACATTAGAATTCCATGATAGAAAAAACAACTAGAAAGAATGTGGTAAAATTTCTTTAGTACCATAATCAAGACAAGGTCAGAAATGAAACAATATTAGATCATCTAAGCTGACTGTAAGATATCAATATGCCAAAAAAGAAAATGATGCACGGGACCAGGGATAATAGTTATATTTACTGACTGGTTAAACAAAATGAGAATGAACACCGATACAATAAACAGAACAAAAGTTCATAACGGATACATTATAAATAATATTATTCAAATTAATTTCTTAGTGCTGCATGTGTTCAGAATTTTCGAAGCTTCAAGGACTCCTATCTTCTCTTGATGGTCATAATCAATGCATACGTAGATTCTGTAACATAGTTCCACCAGGTAAATTTAATACACTTTTAATATAAAAATATTAACAAAAGATACAAAATACTTGATTCATTTGTAAACTAACAATAAAACTTTGAATCAAATTTTTCGTAAGCATAAAAAACAACTATAATTGGTAAAATCTATCATTGAGATTATACACCAGTAGATGAACATACATTGTTGTAATTCCTACTCGTGCTAGAACCATCTCTCACTTAAATGAGAATCTTTTTAATAATTTCTCTCATATGAGATGCTTAGACATGTTTAGTATTATGCATAAAAAGAGACTATTTCAATTTGAATCCATGATGCTCCAGGTTCAAGCCAAGGTTCGTCATTTTGTACCGTACCAACATATCGAACTCAGTTTGATATGGTACGCTACAAGTATACCGAGCGATATGCTCTGGCATACCCTTGATATATATATATATACACACACACATATACATATATATATATATATATATATATATATATATATATATATATATATATATATATAAAACGGCAATGTCGCCTCGTTTCTTCTCTCGACGTGGATGAGTCGTCAAGGCTTCGTCTCCCCGCGCGGATGAGGAGAAGTCGCCGATGACACCAAGGCCTTGTCGCCTCAGACGACGAGGCGACATCTCATCTGCGGCATCCAGCGAGGGAGGGCGGCGACGAATCAGGATCGTCGAGGACGAGTGACGCTGGATGTCCATGTTCTCCCTTTTCTTCTCACTCTTCTTCCTTCTCCCTCAGCTGATATCGTCTGGTAGCGAGCGGCAACGGTCGAAATCGATTGTTATTGACCGATTTCGAGCAGTAGCAGGGCGAAAACACACTCAATCGACGGTAACCCCAAGTAGCAGGCGGTCCACGTACTGGTCTGCTGGCAGACCGATACATACCGCCAGTACCGGGTGGTTCCATTCGGTATTGCAGACCTTGGTTCAAGCTCTAAGAAATAGTATTGATGCATCAAGGCCCATCCATTAGCTGACTAAAAGCATTAGAGAAGTAATTTTTTGATCCAGTAGTTTAGCGCAACATTGAAAAGATCTAACAAATGAACACTGATATTGCCACTTGCAAATGGTTGTATCACCTTAGCAGACAATTGAATGCTATCAGATCATCATAGAAGGATAACTTAGGAGAGGAACTTATGTTGAGCAGGATGTCTCAATAGCATAAGCCACCCGATCATCTTTGGATATTGTAATTATACATCTGAAGTCACCATGCCCCATTATTAAAAAGGGGAGTTAGGTAAAGCAAATTCTGCCAACTTCTTCAATTAGAAAATTTATGTCCAATGATTGCTGATCTTGTGATTATTGATTAGGTGGATATACAACTTTAGGCTTACTGTTGCTGTCATAAAATATTGAGCATTGGATTTACATTAATTATTTACCATAAGTTTCTGTTGTCTTCTATAAAATCTTGAAGTACTATGTTATGAAAAATAATTTATTTCCTATTGCATATCACCGAATACATGGTAAAAAAATCACAATAATTCTGTTAACTACTCCCCTATGTTCCCAGATCTTCATTTTGTCTCCTTGCTGGATCAAACACTTGGATATGTGTTTGTATCAGATACGTGTATCCTTGTCAATGTAGTACAGATTTTTGCTACCAAAAGTTCTTAATACATTAATCTTTATTCAGTTCAGAACAACAAGCTGAGTAGATTATATCACAATGTCTGTTTCTCTGTACAGGGAAAATTTGTGGCCTTCCGATTCATCATATTCGTGGCTATGCTTATGCTCTTCATCAGTCTGATGTGAATATGCAGTTTTCTTTGTGCAGTCATGATTACAGATTCTAAATATGATATTTTAAAATATATTTTGTTCAATTTTCTGAAGTCTCTTCATATCATTGTGTCCATGTTCCCACATCCTGTGAACAGATCTAGAAATTTGTTAGTGTATTCTGAAGCTGGATGTCTGACTCTGATTCATAACAATAACATATTGTGTTTTACAACAATCCACGTGCTAAAGCAGAATCGGTGACTCCAACAGATAATCAGAACTTTTCACCAAGGATATTAAAACTTGTCTATGAAAGTATCAGTTGATTAACATATATCCTTTATGTTTAACAACCCTAAATAAACACTTAAAGGTAAAACTAAAATATACTTTTGGTTAACCTAAATTTTTGTTCCAAAAGCATGGTAACTTCATCAACACTGGAAATGGGATCAAAATAAATGATAAAAGATATGATATTACTTGTTTCACATGATCCACTGTAGCAACTTGAGCAGTCCTGGGATCAAAATAATTATTTCTGTCAAGTTCTCCGTATGTCGTAATAAGTACCTAAGTGCAAATACCAAAATTCAGACATTAATACATATTTCCTCAACTAATTGCTCAAGCATATAAAGATAGTGCCAATGAATTTTTGGAAAAAAAGATCCAACTTCTCAATCATCCATACTGGAAATACTATGGCAGAGGATTATAGAGACACAGAAGTATGATAAAGTTGATTTTCATTTAGATGATATACTTGTAATGCCTTGATAATAACATATTGAAATAAAAAACATGAAACTATGCTTTCTATACACTGTCAAAAGCATGAATACATGAAAATAAAATTACTTTTGTTATAACCTCCAGGGTCTTACTGCATATGATTTGTCTGATTTTCACAATTAGGTATCCATGATAGCAGACAATTGTGTCCTCTATGCACTTCAAAAGTAAAGAAACGGCAATTTATGGATAAGTTTTTTCAGCATGAAACAGTTGAAGTTCCGAAGAGCTGAAATCTTTTTTTTCTGGTAATTTAATATGAGAATATATTCAATACAATGACCCCTAAAAGTACAAAAAATTTACTATGAGGGACATTAATAGCAGTTTAAGTAGTAGCACCAGTTCGTGCTACATTTGTAGATACAAAGACAACAACAATAACAATCAGAAAGTTCAGTTTGATAGGATGGGCCAGATATGACAGAGAGTTCTACAACAACTTTGATTTTTAACCATAATTTTTTAATTATGTGGGACTATCCCAGATGCTAATGATATGCATCCATGTGAAACCTGAGAGTCAGTAGTTTGGGTATTCAATTTGTTCCTAACATTGTGGGACATAACACTTGATTTACATAAGACACTTTATGTTATTAATGTTAATGAAGCCTACAATTCATAAATGCAATAGCCAAAAGATATGAGTATATTTTTCATGTAGAATGACAAAATTAACCTACTGTTCCCATCTCTTCCTCAATTCAAAAAATTTACCACCACCATCAACAAAGGCAACAAGGGGGATGTTGATTTGGTGACTGATATGGAGGAAATGGCAAAGACCTAGACATGATGGCATAAAAATTAGATACAGCTAAGGAGGCCAAGTGTTGAAAGTAAAGGATATGATGGAGGAGGCTGTAGGACTGGTGGAGTTTGTTACAGTGACATGGTAGTAATGGTAGTGATGGAAATCAAGGAATGAGATAATCATGGCAACAGAGAAGGAGGTGAAGGAACCAACTGCCATCGGAAGGAGTTGGGTAGCTGGGATGCAAGTGGTCTTGGAGAACAAGGTAATAGATATAACAATTGTGGTAAACAAAGTAGATGGAGACGGCAATAGTAATAGTGGCCGAGGATATTGACATATGTGGGAGCAACAGAGATGATGTGAACACCAAGAAAGAACAATATTGTAGATGAGCTGGCCTTGATGAACAATAAAAAGCTAATTCATCTTTTTAATAGATTTAGTTACAATACAAGAGTAGGTGTGCAGATATTTCATCACTGTTAAAGGTAAAAGAAAGGCTGTGGAATCACCATAAATTTCTGGGATGCTTGCTTGTTAAATTGTAAGCATAGATAATGGGTACTTTTCATAGTAGATTAACAATGGGATCTATTATATGCAAATCACCACAAGGACGTTTGAAAGATTAGTAATAAGTTGAACATAGAAAGAAAATTAATCATGTTGCCAGACTTTGTTTCTATATTATATGATCCACATGTTCAAATCAGAAAAACACAAACGAGAAGACTAGCATACTATGATTTTAAGAGGCTCATTGACTTTTTTCCATGAAATATTTTGGTGGCTTAAAACACAAATTTGGAGGGACTAATTAGATGATAAGAACGTGGGTCTCCACCATCCCATCCGTCTGCCTTTTCAAACACAATGTAAGCAGACTCCTCCATTTGCTCTCCACTTATCCCGAAATGATATCCCCATTATGCTAAATAGATGACAACCTTTGATTACTCCTCGACCACTCTGCATGTGTTTCTACTTCCCCAATTGATTTTCAAGACCATGAGAGGAATACAACTAATCTAGCTGACACCTTCAAAAAATAGAAAAATAAACAGGACCTTGTGGTATACCAGCTAATTTAACTGACACCTTCAAAAAATAGAAACTTTATGCTTCTCAGTTCTAGAAAACAATAAATAAAAATTTGTTTACCAAAAAATACCTTCTATAAGCACTTAGGAGTTCCTATTTTAGAAGAAGAGAAAACAGCAGAAAGCAACTTAAATTAGCAAAGAAACCCACCAATTGAAAGAACCTTGGTTCAAATACCTCGACAACTCTACCCGTATTATAAGGTAACAGGAAATCAGGTAGATATGAGAAAATCTTACTGATGGTCACACCATCACCAACCATATCCGTTGTGACAACAACATGCAAAACCGTTCGATAGTGTTTGTGTAATCAAACTCCCCGAAAAGCTATAGAAAACAAACTATGAACCACCTCCTTTTTGTATCTTTGGTTCTCTTACACAGAAACAACATATCTACCAACAGTAAGGCTTAAATTGATCCGCAAAGTTGCATTCGTACCCAAACCAAAGTGTTCGATGGTATTCTCAAGACAAAGGCAGGAATTAACAGAGGAGACTCACGTCACCGCTTCGATCAGGCATCTCGAGGGCGAGCAAGTGCGCCTTGTTGTGGAGAGGGAAGGCCTCCGCCGCGGCCATCTCGTAGATTTTGTCGTCGCCGAGTATGGATCGCACGTCTGCAAAGCCGCACACAGATCTGAGCCGTAACGACGGAAACGAAGGGCAGGCCAAACAGAAAGGGAAACTACAAGAGAAGGAAAAGCAAAAAAAGGACAGCACCCTTGGCGACGTATTGGATCTCCCCGGCGGGGGCATTGGCGAGGAACCATTTGGCGATCTCCGCTTTCTGCTTGTCGCTGAGCTCCTCAGGCTCATCTCCTCCTCCTCCGTCCGCCATTGGAGGGAGGCGCGGCAGTTTATTAATTGGAAGGCAAAATTCTGGGGGTTGGAGTGGGAGGAGATCCCAAATAAGTATAATTCGTGTAAAGATAAACTCGCGGAGGGAGGTTTAATAACCATTTTCCCCCACTTTTTTTTTGGGTTATGACATGGCTTCTGTTTTCGGTTTTTTTTTTAGGAAGAATAAATCAATAAATAATAGACAAATATTATTTTCACGAAAACCATTTTTTTTAATTCTGTTTCCGTTACTCTTTTATTAGAGATATGATATTTTTCTATTTTTATGGTGGTTTAGCAACCATTTGTTTCTTTTTGTTATGACATGACACCTGTTTTAGGTTTCTTTAAAGAGATATTTTAAATTTGACTTTTTTTTAACTAAATTGTTATAGTTACCATTGCTCTATTTTTAGAGATATATATTTCTATTTTATGGAGGTTTAGCAACCATGTTTTTTATTTTTTTTATGCCACAACTCTTGTTTTAGGTTTCTTTCAAAAAGAATAAATAAATTTTACTTTTTACGAAAAATGTCATATTTTTACTTTTTTCTAAAGATGTTATGTTTTTTACTTTCCTGGAGGTTTAGCAACCTCTTTTTTTTCTTTTTCCTTTTTATGGCATGACTCTTGTTTTAAATTGCTTTTAAGAAGAATAAATATATCATTTTTTACGAAAATTATAGACTTTTATTTTTTAAAGAAGAATAAATAAACCTTACTATTTTACTGAAAAATTATATTTTTTTATTTTTTAATAAAGTATTATATTTTATTTTTATGAAGGTTTAGCATAGATGGTTGTTCTTTTTCTTTATCACATGGCTCCATTTTTATATTGCTTTTGTAAGTACTACTACAGCAAAAACAATAGAGTAAATGTTCAATTATTGAGATCAACTAGATCTTTTACTATTATTTATCAATATAAGATGTCATATCATTAATTATATTAAAAGTACCACAAATAATTGTTTTATATCTTTTGTTGTGTCTTAATTAGTACCACTAATAATTATTTTATCTCTTTCAATAATTATTAAGCATAATAATTGTAATCATACTTCTATTATATCTAATATTTTATCTTATTTACAAACCAACATTGAACTCGCTTCTCTTTTTTTATTAGGAAAATCAAGTGTTATAAGACCAATGAATATAGACTAAAGGAAAGGAGGATGAGAAAAATTTTAAATCCTAAATAATCATTGAATAACGTCACAAGTTGCGATGAGATGATGTCTATTTATAGATAAAAATAGAAAGTCTAAAAAGTCCTTCCTATTGAACAATTCTCTTAGGAAATTATATCATGATTAAACTTTCTTTTAATTGACTCGGTCATAATCAAAATGTAATCATATTTATAATATATATGTATATATTATCTAATTAAATAAATATATCATTTGTGTCTCAAGTCCATACAATCTCAAATAATTGCCTATCATGTTATCACTTAATGAGGTTATAGAATTGTCACCATTTTTTTTTACATCTACCATATTATTCTCCTCTCAATACAAAACAAGCCCCAAGTTTCTAAGAACATATAACACTAACTTAAGAATTGACTGTTTAAAAATTATAATAACAAAAAAATTATCATACCAAATGTCACAGATCAAGATCTCAAATATATATATATATATATATATATATATATATATATATATATATATATATATATATATATATATATATATATATATAATATTAAATAAGTCAAGTACACTATTTCCAAACTTTTAAGAGGATTTATATGTGTGAAATTGAACAAAAATTCCTTGGCATCAGTAACACCACAATGTCCTCGTCTATGATCAACCACAAACTTTAACCATCGAGACGCGTCAGAGACCCCTGCCACGTGTGCTCAGGCAATCCAACACAGGCGAGTCGAAGAAGCGCATACCCCAAAACTGACCTGTTGACTCCTTTGTTGTTTTTTTTTGACTCCTTATTCTAAGACGATTTCCCCAAGAAAACAAAGTCCATTATACAAAAAACAAAAAGCAGACGCCACACACACCACCACTTTCATTTACAACCACTAGTAGTACTCTATACAATCCGTTGGCTTCGTCATCTTTCCAACAACACACCATGACCAACTTGACCAAGTAGAACACCAACCCTATGCGAAATAGATCACTCTGCTACCGTTTCGGGCGGGGTAGAGACGTTCGCGCACGGCTTCTCCGCCTGTTCCCCGAATACCTTGGCGACCCTCTCGATCGGCACCGTGGGCAGGTACTGCGCCACCGCGTAGCCCCTCGCCGCGGCGCCCCCCACTGCCTTGTTGTACCTCTCCGCCCAGTACGCCGCCGTGGGGACTAGGATCTGCGCTACCTGCGGAAACACTGGCAGGCGGTTCAGCGATCGCCACGCGGTTACCGCGTACCGCTCCGCCACCGGCTCGTACTGTCCGTACATCTCCTTCGCCACGGGCTCGCAGTGGGCGTACAGATCCCTCGCCACCCCCGACGCCGTCGCCATCACCCCCGTCCGCTGGACCTCGCCGACGAGGGAGCGGGCCACCTCCGGCGCTTTCTCTGCCGCCGTGTACGCCTGGAACGATGCCGACTTCAACACCACCGGCACGTGCCGGTCCACCTCCGTCAGAGACTCGCCCACCTGTCACGTAACATATAAAAAAAATCTCTTAGACGCCGTTTGTTGACGGCAGCCAATGCGATACATACGGCTGACAACGCCGCTAACGTAGTAAACGGCGTACGTGAATAAAAATTTAAAAGCAATCTATAAAATTTTGGAGTCCAAACCAGGTGCTGTTCACTAACGACAAAAGTGGATGGTTAGGTCACGTGATCTCTATTTGTCGCAGTGTCATCGAACCTCTTTTAACCTTCAGTTTTTTACCAAAACAAACCAACACCTCCCCTTCACACCCCCCACGCCCCCACCCTTTTAACCTTCACGTGATCTATCTTTGTCGCAGTGTCATCGAACCTCTTTTAACCTTCAGTTTTTTACCAAAACAAACCAACACCTCCCCTTCACACCCCCCACGCCCCCACCCTCCCCAACACACACACAAACCCCCCACCAAAGAACAAACCTGTGTAAAGGCCGACGGGAGAAATATAACGTACCGTCGAACGACGATGAACAACACAGGTTGGCCACCAAAGGTCGTTTGTTCGTCACTCGAGAAATACATGTTAAACAGTGGAAAAATTACTTTAAAAAGTAGATGATGAAATAGTGAGACGGCCTCGACGTTTATTTTCGCCGGGCAATAACCGATTGTAGCATCCGCCATATTTCATGTTAAATAACACGATTAAACGCCCGTGCGAGATCGGCTAAGGGTTGGTACGGCAAGAGAGGGGGGAGAAGAGATGGGATCTGAGTACCTTGGTATCGACGAACTTGAGGATCTCGTAGGGCACATCACGGAACTTCTCATAGACGGGGCCGATCACGGCGGTCACGGCGCACTCCACGCTGTGGACTCCGGGTTTCAGCGGCCCCGAGTTGTCCTTGGCGAATTCGTACAGCCCCACCAGGCACACCACCGCCTGCAGCGCCGCCACGTGCACGAAGCCCAGGTACTTGAGTCCCTCCGGCTCCTGGCTCTAAAACCACCGACAGAGGAAGAACACCATGAAAACCCTCGCCAAATCCCTAAATCCAACCACAGATCAAACCTAAAACACAAAGGAAGAACAAAAAGGGGGGAACACGCTTACGATCTCTTCCGTTTGGGCTTGGGTTTCAGCCATCGTCACCGCGATCTGAAGGGCCGTGAAAACAGATCCTTTTTCCCTTCGAAACTTCGCGTAGAAATAGACCGATCGTTAGCTCGCTCCTTTAATATAGACTCGGTTCCGCGATCCCCATCCCACTTATCGGTCCCGTTCAATTAGACCCACATTTCGGGATCGTCTACGTGGCTCCATGTACTCCACAGAATGACACAGGGGCCCGCTTGAAGAACGCCGGGCTCAATCCGCCCGAGAGAGAGATTTCTGGTGCAGGACACGAAGCTGAAAGGCCAGTGACGTAAGGAGGGAGGGCAGTAAGGGCGAAGGCGGGTCGGTGGGACCACGTGCCCGCCGGTCTTCGTGAAACCGATTCGAATCCGTGGGTGGCGTCGAGAAGTTTCCGGATGGCTCATTTCCGTAAATGCCCCTATAGTGATAGCGTATTACCATTAAAGCCCACTCAACATTTGAATTCTACATTCTTTCACTGCCATAAATACTCATGGAGATAGTTGGCAGTAAAAAAAAATTCACTAAATTAATTTAGATGTTGTTCCTTTATTCAGATTTAGCAAGGGAAGTTTTTTTCTTAAATATCAGTCTTACCTCATATTCCAATTTTTTTTTTTATGTCATGGACTAATTATTCCCTCCTTAGTTCTCTTGTCATATCTATATTTATAAATTTTAAAAAATAAAACATATTACATTTTTTTCTAAATTAAAAGTTTAGTTTTATAAGCTTCATGTATATAGTCTAAAAAATAATCAAGATTGATATATCTTTATAACATATAAAAACTTAAAGACACTATCCATCTTAAATAGGCAACCTTCGACATAAATATGTTTACTCTACACTAACTATTAAGATAACTTAATCTTATATTAAAGTCCGCTAATACATTTTTGCTTGTTGCGCTATACTTATTTATCGTAAACATTAATGTTTATGCATACTAAGCCAATATTTCATTAAACACGGAAAATTATATATTAAAATATATTTTAAATTTTACAAGTTTAAAATATAAATTATCATTTATCATATTTATAAAGCATGGATATTACATATATGAAATAAAGATTATATATATGTATATATATATAAATAATATTTTTATTAACATACTAGCTGTAATTGAATACGTGTGAGATTCGAATATTATATCTTCGTCTCTGTTCTCTCCTCTTATCCTCAATTCTTTACATAACGTTTGGTTCCTCTCCAACTTTATTTTTTCACCCAAAACTCTTCTCTCTCCCCAGTGTCTCCTGCATCATTTATTAGCTATCTTCATGTTCTCATAGTCCTTTTTATGTGCTAACAACTTTTACATATGCACCAACGAGACTATTTATGGTGGATTATAAGAATTACTCCACCCTAAGCAATAATAAATCGATTTGGTGATTGATATATCATCCAATGTTGAAGCCCATCGTGTATCAAAATTTATCATGATTGATAGGATAAATATTGATCCGTCGGTTCGATCTGACCACGATGGGTCGAGGACCATGTCGGTAGCCATATCACCTCGATTAATCAGCCTCGACACATCAGCCCGATGACTATGTGGATGCCCACCTCGATAACCCGATAGCTTTGACCACGCCAAGCCGAGTGCCACGTCATTCCGACGAGTCAGCCCCGACACGTCAGGCCGAGGACTACATGGACGTCCACCTCAACAACCTGATAGCTCAGACACATTAGTCCGAAGACCACGTCAGTCACTCTGGACGTCGTACTCACGATCGCCAGCCTCGCCAATAGAGACCCTGGAAACTAGCGAAAGCATCGTTCGATGTGGGACCGTACCCGTGATCAGGTTGAAAGCGCCACACTCATTAAACACTATGGTACGACCCTCCTCTGCTCAATAGGTATAAATACCCTCTACTGTAGCCTAGGAAAGAAATTTTTTTTTCTGAACATCCAACCTCTTCTCCCAAACAACCGCTTGGGACCTTCATAGTCCCGATCGAGGTTTCCACCTCCAAGTGCTAACTTAGCAATTGGAGAGGTCTAATTGGGCACACACCCCCGATAGAGGTCTTTTTGCATGTCTTGGATGTCTCTTGAAATCGATCTGATTGACTCCTCGACCCGAAGAGCTACTACATCACAGAGCCCAGTCGCAATCTCAAGTTTTCCCGAGCATCTGAATCTTGTTAAGTCGATTATACGCATATGGGCTGAATCGTGTCATGTTGACTTATTGCCTACGACATGAAATCAAGCAACAATAATCAAATAGGGGTGCAAAAGAATGTTTATAGTTTTGGAGATGCAATCATAAAAGATGAATTTTGTTTTGTAATAATTGGGGAGAGATGGGTTACACATATTAATGAGATGAATTATTATATTATGTATTGATTGTTCATCTGTGTCATCGGAAGACATGTCGTTTATGGTGATACTAAAATTTCATATACAAAAATAACTTAAACAAGTGTTTCAACTCTCAAATATATTTGAATATAAAGTTTGGTATATGGTGTTTTAGGTCTCACTTGATCATGTCACCAAATATTGGAAATCAAGCGTGTTGTTCATGTATCACATTTTGAGGTAGATTCTTAAATGAGTACTTTGATTTATTTTTTATTATAAAATAATGAACTTCCTTCATATCACATAAAAACTTACACATCAATACTCAAGTATCATAGTAACACCTATTATAGCATTTTTCATTATTTTTTGCTGGATGTTAGAATTACTATTTCTCACATTTTTGAGATGAATTGTGTAGTTAATTATATTTTAATTTATTTTTAAATATAGTAAGATGAAGTTCTTTCAAACTATCTCAAACTTTCACATTGATAATTCATTACCATGCTAAAACATGTTATAGTATTTATTTAATCCTTTTTTTTAAGGTTTTTAGGATTATTATTCCTAAATTAACATGTTTATTTTATATCATCTTCAAGCGTAATGATATAAAGTTCCTCCAAACTATTTGAAACTTTTCTAAAAGATAAACACGTATTACACTATTTTTTTTTAATTTTTGGAGGATTTCATGATTATTACTTCTCAAATTTTACACGATTTAAGGTGAATTATGTAATTAGAACTCAAATAGGACACTGACACTCATTTTAGTGTTTTCCTATTTTGTGATCATTATTATTTTTTATTTTAATAATAATAATATAAGTTTAATTTTATAGTCAAATATATTTCAATTCATTTTCAAGTGTAACCATGCGAAGTTCTTCAAACCACTTAAAACAGTCTAAATGTTAGTGAAATATTTTTTGTTCAATTTAGAAGTATTTCAGGATGTAATTTATTGATTTTGCACATTTTATGTGGATTTTGTACTCAAGTGTATTTTATTTCATTTTCATTCCATTGTTTTTTTTCCCATCTTAGGAGGATTTTAAAATTATCAGCATGATTTTATGTTGAATATGTAGTCAAGTATATTTCAATTTTTTTTTTCAAGTGTATTAACATAAAGTTCTTCCAAACCATTTTGAACATTTTAAATATTAGTGAAATATGATAATAACATTAATTCTAATATTTTTTTCCATGTCATGAATATTTTATAATTATTATTTTATGAATTTGATATGATTTTAAAGTTCATTCTACAATCGAGCATTCTTCAATTTATTTTCGAAGTGTAGCGCGACAAAGTTTATTCAAATGCATCAAATTTAAACCATGTAAAGTAAGGATGACATATACTATATATGGATCCATTTTGTTTGAAAATTAATATGTTTGAGACCATTCTTTTAAAATGTTAAAAAAGGATGCAATAACAACAGCATTGAGTCATGTTGTTGTGGAGTAGAAGTGAGGAGGAAAAGGAGAATGAGAGGAGGGGAAGGAAAAAGAAAAGTAAAAAAGAAGGGGCAAAGGAGGAAAAGTGGAAGAAGAAAAAAATTAAAAAAATTAGATGGAGTAGAATAAAAAGAAGGAATTAAAAAGAAGAAGGGAAGTAGTAGCGGCGGAGGAGAAGGTGAAGAAGGAAGAAAAAAAGAAAAAGAAAAATAAGAAAAAAGGTGGTAGAGAAGAGGGATGACTCATAGTGATATCTTATCATATAATAAATATAAATATAAGGAAATAAAAATAAATGAAAGGGTGTTTTAGTATCTTTCCAGTGTCTATATAAACTCCTATATACCAAAGAGTATATGAACTAAAAAAATTCCAGTTAAAATATAGTATTGAATTCTTTCTTTCTTTTTCTCTTTCTAGTTGACATCCTATTTTTTTTTTTTAGTAATCAAGAGGTACTAGACATTGTATCTTGGAGAATAGAATTTTTGTGAAGTCATTTGCATCTTAATGAAAACATATATATCATATTGTTTTTTATAGAAAGTACAATAGGTGATTAGCTATTATTAAATATATTAACTTAAAAAATTATTCTAGTTTGTAGTTAGTTATATTGCAAGTAAGGTTTGGTTGAGCTAGGTTTTGATAGCTATTTTTATGATAAATTTTTTTTATAAATGATAAAATAATAAAGACAAGATCCAAATATAAGGTATCGTTATTAAAATTTTTATCAACCAAGCTACTTGAAACCTCCGTGGACTTAAGACTAACGTGGTAACCATTGTGATAAAAAAAAAAATTATGTGAAATAAAAATGCTAATATATTTTTTATCAATATTTTATCAAGGCATTACATTAATTAGAAATAACAAATAAATATTAAGGCTTCATCTTCCTCTTCCTCGCCCAAATCTTCCTGCTGTTTCCAATAGCTTTACGTCATGTTTGCAAGAAGGCTATCGAGCACCAATTCCTCCTTTGTCTTCCTCAAACCCCTCGTCCTCCCCCCCGATCACCATCTCACGACCCTCGCCGCCACCCTCCCCCCCGATCTCCACTCCCAACTGGCCCGCTTCTGCTCCCTCTTGAAGCGCAGACGCTATGTCGCCGCCAAGTCCCTCCTCAAGTCCCTGGTCACCGCCGACGGCCTCGCCCATCCCTTCCCCTCCCTGGCTCCCGCCGTCGAGGCCTCTTGCCGGGCAGCCGTCGTCCCCTACGACGGCGCGCTCAACATGCTCTTCAGGGTGTACTCCGACGCCGGCATGACGGACAGAGCCCTCGATGCCTTCGAGCTCTTGCTAGGCCGGTTCGGCCGGGTCGAGGAGCGGTCTTGCACCATTTATCTCCAGGCACTGCGGAGGTCTGGCCGCTCGGACTTGGCCCATCGGTTCCTTCTCCGGATGCTTGATTTGGACTCTATCGTTGTCTCGGCATACTCGTTGGCTATCGTCGTCGATGGATTATGCAAGAATGGAGACATCAAGGTTGCACGGGAGTTAATCGACGAAATGTTCCTTAGAGGACTGGGGCCAAATGTCATGTCTTACAACTCTTTGGTCGAACATTATGCTAAGAGGAGGGATTATGGCTCGATGAATGACATACTAGTCTTGATGGCAAAAAGGGATGTCGAAGCTAGTGTTGTGACGTACACGATTCTGGTTGATGCGTACTCTGGTCCAGGCGAGATTGACAAAGCCGAGAAGGCGTTTGAGGAAATGAAGAAAAAGGGTCTGACGGGGGACATCTATACGTACACTTCGATGATCAATGCAAACTGCAGGGTGGGAAACATAAAGAGAGCACTCGCCCTGTTTGATGAGTGTGTCGAGCGTGGCCTTCAGCCCACTGACCACACATATGGAGCATTGATCAATGGACTTTGTAAGCATGGACAGATGCTGGCCGCAGAGATGCTGATGGACGAAATGCAGCGCAAGGGAATCGACCTCAATCAGATTATATTGAACACGATGATCGATGGGTACTGCAAGAAAAGGATGGTGGACAAAGCACTCGACTTGAAAGCGATCATGGAGAAGAAAGGAATAGAGCTCGATGTGTATACTTATAACACATTGGCTTGCGGGCTGTGCAAGTGCAACAAGATCAGCGAGGCTAAGAATCTTCTGCATGTTATGGTTGAGAGAGGAGTTGTTCCCAACACTGTGAGCTATACAACATTGATAGATATACTCTCCAAAGAAGGTGATATGGTTGAGGCAATGAGGCTTTTTAGAGAGATGGGTAACAAGGGTGCAAATCCTAGTATCGTAACATACAATGTAATGATAGATGGTTATCGCAAGAAAGGAAGTATTAGGGAGGCTGAGACGCTCAAAGAGGAGATGGAGAAGAAAGGTATGTTAGCTGATGTGTACACATACACATCACTGATTCATGGGCACTGCATCAACAGGAAGCTTGATGTTGCAATGAGATTGTTTATGGAGATGAAGAAAAGGAATGTGGAGGCCAATGTTGTGACATATACTGCACTGATCTCAGGGTTGTCTAAAGAAGGGAGGTCAGATGAGGCATTCAGGTTGTATGATGAGATGCTGGGTGTAGGAATAACTCCAGATGATTCAGTCTATTCTTCTCTCATAGGCAGCCTCCATAGTACAAAGGAAGGTGAAGCTTTGGTTGACAGAGAGCTGGTGCATAGGGCTGAAAATATCAGGATTGGAAACCGGAACATGGGGTGATGCTTTCATCAAGATATCTAAATCCCAACAGATATGGTATATGCACACAAGTCTATCATACTAGTGTTGGCAGACAAGTCTGAAACCAGTTTATGCTCGTGTCACCAGACCGATTGTGTATGATCTGAGAAGTTTGAGAAGTCAGTTTACAGGAGGATGTATGAAATGACTTGTGAATCCAAAATACATGGTATTTTCTTCTCACAAATAGCCATGACTTGAAGACAACAAAGGCTATGCTTCTCGAGCAGGTCTAACTCATGGTATGTGTCTGAAGTATCTTTACTTCTCTAACGCGTAATCAGGACCACATGAGAGTTGGAAGCAAAATTCCTTTTAACCTTTATGATGAGAATTTGTTGTTATTGCATCCTTTTTCAACATTTTTTAGTTCACCTAATATCATGGTAGCTGACTAAAACATTTGGGATACTCTGTCAATGTTGATGTCGGTGGTGGTGATGTTTGTTGCATTGTACTTTTAGATTACCATCCTACATGATCTTGTATGCAACCTGTTCCATTTTTTGTGGCCAAGAATCTATCTGTTAAAGACATTAACTATATGGGTTTCATATCCCTTGCTTTATATTGGATGTTGTTCATGCAAATTTATGTTATTTTTTCCTCTCTTTATATATAAGATTTGTTGCAACTGCACTCTTCAATATGAATGCCTCAGTTTGAAGACAACAAAAAAGACTTTGGCTTTTGGTGCAGAATAATTTGGCATTAAAGCCGCCTGCTCTCCGGCACGTTCCAAGCTTAAGAGACTTCCCATGGATGGTCAAGAATTAAACCACCCATATATCCATCCTGCAAACTAGAATGTTTCTTTCGTGGTCCGACACTATCACATCCCACTGGCTAAATTTTTTTATCAATGATGTCATTTCATCTAAGATGTAGACGATATATATGATCTAGTTGTGAGAGTGACTCGTATCCGACATATTTGAAATATAATTTCCGCTTGAATTATGTTATTTCATCTAAGAACTTAAGCCATGATCTAATTTATAGTCTTAATTATGTTGTTGATCTATTTTCTAATATGCAGCTCGAAAAGTGCCAAATTTGAACTGTCAATGGATTGAGCTTATTTGAAAGTTTGATCTTGGAACTACCGATTTCTTTCGGCTTGCAAACACCATGATTCGCCCAATCTAAAAGAAACATGGATTAATCTATCCCATACCACGCCAAGTTGGACCTTAACCTGTTGCTATAAATCTTTATCCGATGAATCCAACTCGAGCCATCCTTCCCAGCTTAATCCTAATCAGGGTTTGTGGTTGAGCATGGATTCGAGCCGAGACACGGGGCATGTTTTGCAGCAAAATTGGCCACGGGGTTTATATTTCATCGGACTTTAGTTCACTTTCGGATCCTTTTCATATTCGGATTCGGATAGAGGTCAAAAGTAGCCTAATCCGATTCAGTTACGTCGACACAATACAGTATTATTTATCGTGATATTATTTATCATTTCTTAAGGCAAGTCTAATTGTTTCTTTCCGTCTTTTATATCGCCGGTCGTGTTTCGTCTCCTCGTGCTCATCCGCTTCCGGTCACCCCGACGTCATCGAAACCCTAGCCCTAATTTTGTCCAGTTTGGTTGGATCGGAGCTTGCTACGGTTCGCGTCACCGATCTGGGGCCCCCCCTTATCCTCACCTTCCGGTCTCTGATGCGCGACCTCTCCGTTCGGGTCGGACATGGCGCTTGTGGCGGCGGAGCCGGCGGGTGCGCTCGTGGAATTGGACATTGGGGGCCCGCCGGGGACATTGGCGCGGCTTGTGGAGTCCCAGAGGGAGCTTTTCCACAGTCAGATCGATCAGCTGCAGAAGCTTGTCGTCTCCCAGTGCAAGCTCACCGGTGTAAACCCCCTCGCTCAGGAAATGGTAAGTTTGCGGCTTGAATTTAGGGTGTTGTTGCATATCTCGTTTGCTGGTTTTGATTTATTCGGTTAGTAAGATCAGAATGTTGAAATGGATGGAAATATTGGGCTCTGAAGCAACTACATTTTGACTTTGATGCTTAGGTTTTTAACTCTTGATGCATTACTAGCTATTTATTTGTTGTATGGATGAGTTTGCAGGCTAGGTGGACGAACTAACTCCTGTTGTTTCTGTTCACACAAGACTAGAATAATTGTGATATTATTAATTTTTACCTATCGGTTTAAATTACGTGCGGGAAGAACTTCAGTTCTGATCTCAATAGGAATCTAGTAATGCAGAATTATCTTTCTAATTTTGGACATCGGATGAGCTTTTTATATTTAATTTGGTAGATAAACAATTGGTTCTCGGTAAGCTCATTAGTTGTCTAGCGATTGTTGTTCCAGTCAAGAACTTTTGTGTTTTTCTTTTGACAATGTCACACCATCAAGGATGAGACATATTTAAATGGTCAGAAGGATATAGGCAATTACAGGAGTGATATGTTCATGATGTCAGCGTGAATGCACTTTGATCTAATTGAAGACCTCATGTTTACTAATTTGGGTCGTGATTTTGGTAGATTCTGATGTTCTGCATTTCCTAATTTATTACTAACAGAATTTGGAAATCAGAACCTTGCTATTGATTATAGTTCGTCAGGCCACCTGTTCTCAATCCAATCTGGTTCATTTGGATAGGGATTAACTGGTTTAGAGTCCTGCCGGCTAATTTTTCAGTTTTCTTCTAGCAATTATTGGTTGTCTGGGTGATTTTCAGTAAACATCCAGCAGTCAGTTTGTGGACTACTAGAAGAAGATATGAGGAGAAGATGAGAACAAGATGAAAAATATTAAGGAAGGAGAATATGCGGGAGGACAGGAGAGTATGAGGAGAGAGAAGAATTGGTGGCCATGGGAGGAAAGAAGCCTCTATGATTGAATTGTGCTTGTTGGTGATTGTGCATGATTGGTTGATGCTGGAGTAGGGAAGTAGATGGAAGAGGAAGGTGCTAGTTTATTCTAACCCCGTATAGTATCTTGCTACTCACCTGTGATGAGTGGTTATGGACTACTCTTCTGGCTATGTCATAGATTCAATTTAAGAAACAATTACTATATTTATTTTAAAATATAGGTGGGGCTTCAATTACCAAACATAGATGCAATTTGTTTAAGAAGGCACATGTTGGATTTCGGCCAAAACATCTTGACCCATTAATAGGTTAGGTTCAGGCCAGTCTTACTGTTGCCTTGGTTTTATGCTACAACCTGATCCAAACTGACCCAAACCTATTTTTGTTAAAAACATTATATAACATGCCTTGCAGCCTTGACCTAACAACCCGAGTTGTGTGGGTTTATGTTTTGGTTATGAAAACCTTCTGCCTGCTGGTGGGTTGATTTGTGTTCGAGCCCACCCTATGTTCCCTTATATCCCATCTCAACCAAGCTAGATCCCTTCTATCTTCACCACTCTCTTTCTCTTTCTCTCTCTCTCTCTCTCTCTCTCTCTCTATATATATATATATATAGAGGAAAATTTTAAAATTGCTTCTAGATCATTCTTGATGTGTCATTTTGATAACCCGTTCCCATCAATCCTAGGGATTCTAGGAATTAACCTTATTTTAGTCCCAATCTTGTGAATTTTGCTCTTAGTTTGGTTTGAACCTTTGTTTTTTTCCCCTTTTTTGAGTTTTGGCTCAATTCCTTGAGATTATCTTTTGGTACTATTTTATGAATATAATTACAATTTTTTAATCCTATTCTATCATGAAACTTGTGATCTTTCGTTGTGCTGGACTCTTCCCAATTGGAAACAAATTTAGGGGTTATTTCATAGCTGTCTACTTATTTATGGAGCAAGCCTTGATACAATGGTAAGGTTGTCTTTTTGTGATCTGAGAGATCATGATTGAGTCATGGAAATAACCTCTTTATATAAAAAGAAAGATTATATATATTGACCTTCCCTACACCTTGGTAGGATCCTATGCATTGGATACATCAATTTTTATTCATTTTATTATCGCTAAGTTGACCGAAGGTTTAAAATTTCGAAAGTATCAGTTGGTAGGAATTGGTATTTACCAGTCTGATGGGCAATTGGTCCATGGACTGGACCATTTTGCTAGATTTGGTATAGAACCAAGCGTATCACTTGGGAAGCCTACTACACCGAGCGGTCTAGTAACTAGCTGGTACTCACATAGCTTATGGCTATCAATTGATAAGTGTACCACTTGGTAACCTGATTACTGCCACCCTTCAAATAATAAAGCTGACCTCTCCCATCTTCCGTTTTCTTCCTGAACTGTAGGTTTTTATCCTCCTTTACCTTGAGTTTTTCTTTTCATTTGCTTTTCAAAATAGCTCTTATTTTGTTTCAAAATTCTCAAATAGCTTGGATTCAATGTTTTGCTTAAATTATGTCTATGTTTTTTTGTGACCTTCAATTGTCATAGCTCTACTTTAGCATAAGCTAGATCCACTTCAGTTTGGTCTAGATCTATATATATTAACCTAGATTCATGTTGGTTTGACCTAAGTCCACCAAATCTACCCTAGTACAAATTTCATGGTGATAATACCATGATAATGATTGGTCCTTGTTCGTAGAATCTGATGTGGCTTACAGTGGTAGCATAGTAATGATGGTTGAATTTTTCCAGCTTGATAGTCTAGTGTAATTTTGCTTTTCAAATCCTACTTTCCTAGTAGCATACTGCCCGAGTTGTTGTTAATGATAGTCTTGCTAGTTACAGGTACCCTATCACGTGAGTGATGACACGTGTGACACGCTACACAGCCTTTTTGCTTATTATTATTGATATTTATCTCACTTTATGTTGCTTGTTGCATATATTGTGATGGTCTTAGATCATGATGAGATCATGATAATAAGACCAATTCGTCTTTAAACACAGACCTTAAATAATCCCGGTCATAAGTTACTCGAGAGAGACATCGAGATAACCGGACAAACCGATGTGCTGTATACTCGTCCATATGATGGATGTAGCTAGTCTCATAGCCACTTGTGTGGGGATACCAGGAGTATAATGCAGGTGCTCATTGGAGAATGAGTTTATTGATTGATCCGCTTATGGAATACTGGATGGTTGATGATATCTGACGTCAGACATCATTTCCGCAGTTCCAGTTGTGTGTCTAATACTTATATTTGAGACACTAAAGATGTCTTATTTGAGTACTCCGTTCTTTGATGCCGAATTTACATGTCTGGAAGTTTCAAATTTGGTATAGCTGGTTATGGAGAATGTTAGCCAACCTTACGAAGGTAAATGAGTATCAATAGATGATCATCCACTCTCGGTATCACGAGAGGAATATCTCGTGTGTCCTCGCTCGGGCAAATCCTTGGCCATGGTTGTTCGAATTGAGAGAGGAGTTATCCGAGATAATCCGATTAGAGTGAGACTTATATGGATTCCGTATGAGACCTGATAGTACCATACCCGATATACGGTCTCTGGGATATTAGATAGATGAGAGATTATAAATACACGATAATTGCGGACAGACAGGTCCAATGGATTAGAGCCTCTTGTATCGTCTAGGACTATGGCGTAGTGACTTAGTATGTCCATAGTCGATGAATTGAGTGAATTATTATGGGATAACAATTCATCGAGTCAGAAAAAGTTCTAAGGCAAAAGGAGTTCTAGCAGGTGCATCTCACGGCCAGCTCGGTATTAAGCGTAGAGGGTCACACACATATGATAGGTATTGCGACGAGTAGAGGTTCAAATATGAGATATCCGCGGAGCCTTTGTTTTATTGGATATCCAATAAGCTCTTGTATTATTGGATCTTGTGGATGAGATTCAATAAGAGCTAATAAGAGATTATTGGATATAGATCCACTAATCTAAAAGACTTGGGTAATTGGATGAAGATCCAGTACCCAATAAGGTAAGATTTATTAGGCTTAAGTTGATAGGGACCTCTATAAATAGGAGGGGATTAAAGGGGTCATAGGCTAGACCTACTTTGGGCATCACCTCCTATTCTCCTCCCTCCCTCTCCTCCTCAGCCGACAACCCTCTTGGTGGTGCAAGAGGACAACAAGAAGGGGCCAGCCCTTCGTGATCATTGTTGCGAGGTGGTGCACGAAGACTGCAAGGATTTGTGCTGCAAAGGGAGGAGCATCACTGCATCGATCTACTGTGTGGATCACCGCTAGAGAGGGCGATATCTAAACCTCCTTCATCCTCTCCTACGGATCTGGTTTTTCAGGGATATACGATCTCCTTCGGTAAAACATCTCACACATGATACATAGTTTTCAGTTTTTGCGGTTTTCTCGTGCATCCATCATCGCATGACGATTTGATCAGACATGAGAAACCAGTTTTGTTTTTGTTTTCCGTTGTGCATGTGATGCTCTAATTAGGGTTCCCAACAAGTCCATGACTGCTATTTTGCTAATATTTATTTCATCAAGGATGTACTAGATATTGATATCAGCTGCTGTGGGCATACTATCATGCATAGGTTTTTCAAAATTATTATTTTGATGAGATTTGGCTACCTCTGATTGAATCATGGTGATCCTTCTAATGGCAGGTCATTAATAAATTGTGACACAATTATGAAAAAAAAATAATATTTTGCTTTGTAATACATACATGCATCATATGCTTTCTTTCGTACAATAACTGGCTTTTTACGCAAGTTTTCTTCACATATGATATGTAATAGATCTTAAAATCATATTGCATGCATTATTGAGCAAAAAAATATAAAAAATATATTTTTATTATAATTAATATAGGTTTGATTGAACCAATCTAATCAACTTGTACTGATTGGTTCTGACCTACATTGACACATAGTATGGGAGCATACCAGTAACATACCGGTCTGTTCGAGGACTGTTGGTGCTACCAGCCTGAGATTTTAATGGTTAATTGACCTTTGCATATTGAAAGTAGTTGGGCTTACATTCTTTTGTACTGTTCTTGTATGCAGAAGAAGATGTTGGAAAGTAAATCAAAGGAAAAAAAGCTAGATATCTTTGTGTCAATTCTTTGAGACATGCAACATTTCTTTGTTATAAGTGAGCTATATGTGCACTTATTTTAGTCAATTACTTTCAAGTATAAAATGTAGCTCACTTTGCGAACAGATTGTTGGTATCAAGCAATCTAATGTAAATTCTAGATAATTAAAAATTTTACATTGGGATCCATCCACAAACCTTTTCCCACCACTGTATAGAGTAGCCTAGGTTTGCTTGGCTTTAGACTAGTCCTTGGCCATCAAAGAGGCTAGGGCTGCAACTTGGGCTGGTTGGGTTGGGTTGAAGGTAAACCCAAGTGCAATTTTAGTTTTTATTTCTTAGTTTGCATCTTGACCCAACTTGACCTCCTGCTTGGTGCTTTTAACCCAAGCACAAGCTGAGATAGCGTCGGATTGGACCTTTGGTTGCTTGGGTTGGAAGCTTGGACGAAAGACTGTAGAAAGGATCATGATTACAGAAGCAATGATCACCTCCTTTTAATTTGGCATCATGATGAATTCAGAGGACAGTTACATAGAGAAATGATAAGCCTAATATGTTTCCAGAAGGTCCACTAAAGCCATAGATCTTGCCTTAACATTGTTGCCAATGTGGATATATTCTTTTAGTGAGGACATCCGCTTCAATAGATCTACACAAAGCAAACATAATAAATAGAGAATCTGTCGGTATGGGCAACTGAAGTGGAAGTTTATACTCTTATGATTGTATGGGTGGCTATATTAGCGACACAACAAAGTATGGATGCTGCTGCACTGGGAGGGTGGCAAAAGTTTGTGGGAGGCATTGGATTGGCTGGTGGCCAGCTTCTTAGCTGCCATGGCAATTGACTTATTAACAGTCTTGGGTTAGAAAGGATGAGCATATCCGACAGAGAGGAGTGATAAAACTAGAGACGATGAAAAGCAGAGGGAGAGAATGGCAGAGGAGACAAAGAAAGTGAAGAGGTGTGTAAAATAGGTGGCTAAATAAAGGATTTAGAATTGAGCTGACTTTAATTATACTATACATATTTAATTGGGTAAGGTTCATTTTAGCCTGTGGTTTTGGCCATGAATCACTTAAACCCTTATGGTTTACTCGTATCTAAAATAACCTCTACATTTTTAAAAATGTAGCATATAAGACCCTCCTGTCAAGTCTGAGTTAACAGAAGTTAGACTTTGGTTACGTGGCATGCTAACACATAATAAACTATTAATATAATCACACGTGTAATTTAAGTTAAAAAAAGTCTATTTTAGCCCTTGTGATTTTGGTCATAGACCATTTAGGCCCTTATGGTTTTGCTTGTGCCTCAAATAACCCCTATATCTTTAAAAACATAGTATATAAACCTCTCTCGTCAAGTATGAGTTGATAAACATTAGTCTATTTACGTGACATGCTGACTCACAATAAATCATTAATATAATAACACGTGTAATCAAGTTAAAAAAAAGGTCTATCTTATCGAGGAAGAGGAAGCAGCGGAGGTTGTAGCGACGGACGGAAGCGGAGAAACAAAGGTAGGAGAGGCTAGGGGCAAAAATGACGGAGAGTTAGACCATCACGTCATAAGCACAATGGGTGGAGGCATAGCAGAGGATTAAGTGGGAGGTGGTGGGGGATGAAAACACCCAAGAGGAAGTGAGACCAAGACACCATTGCGTACCTAGCACTGGACTGGTCGACACACATCCACTCGAGGCAGGATCGGAAGCTCCTGAGCTTATCGTTATCACGGGAGAGGCTACGTGCGACACCTTGCTAGGCAGTAATGTCTCGGTGCTGCTACTGGTAGTCACTTCCACGACGATGCATCCTCTCGCCATTGAAGGTAGTTTTAATTTTTTTAATTTAAATTGTATGTGTTATTATAAATTATTTGTTATGAGTAGTATGTCACGTAAGCAGACTTTAACATCTGTTAACTCAGACTTGACAGAAGGGGCTTATATGCTATATTTTTGAAAATGTAAGAATTATTTTAGATATGAGCAAAACCATAAAGGCTTAAGTGGTCTATGATCAAAACCACAGGGGTTAAAATGTATTTTTTTTAATTTAAATTATATGTGTCATTATATTAATAATTTATTATGAGTTAGCATGCCACATAAGCAGACTTAACGTCTGTTAACTCAAACTTGACGGGAATGACTTATATGCTACGTTTTTTAAAGCATAGGGGTTATTTTAGACACGAGTAAACCATAAGGGCTTAAGTGGTCTATGGCCAAAACCACAAGAACTAAAATGAACCTTAACCCTATTTAACTTAATAATACATTAGTCATATGATGTGTTGGGTTGTGATGGGCCTGGTTGTTCCACCCCTCAACCCAAGCTCAATCCAAGTCTAAACTGAGTTATCACTTTCTAGCCAGAGCTTGTTCACATGCACCCTCATTGTTGGCCCAAGTTGATTTAGGGTTTGTTTGTTTGCTTTGCAGCTTTAAAATAGGCCAAAAGATAGTCACAACAATTTGGTACAATTTATATCTTATTTTTTACGGTTGGTATGTGATATTTCAGTCTATTCAAGGAATATGATGCTTGCCACGGTTGCGTCTAATAGCTGTTTGTATGTATGCATCTTAGTTAGGCACTTGAAGGACTCCAGTAGTCACAGGAGAGGTGAAAGTATAAGTTCATCTCAAGTATGACTAATTTGGTCCATATCTAGATGGAATAGAAGTGGTAAAAGATTTCCCTAACTGCACCTAGTTGAGTTGGAGATGGGGTTAATAAGCCTTTTTATTGGGTCCTAGATTGATTAATATATGACATCTAATTTTATGGTATTTTAGATTGATTGATTAGGATAAGTCATCTTTGCAATTTGTTAGTTCCTTTAGTTTTGTTTGATCCACGGATAAAGGTAGGATATCGGTCCAAAATTAAGAGATCAGAGGTAGGTGGCACAACCTCTGCAGTTCATCCAAATTATGGGGGTATGAGTTCCATGGTCGTTGAATTGTTCTAACCCTACTTGTTTGAGTATTTTCTTGTGTTGCTGCTTTTATCTATTCTTACTATTGTCCAATCAATTGCAATGGTTGTAGCATTGAGAAATATTTCATATTATTGCATTTTCTCTTATCCACCCTATGGATGCCTACCTGTTCACCAATATATAAGCTAGTTACTCGATATCCCATAGAAATGCTGTGTGAACCTTTTGTTCATGTTTTGTATATCTTTTATCTTAATTTTCTGTGATGGTACTCACTTTTAAAATGCATGAGCCAGCAATGGGTTATGTACATTTTCTGATTTGTTACTTATACCATCTAAACCTTCTGCTTCTACAAAGCAGTATGTACATTTAATTACAATATTTTTCTGTCTGTGGAGCTGTTATCGATCAATTTTGTCGAAGCAGCAATGTACACATTGCACTTATCATTGTTGTGCATTGTCATCTTACTGTTTGCTACACTGTCAATTTAATTTGTTGGGACTGAGCATAAGTCATCAGCATTTATGCTCCTTAATCAAATAAGGGTCATTGATCTGCATTTTTTATGTGCACCCAATTTTAATCAAGATGGATGATAACTGAGTTCATTTTGATTTGTCTGCAGGCTGCTGGTGCATTATCAATAAGAATCGGTGAGTTATTGACTTCCATTTGGATGGCTCTTAGGTGACCATCTTTCTCTGCAGTTTATTGTTAACTCGAATTAGTTCAAAATTTTCCATCCCGTTTGATAATTTTATGCTCAAAATTATCGGAAATATAAGAGTTAGTTGTTCTCCACAATTTGAAGATTTACTATGATAGCATTTGTTTCAATCTGATTGCAGATTAGTTGTACATAGCTTTTTGAATGGATTTCTTATATAGATGTAAGTCATTATCGAATCATAGTACCTCTGCTAAAACCAAAATAAACTTTAGCAAGTAAGGCTTGATTTCGTGGATGTGATTGGCTTAAATGCTGAAGACTTAAGTTGAAATGTCAAAGATTCAAGAAAACTAATGCTGTTATAGGGTTTAAACTACTCTCTGTTAGCATATTATTCACTGGAGGGTGAATGTGGAATGGGTGTTTTGGTTAGTAAAACTGTCTTTGTCTCATTTGATTCAATACTTCAGGACAGAATTATATCATAAAATAAAATACTAATAATAGATTTGAAGAAAAAAATTGAAAGATAAGAATGGGGTATAAAAGAAAGAAGGTTACAAGCAAGGATTGACATATCGGTCCGTACCGGTGTGCTGATTTTTTATCGGTACCGGTATGGTACCGGTACTGGGCGGTACACACAGTGTGTATCGCCGATATATTAAATATATTATAATATTTTTACAATATAATAATATATATATAATATTAAAATATATTAAAAAAAATAAAAAGGAGCGATGTCGCCTCGAATTCTCTCCCGCATGGGGAGACGTTCCGTCTCCCCGCGCGTGGAGAAAACGGGAGAAAAGAACCCGCGGGCGGCGATGGTGCTAGAGCAGCATGGGCGGCAACGGCTCGCGGGCGACCCCCGGGCGAAGTCGTCGCTAGGGCGGTGCGAGGTACTTCTCCTCCTCTTCTTCTTCTTCTTTTCCTCTTCTTCCTCTTTCCTTTTTCTTCCTCAATCGACCGTTGACGGTCGATTTCTCCTTAAATCGACCGCAGATGGCGGAAATCGACCATCGACGACGGAAATCGACCGCAGATGGCGGAAATCGACCATCGACGACGGAAATCGACCGTCGACGGCCGATCCTAGTGCTACCGCCCGGTAGCGGCCGGTCCGCGTACTGGTCAGCTGCCGGATCGATATTTACCGGGCGGTACGGGTCTTACCGCTCGGTAAGGAAAACCTTGGTTACAAGTAGGAACACCGTAGAATATATTTGGAACATGATGATAATGTGGAATTGACAATGTAAGCTGGAATAGATAATGTAAGCTGGAGTATCCATTGATTGAAATTCTTTCACAAAACTAAAATGCAGAGGGTGCCAAATAAGATTCTTGTAAAGGTTAGAGTGTAGCTTCATGAGTTATTGGTAGTGTGAGGAGTTCAAAAAACAATCACTATGAGAAGAACATGTTTGAAAGATTGATTGATTTTATTAAAAGTGAGAAATCTAGAAGATATTTAGCAAAATGAAGAGAAAAGATACGTCGTTTAAAAATTACACATCCTATGATAATTTTTATGGTAAGCCTGGTAAAAAGGATGAGGATATGGTATTTTTTAGATTGCCAAGGCTAGGAATGTGAAGTGTAGAGAATGATAGCATTAGATATTTAGATGTATATAGGATACAGATGAAATAAGTGTTTGTTAACAATTTAAAGCTTAGGGAAAGATGGAGAATTTATTTTGATAAATTATTCAGCGAATACTTTATACAACCTAGCTTTAGAGATAAACAATAATGATAATTTTATAATTTTCATATTTATTCTTAATACTGGGGAAGTGAGGTAAAGGAAAAGGATGATAGTATCTTAAAGTGTAGGGTCTATTTTAATAAAGTCTTGACAAAGTTGTAATAATATGTTTGACTAGTTTATTAACAAGAAGTTGAGAATTAAGATGATGTCGGATGAATGTATGAAGAGCTTTTTTGGTGTCCATTTATATGAACAAAAGAGGTATTCAAAGTTACTTTAATTATAGAAGATCTAGACTAGTGAATCACTGCAGATAACTTTGAGAAAGAATGATTGTAAGAAGAATAAGATACAAATTTTTTTTTTCAAAAGTCAGTTCCATTTTATGTATGGAAGATCAACAAGGGAAAGCTATTTATTTATTAAGACAATTAATATAAAATTGAGAGAAAAGAAGAAAGATTTGCATATGGTTTATTTTTAATTTAGTAGATATCTATGATAGATTTCTCGGATATTTTATTACATTGAATTTATAAAAGAAAGAAGTCTTCAATAATTATATTGGTTAACAAAATTGCATAATAAAGTAGTCATTTGGTCTTAGGACTATGGAGTATGTCTAATGAGTTTTCTATGATCATAGGATTATATTAATTATTAGTTTTAAATTTTTATCTTTTCATATGGGTAATGAAAGAATTTATTTGCCATCTTTAGGATAGACCCTTCTAGTGTATGTTACATGTTGATAGTATTGTTCTTGGTGTTGAGTATCCAGCTGGGATTACTACGTCATTGGACAATCCTTAGAAACTAAATGTTTTGGATTAAGTAGAGCTGAGATTAAATCTAAGGAAAGTAGTTTTAGCAATCTCAAGATAAAACTGAAGATGTAATTAAGATGGATGAATAAGAAGTTGCTATGGTGAAGATTATAAGTATCTCAGATCTATTATTAAACACGAAGAAGAGATTGACGAAATATGAATATATAATATACAGAGTGTAAATTGGATGGTTAAAGGTGATAGGAATGTCAAAAATTTTGTTATGCATCATGTGACTTGATTAAAAGAGATATAAGGTGTAATCTTCAATGTTTTATGGATTGAAGTTTGACGTAGTTAAAATCATTATTGTACAGAAATTAGTGTAACTGAGACAAGATCATGTAATTGAGATTAAATTGTTGTGGTGAATGTGCAAATTACCTAAAAAGTTGTGAGGTTAAATTGTGGTGAATGTGCAAATTACTTAAAAAGCTGTAACAAAAATGTTTGCATCCATAAACAATTAGATTCAAGGTTAAAATGAGGAAAAAAACATCTAACATGATTTGGACTTGTTAAAAGAAAGCCTATGGATGTCTTAGAGGAGGTGAATAGATTAGGATTAGTTCTACAAAGAAGAGAGAGAATGACCTTAAAAATTACTGGAAATAATAAAATTAAATTAAATACTCTTTATTTAAGTAGGATATTGCTTTGCACAAAACTCAGTGATGGAGAAGTTTCATGTATTTGACTCCAAATAATGGGGACATTAAGGCTTGTCTTTGTTGGATGTAATCTCATCTAGTTGGTTCGCTTTAAATCAAGGATTGCCATTTCGACGTGTACCGCACAGTACGAGCAGTACATACCGGTCCGCCAGTTGATCGGTACATGGACTGCCCGCTACCGGGTGGTACGATTGATCGGGGCTGTTTCTACCCCGTTACCATCCAAAATCGATCGGTAACGGTCGATTTCGGGCGGTATCAGCCGAGGGAGGAGAAAGAAGAAGAGGGAGAAGAAAAACTTGGAGTCACGTTGCTCTTCCCCTGCTCTATCGCCGGCGGGCGAAGAATCGCCCATGCCATTCGTCTCCCATCGGAAGAAGAGGGAGAAGAAAAACCTGGAGTCACGCTACTCTTCCTCCGCCCTATCCGTCGCCCGTGGGCGAAAAATCGCCCACGCGATTTGTTGCCCCTTTTTTATTTTTTTAACTTATATTATATTATATTATATATATACGAGTGGTATGCCTTGTGCGTACCACTCAATACCGGGTATCGTACCATACCGAGCTGAGCTCAGTATGCCGGTACGGACACCGGTATGACAATTCTTGCTTTAAATCATGCTGTTGAGAGGATATATCATGTCTTGTTGGAGGCTTAAGTTTTAGATGGAATGATAGTGATAAAAAGAATTAAAATGGTATCATATGGGAAGGTCTTGTGATTAAATCGTATTCGTTCCATGCATTAGTATACAATTCCATTCCCATGTGTTGGGGTTGAGTTAGTCTGCCCATCCACACGAGAAGGGGTCTTAAGCCTTGGATGAAATATGATCTGTATTCCTAAGACATGAATATTAGGGCCAGTAGATATTGACATATAAATACAACCCAAATTTATGAAGTTCTTGAATTGGAAGCATGGTTTACCAAAATTCTTTCATATCCAAAGAGATTTGGAAGAATATTTAATCTATTAAATTATCCAAAACTTAAGATTAATTGACAAGCAATTATTCAGGAAACAACCTCTTTGCTTACATGGCATAAGCATAGGCATGTTCTGATATGTGACAGTTTATATGCATAGCATAGGCATGCATGTATCTAGCATGGCTCCTCATCACTTTTACAGACATCTTATTTGCAAAGATTGGTTAAATATTTCAATTCCCTGTTGTTGACCTGGCTGAAAATGTGAACTTACCATGCTTTCAACATAATTGAGTTCTTAAGAGGCATATAGAACAGGTTCAAGACAAGAAGAGAAAATATATTTTGGAATAGGTTCAAGACAAGAAGAAAAAATGTATTCCTTTTTATTTTAGAATAGAGAAATGGAAAGAGATAGGATTCTGAAGATGATAATTGTGAAAGATAAAATAAGAAAATGATAACTATCAGATTCCCTTTGACTTCAAGATTAACTCTTGGGGATGAAGGTCTCAAACCTGTTCACTTTTTAGATTTGGATGATGGAAAAAATCATAGCTTCACACCGTTCACACATAATGTGAAAAAAAGGTCAATTCATTCAACATTCTAATGATCTTAAGTTATTATTGCTTTCTTCCGTTTAATAGGCCTTGAAGCAAAAGAATTAAAGGAAAATACAAAAACAAGAAGAATGCATTATAAAAAATTGCATTTCATGAAATTAAAACATATCATTTCTTTTTCTTAAGTGAAGATATATTTTGATATTTGTTTTGGCAAACAATCTTCTTTGAAAGTTTATTTGTTTTGGGTTCATAGGCTTCTTTCTCTGTAGATTCTTTCATCAAGAAGAAGCTTTCTTACAAGAATATGATTTTTAATTGAAACTAAAACTTATATCCTTTCTATTTCTTTAGAATATTCAGTCCAAGGTTCACTGTACCGATCCGTACGGAGCTCGGTACGGTATGGTACCTCGGTATCGAGCGGTACACATAGGCATACCGCTCGATATATATATATATATATATACAATATAATATAAAAATAAGTTAAAAAAAAGGGGCAACGTTGCCTTGTTCCTTCTCCTCGTGCGGGGAGAAGAAATCACTCGCGAGCGACAAATAGCGCGGGCGAAGAGTAGCGTCGTCCCCAGGTTTTCCTTCTCCATCTTCTTCTTTCTCCTTCCCTCAGCTAATACCGCCCGAATTCTGCCACTGACGATCGAAATCAATCGTTACCAATCGATTTCGGGTGGTAACGGGGCGGATACATCCCCAATCAGTGGTACCGCCCGGTAGCGAGCGGTTCACGTACCGGTACATACTGCCCATACCAGGCGGTACACGTCGAAACTGCAATCCTTGATTCAGTCATTTGTAATTATTATTTATCTTAGTAATTGGTATAGGATTATGGAAGATGTCATTTCTCAACTTATAACATTTGCAAAATACACCTAAAGTAATTGAAATTATTCAAATAAAGAACAAATTAGAAATGTATGTGGCTTCTACTTAAGAACATATCTAGAGTTTTAATGATTGAAAATTTGATCTATGTTGATATATAACATTATAGCTTAGCGAAAATATTTCTTACGTTGCACAAGTTCATGACAAGCTGAGTGTTTATATATATACTATATATATATATATACTATGTATATATGCATATATATGTATATGTATATGCATGTGTATATATATGTATATATGTATCTGTAAATATGTATATGTATATGTATATATATGTATATATATATATATATATAGAGAGAGAGAGAGAGAGAGGAAGAAATAAATAATAATTATGTTGATAATATATAAAAGATAACTACTTGACTCACTCTTAGTAAAGGATTAACTCATAGGGTTGAATGCCTCACACCTCCTTCTCAGTCCTCACACCACTCATGAAATATGAGAAAAAGAAATTCAATTTACTTAATGTTCCATGATGTTTAGTTATAATATTTTACCCATTTTACAGATCCTGAAGTATAAGAAGTAAAAGACGAAGCATAAAAACAAGGAAAAATAAAATAAAGAAAATTGCATTCCATAAATTAAAACAAATTAATTATTTCATGTTTTCATATTTAGGAAAGATTTATTTTCCATATTTGCTTTTACAAACAATCTTCATAGTTGATAAGATATTTAGTTGAAAGACTTCCTTCTTTGTAAATTCTTCAATCACCAAGAAACTTGTAAGCATGATATCCTCACTCAAATCCAAGGAATATGTTCTTTTTCTTTATAATTTTCAATCAAACCAGAAACTTGGAAGGACGATATCTTCAATCAAAACCAAGACTTATGCCTTTTTTCTTAAGACTACTATTCATCTTCTTCTATCTTTTATTTGGCTTTTGATTTTATTCTCCTAGTATTATCTTGATAACTACTGTAGGTGTATAATAGATGTTGCCATATGGAAATTTATGTTATTTGCAAAATATCACTAAACCATGGTTTGCAATTTCATGTGGAATAGTCCTACTGATCGATATTTATTGGGCTAGGCATGACTCAATAGTGGACCGCCTCTCATTTTGGGAGGTCCAGTCCAATTAAAAGAAAAAGTCTTTGAAGGTTTAACCACCAATTCATTTAGGGTCGCAAACATGCAAGCTCTCTTCTCCATCTTGATGCAGAGAGTTGTGTCTTAATTTCGCCTATCCATTTAGGGCCTGCCATGCGCTGCCGTCCTCTTTTCAAGTACTCGCTCCTCCTCTTCTCCTTCTCTACTTCCATTGCCTCCTCCTCCTCTGGTAAGCCAAGACAGATCATATCCATATCAGTCTAGCCATGGATCGGCATAGGTACAGTACCCAAATTGCATTCTTTGCTCTAAGTTAATAAAATTTATTCAGATGAGAAGTTACAATGATCTTGCGTCACATTTTGCACCTTTTCTGCTTTGATTTAGAAGGACTTACAAATACTCACAACATTTCTGCAGTTAGGTTTAATTCAACATATATTATTACATCATAGCCAAAAGACTGTATCACCACTTGGAAAGCTTGGCCAAACCGCAGTCTTATCGATTCATTTTTTTTCTAATGAAAATATAATATTTTGTTGATTAGGAAAAGACACTATATCATTGTTTTCATCTAGAATAGTTGTCACTAGAGGTGCTTAAAGTTTTTAAACATGCCTTTATGTCAACTCATTAGGGATGAATTACATCTGAAATGTATTTTTTATTTTTTTCTGAATCTCCTTTTTCCTGACTTCTTTTTTGTTTTAAATTACTTGCTCTGTAAATCATGCATATGTGGTACTTTTTTTCTTGGATTTTTACAAGTTGCTTTTGATGCTGACGTAATGTGGAGAACTTTCTACCTAAAAATTGATATTGTGCAAGGTTTTACAGGAAAACGGCCAAGGGATTTGTTGAATCCTAAAGCGGTAAAGTATATGCAATCAGTTTTCTCTATCAAGGATGCAGTTAGGAAAAAAGAAAGTCGCGAGATCAGTGCTCTTTGTGGGGTTACAGTTTCACAGGTCCTTTTCTTCCAGCTAGAATGTGACTCGTTATTTATATTGCTTCTCTTACGTATGTCATTGTAACAACTATTACACTGAGGATAAGTCGCATTAAGGTATGTTATATATTGCATGCAACACAGAGAATAATGAATGGCTTGAGAAATGAAAAATAAGCAAGGATTTTGGTGGGTTGTATCAAAAAAATTGTTGTTCAATTTTCTTATAGTCTGCTAAATTTATTTTTGTTTAATTTTCTTGAGGAACTTTTGTCACTGGAATGACATAGCAGAAGATTATGAAAAAAATTTAGATGAAGTTTATGCTGCAAATATTGTCATCATAAAAGTACTCCAGCACAAATGGTTTAGTCTAGAAATACTTAGATAAGCAAGGATTTTGGTAGGTTGTATCAAAAAAATTGTTGTTCAATTTTCTTATAGTCTGCTAAATTTATTTTTAAGTT
Organism: Ensete ventricosum; assembly: GCA_029747655.1. Taxonomy (NCBI): domain Eukaryota; kingdom Viridiplantae; phylum Streptophyta; class Magnoliopsida; order Zingiberales; family Musaceae; genus Ensete; species Ensete ventricosum. The sequence continues at coordinate 5,551,156 of JAQQAF010000001.1, read as the reverse complement.
TAATTTTCTTAAGGAACTTTTGTCACTGGAATGACATATCTGAAGATTATGAAAAAATTTTAGATGAAGTTTATGCTGCAAATATTGTCATCATAAAAGAACTCCAGCACAAATGGTTTAGTCTAGAAATAAGATTCATCTGGAAATGGTTTTTTTTCTACACAAATGTAATTTATTTGATTTGAACCAGTAGATTGATTCCATTTCCGTCTATGAATTGCTGAAAATGTAAGCTATGGCATCTATTAGCTGACCAGAATATCATATAAACTTGTGGCAGGAATATGCTATTTATGATGACAAGATGTCAATCTAAGGCATTGTAAGTAGTACAACGTACCAGTTTGTAGCGTTTTAACAGTTTGTAGCGTTATTCATCTTGCTTACTCAGATTCCTACTCTTTGTTTGTTTCATCATGGCTCCTCTCCTGATGTTCTTGACTTCTAGGTTGATGCTGCTCAATAAATATTTACGATATAAATAAGTTTCCTTTTTCTTTTGGGTTTGGACAATTCTTTGAAACTTCTAAAAGGCAATTAAAAAGAGACTAACGAAATTAAAGGGCCATAAGTTTCATAAGGATGAATAATTAGTCTACCCTTGTATGATAAACTCAATGGAGAAGAATGATTTAGCACTCTACATTCTGCCGGATATGCTTGCTTGCTGTTATCCGTGTGTATCTCTGAATGTTTGTGGTGGCATGTTGTAAATCAATTCGAAGAAAATGCTTTTACACATTCTGGGATGAGCATTGCATGGCACAGTTTATAATAGCATCAAAGTCATGTAAATTCTTAGAAAGATGCTGAATAAAGTGAGCTAAATATGATTTTCAAGCCATCTTTGTTAAGATTGTTTTTGCAACCTCTTAATGCTACCATAAAAAGATGAATCCTCCTTTTTTTTCTCATTTTCCTTTATTGGTGTCATCTGTCTTTTCTTGCAAAGGTTATACATTCTGCTTAATAACCAAATAGAACCTCCCATATTGCTGACTACCATTTCTTGGATTATGTGCTCCATAACATGCATGGCAAGATTTATTCTTTTGATTGATATATCAGATGTTGGTTTACATCTCATATTCATCTATAGTTTCTTTGCTTTATTTAAGTTTGGATTTTAGAGAAAATCATAAGAGCTCATGGTTGACAAGCAACTATAGAGTTTGTTGATATTGTACTTCCTTTCCATTCTCATATTTCACACACACACACACACAAAAAAAGGATTGGGAATTAAAAGACAACTTTATATTCTATGTTATAGGTCAGAGAATTTTTTGCTGGCCAGCGCTCAAGAGTGAGAAAGCTTGTTCGTTTGTCATGCGAGAAAGTAACTAGATTAGAAGAATCCAAGACATCCAAAGAAGACCATTCGGTTAGTTTAGATCAGTCATTGGTTGTCAGCAAAGTGCCATCAGGAAATGCTGCTGCTTCTGATGCTTTTGTAACCGCGGCGCTTAAAGAAGTTCCTGATAACACTGGCATTTTTGGTGCTGTTAGAACTTACCAACAAGAGACACTGACTTCGGTTAACCTTGTGAAAGAGGAAGGCTGTCCATCCTTGTTGCAGGAAGAAACTATTCCTGGAGTCAACTCTGATGATAAGGAATTCTTAAATAACATGCTCAATTTGATGAGGAAGGAACAGAGGTTTTCAGCACAGGTGAAGCTGATGGAATGGGTTCTTTGTGTTCAAAACTCTGCAGTTCTAAATTGGTAATTCTATACGTTGTTTGTTTTGAGCTTTTGCTTAAAATTCAGATCATCCATTGAAACTGATCTTATATCTTGTACATGTAATTAGGTTTTCAAATAATGGTGGCATCACCATCTTGGCAACATGGTTGATCCAAGCAGCTGTTGAAGAGCAAACTACTGTGCTTCTTGTCGTTTTGAAGGTTCTGTTTCATGTGTTTGAAGAAAATTGCTTTATCATGAGTTTCTGAATTGAGGTGATATTTTCATTCAGGTTCTCTATCACCTGCCCGTACATAAAGCTTTGCCAGTGCACATGTCTGCCATAGTGCCAGCTGTTAACAGGCTGCGGTTTTATAGGACATCAGGTGTGGACACACTTTGGGTTACAATGAGACAATTAAACTTTAAACAATGTAGGAAGTATATACTAATATAAGGTCATAAGAATAAACAGTGAATGAGTTTTCAGGTTCATCTTCATCTTTTCAGTGTATTCTGGTGTTAGTTGAGCAGTAATAAAATCCTATAAATCTGGGCATCTATGGATTGATGATATGATTACACCAGATTTGGATGACAAGATTGAAGTTAATTAACAGTGGTTGTACTTTGTGTCTGGTATTAGTGTGGGAGACTTGGCATTACATCTGGATGAGAAAATTAGTTCTTTACATGTGTGTGGGACATGTCCACTCTCCAGATATGAGATTGACAAAATTTAATGAGGTTGGTCCTCAAATTGCTTTGCTGTAGAAGATGTCAATGGGCCGAACAGACTTGGCATAGGTTGATTTGATTTGCTTAGAATCAGAAAACCCAAGGCTAAACTCAACCTACTCATGGTTCTGGTTAAAAAGAGAAACCAAACTCTTAACTTAGTGATTCTTATTTCTCATACTTGACCAGAGGAAAACTTTGACAACTTTGAGGAAATTAAACTCTTCTTTCTTAGGGAATGCTACCTGATTTTATGCATCCAGTAATATTTCTGTTTATTCCTTTATTAAACATATTTACAGTTTAGTCCTTTTCTTTTGCTTTTATTCCTTACAAATACTTATTGGAACTCACTTACTCATCTGATTTGGAGATCAGACATATCAAACAGGGCAAGGGTCCTTCTTTCACGATGGAGCAAAGTGTTTATTAGAAGCCAAGCTTTGAAGAGACCTTTTGTTAGTTCCTCGAAGACAACACTGAAGGAGGTGATTCATAAACAAAGGTATGTATTCCTTTCTTCTATGCAAGGTTCGCAATCTTGTACCCTACCGGTGTATCGATTAGCTATCGGTACGGTACGTACCAAGTTGTACTGAGCATATCGACACATGGTACACTAAGGTATTAAGCTGTACCGAGCATACCAGTCCTCTATTGGACCAGTACATACCGAGCGTACCGAGCAGTACGATATGGTATTGCAAACCTTTCTATTATGTAGTATTTCATTCCATAGTTGGTGTTCCTTTACAACTTGTGTGACTGTGGTTTCGGTCACAAAGACAACCTCTGCTTGCAGGGTTGAGGTTGTGGATATTGAGCCTCCCAAAACTCAGCATTCGTGGGAGTCTCGTACATCGGGATGCACTTTTTAAATATTTTATTCCATTCTCCTTCTTTCACTATCTTTAACTTCAATGTAAACTTGTGTTGCAGGATGAGTGGATTTCATAATGATGAGTTATTGCAGTCCAAACTTAACATTCCTGTGAGTATTTCTTTATAAAACACATCATATCAACTTTCTATTTGAATATGGAGACTTATTTTTTTTTTCTTTCTAAATGCTAGGAAGATATTCTTGCACTTACAGAAAATGCTGAAACAACCAAGTATTTTCTTGCTGCAGAACACTCAGATAATCAGTGTTTTTGAGTTGCTTTGTTTTTGTTAATGGTTGAGGGTATAGATGAAGCTAACTTCCAGATAACTGATCAATACTGCATTCTCTTGCCCATGCAGAACAATAGAGCCTAAACAAGCATTGAAGCTGCTTCCAGCATCTGGTGCTGACTCAAGTAAGAAGCATGATCGGAGTGTCTCATCGACCAGTATCCATCAGCTAAATACTCATTTTCGTAATCTATTTTATTGTCTAGTACTTGATTATCCATTATATAGAACTACTGCTACAATAATTTTGTGAAGTTATTTCTCAATGAATCTCACTATATGAGGCTTCTATGAGCTTCTGATTTTCAGACGACACTGTCATCTTGCATAACTAAAAAGTGTTGTACTGCAAGATTCAGCCTGTTTTGATGTTAACTTGATAAAAGCATATGATACTTTAAGTTGATTTGAATTCTAGAATGGTCCCATGTGATTTGTAAAATGATGTAATTTATTCATCCTTGATCAGTCCTCCTTTTAGGCTTGGACTCTAATTAAATATGCTTTAAGCATAGTTTGTACAACTGATCAGAATTAAACGAGCCTTATTTCTAGCTGGCCTTTACATGTTTGTGATTCAAACCAAGGTTTGCCTTACCGAGCCATAAGGCCTCGTACCGGGCGATACATACCGGTATGCGGACCGTCTGCTACCAGGCAATACCACCTAAATCGGCATCAACAGTCGATTGAGGGAGAAATAAGAAAAAGGAGAAGAAGAGGGAGAAGAAATGTCATATTGCCTGAAATCAAGGACTATCCTACTGTCATATTGCCTGAAACAGTACAAAACGACCAATATGTTTCGGTCCATTGGACAATTGTTGATCGCTTGGTTTTAGGTGAAATGCAAGAAGCGGGAGCGTACTGCTTGATATGCCCCTATCTCGCCCATTACGGTCGTAACTCAATCATTACCGACCTATACCGATCAAATCTGATAAAATCAGGGTTTGATCAAATTGACTGTTGGACCTTGGTTCATCCCTTTTAAAAGCCCCTCCCTCCCTGTCTTTCTCTCCCTCACTCTTTTTCCCTCTCTCACTCTCTCACTCTTTCTCACTCCCTTCATCACATATATATAACTTGCTTCCATCAATTACTTGTTTCCACATATAATCTAACATATCAATTCATATCCTTATATGTGATTTTAGATCAATGAAAGTAATGGATGACCATATAACAAAGTTTCTACTCAAGGTTTCAAAAAAGATAAATTCACAATCTCTTCCTAATAAAATAGAATTCCATTCATTTGACTCATTTACATTCTATTTTTATTGAAATAGAATAAAAGTACCGTTAAATTTGGATTAAAAACCCTAAAATTTATTGTTTTTAATGATTTTTTGAACATTTTCAGGCCTTTTTTCTGAAATCTAGTATGTATAGATGTGACGTATGTCCCAAGACCGATACCATCGGTCAGCACAAGATGATGGTCTATGACTAAAATAATAACATATGCTATAATTAGAATATTGACATAATACAAGAGTGAACATTATAAAAATATCATCTATTGTTTCATATTTTTAGATCATCTTTTTAATATTAAAGTCGTCAATGGACCTTTACCAAAAAATCTTTTCAGGGACATGCAGAACATCATGATAATTATTCATGTGTATTTCAATGAGTTACATGCGGAGATGAGTGGTGAGGATGAGAAAAAATCCACTAAGTGGACAAGCCTCCTTAGGTGGGTACACAAGATTTTAAATACATTTAAGGGTATTTACAAGACATCAATATAAACAATACATGTATTTTACATAGTCAAATCAATATATACAAGAAGAAGAAACCACATATTCATTATGTTCATCATCATATTTAGGTGCATCTTCTTTTTATTTCTCCTTTCATCTTGTACTTAGGTATGTACAAACCCCAAGAAAATCAACCTCATCCTGGGGACAATATCTTTGGTGAACTTAAGGTAGACTTAGACGTCATCTGTCTTAGATTTACCACCACATTTGATTAAATATTTCTACTTTAGTTACCCCGACAAGGTTACTAAAGTGTATCACTCATTACCTCGTTGCCTGTCTTGGTGGACTTAAACATCATCCGTTCGTCGGTCGAAAGCTATAGCATCCTTGTAATCAACAATGAGGCATAAGCTTTTGTAGGTGAATTATTAAGAACCTGTAAGTATATTTATATATATGGTATTTACATATTTTATATTTCATGTCAATTGTTAAAGCATATGCTAACTTCATGATTAAATCAATAAATAGATGAAGCAAAATTTTAATAGCTCACAAATCATGGTGCACACAATCTAGTAATGAATATTATTATCAACCAATCACAATGAGGCAAATAACTATAGTATATCATTTTATTCAATCAAGGCATAAAATATGCATTCACCCATATTGATATTTCAAATAACATTTATAACTTTATTAAATATGTAAAAACATCTTTAGAAAAACCTAATTAGGGTGACAAGCCACTTTCCTCAAGTCAAAACATTGCTGAATTATGTGATTTTCTGATCACCTTAAATCTAATTCTGGAATATTTAGTCATGATTTGTTTTTCAGCAACATCACTTTTCTTGTCATTTGGGAGCTGCACAGCTTTTCATCTAAAGAGTTGTAGATATCACCTCACACTATAGGCCACAATATCTTAACGTAACATAACATATAGCTTGTTGGAATATCATGGAACTGTCCGCTAATAGAGATTTAATGCTCCAATCCCTCATGTTCACCACTCTTTTGTTTTTCTTTGTCTTTTGTTCCATCTTTTCTCTGCAAGAGTCAGCATATCATTAACATTACTTCCGAAAGGTGTTTGTACTTTGTAATGATCCTCGACAGGTACCCATGCTTAGCCTGCTCAAAGTAAACTGTGTCACCCCATCCAATCCATACGTGATTCCTTCAAGAGATAACCTACTTTCATGTTTTCCAAATAGTATCTGTGATACCTCGGCTGGTGTTGGAGATAATTTAACATATTTTGTCCATCTCTTATATAAGTTGTATCAGGAGCTTCATGTCATTCTTGTGTTATTTTGGCTATTCTTTAGCCTACCAATAATTTGTTTGAAATTTAGTTCTGAGGAGATTCCATATACTTTTCTGGTGGTATAATATTGGACCTGTATTACTTGATTTGATCATAAGATGACCAACTCAGATTTAACCCTCTAAATATGTTGGGTCTTAGTCTAAAATCATTGCTAACATGTAAGCTTCGATGGTCTTTGATCATAAATGAATTGTTTTCTAGAACAGGTAGTACTATATTGTGGTCCCAATATTTTTTATGATAACTGTAAGATTAGTCATGGCTTTTATGTAACAAACTTTTGTGGTAAGAATCAAGAACCTTTGAATTAAGTATTTATGTTCTCAGAAGATTCTATACCACTAGATCCTCTATAATTTTTTTTTATTGTTTTGTTTACAGATGTTAGTATTTGGTGCAACGAAATTAAGATGTCATCTCAAAGTTTGCCAATTATATAACCAGTGGTCAGCCTTTTCTCTTTGCTTCATCTAGACCTATTCATATCACCTTCTCTTTCATCCAACCTTACGAAACAATATTACTGTATCAGTGCATCAAAAACATTCCTAATGAGTTTAGGTTAATATAGGCTGTTTGATCTTGACTAGCGGTAATTTAATTAGCCATGTAAATGTCAAATGACTATTTGAGTAATATCAGCTCCATGAATCATATGGGATAAAGAGTATCATTATGCTTATTGCATCATTGTCTCCTTTTCTGTTGAATTCGTTGAATTTTATCGTTGTCAAGTGTTTCAGTGGGAACCTTTTGCAATTATTAGCTTTTTACCATTTGTTAACCTTCTGTATAAGCATATAGCATTGAATCTAGAAGTAGAATGTGAGATTTATCCAATTTCTGGTAAATGTACAATATTTTTGCAAGAGCTACTATCCTAACCAGGTACAATATGTACATCATTAGAGCCTTGACATGCTACATCCTTTATGATCTTCCCCCCTTACAATTAATAAATTGGACTGTAAATTAGTTGTGAATTAACGAATAGTACAAACTGCTGCTAGTCCTGCTTCTCTCCTTCAATATCATGTCGCTAGCTGTTTGGACATGAGAATTTCCTTAGCAATTGACAGAATCCAAAGAACGTAGAAAGGTTTTGTTGGTGGAACAGCCTGATCAGAGAGCTGCAGGTAGAACTGTGCAGGTTGTACGAGCAGTATCAGCAAATCAAAGCCGTCCAATGTCAGCTGATGATATACAGAAAGCAAAGTTGCGTGCAATGTTTATGCAACATAAGTATGGAAAAGTTGATCCATCAAGTAGTGGAAGTAAGTTAGAGAAAATTGAAGATCCAAAGGCAATTTCTGCTTCTCAGATCAACAATGTATTGTCTGAATGTAAAGCACCGCAAGATCCTCATCTGATTAAAGAGGGAAATAGCATCCAAATAATTTCCGTGAAAGATAATAATCTCAATGAGTCTGAAACTGCTAGCAATTCAAATTCCAATTCAACTTCTAAGCAAGACTGTTTGGGAATGTTGAATTGCAAGACAATTCGATGGAAGATTCCACGAGGTATTTTCTATTCTCTTTCTGAATATGAGTATGACATGGGTGAACCAGTAAGCTTTTTCTGAAAGTTAATCAAACTTTCACATTGTGTGTCTGAATAATCACAATTAATTATATGGTCATTAGGACTCTGACATTCCTGTTTGCATTTACTTGGTTTTGGCAAAAGATTACAAAGCTAATCATGCTCTTATGCTAGAATTTCAAGATATTATTCCTGCATTATAATCACCATAAGAATTGAGAATCACTATAAATAATTTTTGAGAATATCCAACATATCAGTGTTGCATATGGTACTGTTCGTTTTCTATCATGCTTGAGGCTGAATTGCTTCACTGAAATCTGTAATATTATTTTATGGCATTATGTTTGCTGCATATTGCTCTCATAGATTTGGGTTCCTGAATTCAACACTTACACCATGAGTTAATGTAGGGGATTGTCCTTAACATTGATATTTAGGCCAAGATATATTTTGGTTTTGAAGCAATTGGAAAGATGTAGGTATCTTTAGTTGAATAAAGTTTATTGTTTATTATGGTTATCCTTGTTGGGATGCAAACAATATTTATTTAAGGGTTCTAAAAGTAGATATATTGAACATGTGATCATCAAGAACAAATTAGTTATATAATATTTTGCATCTACTGGCTTATCTTTTGTTTCTAAAAGGATATTGTACATGAGAAAATAAATGTGCTATTAAAATGCTATTGATGTCACAATGATTGTGTTTATATCCAATAATCATTGGATCAAATGATTCAGTGGACCAACAAATTATTGACGAGTGCTTTTGTTTATATCCTCAGCTCATAAATTTTCTAACAAGAATCAAGTCAAAATAGGAAGGTTTGATATACTATATACTGATTAATTTTTTAGTTAATTATCTGCATCTATGAGAGTGCTGATTGAAATAATGAATTATTCCTTGTCGAGTTTGACATAAACTCTGGACAGCTTGTAAACATAGACATTCAAGAAAGCAGCCATGCATATTCTTTATTGAAATCTTTGCAAGAGTCCTATATCTTCATTCTCTGTCAACTCTGATCTTGTTGCCGGATGTTCCAGAGCAGAAGATACATGTAAATACCACTGTGGGAGAACTGCATTGAAAGTTTTGCATTGGTTATAGTCAAATCTTGACACATGTTACAGGGAGAACTATAACCAATAATAGTCTGCATTAAGGGTTTGAAATGGATGCCTTACGCAAATCATTCTAAAAGTTTCTTTCGTCATATTTCCTTACGCAGAGACGCAGATAAGTTGTACATGGAGTGTGGGTGCGGGGGAGGACAGCAAGGAATTTGATGTCCAAACACAGAGAAATCAGCGGGAGAAAGAAACATTCTACTCATGCCTCCAAGACATCCCACCCAATCCAAAGGAACCTTGGGACAGAGAAATGGATTTTGATGACACCTTGACACTGGAAATCCCAACTGAGCAGCCACCAGATGCTGATGCTGAAGAAGGCTCTTCATGCGCTCCTATTAAAGAAGCTGAGGAAGCCCCTGCATCCAAGGCAGCTGCTGACATCACCTGTGCTCCACCAATCAGTGATGGGCCTCCAGAGCCAGACCTTGAGTTGCTAGCTGTGCTGCTAAAAAATCCGGACCTAGTCTTTGCTCTAACTTCCAACCAAGGAAAAAGCTTGACTAGTGAGGAGATGGTGGCACTACTGGATACGCTTAAAAGAAATGGAGTTGGATTGACTGGTATGTTGAATGAGTTGGCACACCAGAAGGAGAATAGTTCTCATGAAACAAGATCCCAGGAGCAGGAACCACCAACATCTCTGCCATCTCCAACTCCTCCTTCAGAAGCTGCAAGAGTGAGACTTCTGTTAACTACTGTTGCAACTGCAATTCATTTGGTCTTATGCTATTTCGCACATTGTCAAGTCTCACTCACCATTTGTTCCTATTTGTTGGCAGAGTGGTTGGAGGTCAGATTTTCGATCCTTTTCAAAGACTCCAGTTTTGCAGCCTCATTTTTCAGGCAACAGAGTAGCAGCAGCTCTTACTTCTGTGGTTTCACAACCCCTTCGTGCTACAGTTTCTCCAGTGGTTTCTGGGCCTCAGACTCCTGGTTTAGTATCACCTGCTCAGGCACCAGCAACAATATTCTCAGTGCCAAAAGGGATGAAGATGAATGATTCGACAACTCGAAATCTTCCACCCATGAGTTTGCTTCCGACCAGGACCCCTGCCCCTTCTCCACCTCCCCAAAAAACATCCACCATATATCCTTTACAGCAGACGAAAGTTTTCGACTCTGATTTACCCAGTAAACAGTACCCAGTCACCAATACAACCTTCATTTCCTCGATCCCACTACAGGAATCCATCGGTCACAGCCACACTACCATGTCACATCTTCCTACATTACCTGCTTTGCCCCACAATCTACAAAGACCAGAACTTGTAGCAAAGGCTGAACCAGCAAAAGTTTCCCCGATACCTACCACATGGCCTCCTGTACCAGGTGCTACCAAAGTTGTGAGGCAGGATTCGACAGCCCATCAACTTATTTCTCATCCAAATGGTATACTAGAGGCTGCTGTGCCCAACCAACAATATGTTCCAATCCAAAACAACTATAGCACATACCCCAGTGGGCCTGTGTCACAGGCCCATATGCTTCATGGCAGCCTACGAGGAGATAGGAATGGGAGCCTCCATGGTGATTCGCTGGGACCGACTGAGTTCCCAGCTGGGTGGAGTTATAATGATGAATCAAGAAGGGATAGTAGGTCAAATAAGTTGCCTGAATGGTCCAGGCAGTGGACCACTGAGAATTGGGATCGCTACGGGTCTGGTGGTGGTGGTAAAAGGTGGCAGGATCATGGTCATGGACATGGACGTCAGAGATGATCTTTTTTGTGTATGGGTTGATGGAAATCTGTTTGTCAGTCACCCTTTCACAAGGTTCCCGCTGGATAAAAATTTTCCTTCTTTCCGTGTCATAGATGATAAACCATGGGTAGGTGATTGATTCCTGAATTACAAATGTGTTGAAGAAATCGAACATTCCGTTCCAATTGCCAATTAACGAAAAGAAGTAAAAACATGTCGTTTGTGCACATTTCCTTTTTTCTAGCCCAGTTTACTGGATTTCTTGTGCTTCTTGCACTTTGACACTTCTCCATCCCCTGCCGACACAATTGTCGTATGAAGCCCAACTCTTTTTGATGTATTGTGATTTGCTGTAGTTCTTTTTTAATCCATTCCCATCATAACTGAAATTGAATTGAGAATCAAATGTGGATTGGCTGAGTTGGATTTTAAATAGGAGTTAAGGTTGCCGGATGAGCTGAGGCGAGAGCCGAGAATTTAATGCCTCAAAACAATTCCTCTGAGCATGAGAACTCACCGACTGGGAGAGCCTGTTTTATCTATTTTATTCTTTATCTAATCCTAACTATTTAATTTTATTTTAACTACTTTAATTATTTTCAACATACCCCCTTAATTCAAGTAGTTATAATTTAAAATTATTTTTGAAGAAATATTTTTTTCGTCAAAATTTTTGTGAAGACGTCAACGAGCTGATCTTCGATGTTGCAGCGGTTGTCTTATACTTTTTCTCTGTCCATAGATCTTTGAGAACTTCTGACCTGAAATATTTTATCGTTTCTCTTTATATTTTTCTCTTCGGTAGTCATCTTTGATGATATGATGGAAACTATGTATTTGTAGGATTGAATCTCTTTGTATGCAGAAGCTTCATTTTTATTTTCTTTCTTTGGGCTTTCTTCACATCATCAAAAACTTCTATCACTGTATATGTACCTTCATTGTTGTCCTTGGAGTTTAAGATCTCATCTTTTTCCTGTGGATATGTTTTATCAACTGTAGTTTTCAAATGATCATGACCTGCACCATCTGAGATAGTTTGCATAGATCCATAAAATTTTAGATAATCATAACTATTTTTTCATAATGTTGATTCATCAGGAGTTGTAAAATCCAAAAATAATAAGGCAAACATCTTGATTTTTGTCATCCTTGCAGTTGCTATCAATTTACCGATTTTCTTATCATAAATCAGACATTTTTCTTCATCAAAAATAACATAATATCCTTTTCTCATTAGTTGTCCTATACTAATGAGATTTTTGTTTTAAATCAGGAATAAATAATACTGTCCCATCTGCACAGTAGATCTGACCGAATCATCAAACTTCTGAAACAGACATATGATGCTATGATCACTACATCCACTGTCATATGATCACTACATCCACTATCCAAAAACCAAACAAATTTAGAATATTTTTCATCAGATGCTATAAAGAAAATATTTTCTTCATCTCTTTTGTCATCATTTTTTCTCTCATGATAGTTTGTTTGATTTTTGTTCCAACAATCTTTTTCAAATTGTTCATATTTTCCACGATAAGAACGTAAAGGAACATTTGGATTTTTATTTTTATACCAACGATCTTTTCAATAAGACCTTTTTTTTACAACAAAAATATTTTTGAGTTTCTTTGTTACCTTCATTTTGTCGGCCTCGTCCTCTGTCCTTTTGATCTCTCCCTCATGATCTGATTTCTGAATTCTATTTTTGATCTATCTTAATTTGAAGAACATGTTCCAAAGTTTCATCTTAAGATCTGTTCACTTTTTGTTCATGAACTAAAAGAGATCTCATTAATTCATCAATAGATAATGTACTTGTATCTTTAGCTTCTTCTATAACTATAGAGATCATATCAAATTTTGAAGATAAACTTCATAAAACTTTTTCTACTACATTTGATTTTTTATGTTTTCACCGTAAGACCTCATTTGATTCATAATAGAAGAAACTTTTGAGAAGAAAACACCAATCGATTCTGAATCTTTCATCATAAGAGTCTCAAATTCACGTCGAAAAATTTGAAGCTTTGAAATTTTTACCTTTTCTGTGCCTCCAAACACATTTTTTAGTATCTTCCATGCTTCTGTTGATGTTGATGCCATCATGATTCGGGGAAATAAGAAATCATCTATTGCTTGTTGTAGCATATAGAGGGCTTTTATATCTCTTTGTATATTTTCATTCTTCTGTTGCTTTTGATCCTTAGTAGTGGACACCAGGAGTACTTTAAATCAGCAATCTGTAGTACTTTGAAATGAACCAAGAGCACCTATTTATATTGATTAAAAGATAGAATACAGATATTTTAAAATACTAAAAAATCTATCACATCTAAATAAATCTTATCCTCATCTAAACTAATCACATCCTCATCTAACTAGATTTAGATTTAAATCTTTATCTAATCCTAACTAGTTAATTTTATCTTAACTACTTTGATTATTTCCAACATCATCATTGCTCACCACCAAATCATTGCCTATCTAACGACAATAAACGAAGCAAAGAGTCGTGCCTTCTGTTGCTACAACAAGCAATAGATGATTCCTCTGCTCGAGTCACTCGATTGAGTATATATATCATTATTTTTATTTTCTTTTCTTTGGTGTACATCGATGCTCGTGTAAAGTTCGAATCCTTTTCTTTTCTCTAATAGCATAGAATTTTGAGGTTCTTCTTCGCTCGACTAAAAGCTTTACTTGTTTTATTGAGAGAACATTTAAGCTCCTTCTCGATCATATCCACTGTGTTATAGATCACCATTTGCTGGCTGGTATTATCTATACCCATTCCTCATTATGTTACTTGGTGTTTTAATCGATATCTAATTGGATCTTTTTTTCTAATAGCTTAAACATTTCGAGATTACAAATCACTCAGCCGATACTAGACTTTTACCCATCACACGTTTGTGGATGATGTGTTCCCCCCACATCATTCTCGGAATCCATAGCCTCTCATAGTCTTGATGGCTATTCCATCAACCTACAATAATGCTAAAATAAAAAAAAAAGTCATTTTCGCTTTCTAATATGACAAATATTAACATGACTGTCACGTCCCCGCATCCTTGGATGACTAGACCTCCAGCATGACCGACCCGGCACAGGGGAGCCGACCTGACACAAGCATGGAGGAGTCAGCGATTGCACGGTCGACCTAACATGGGTAAGATCGACACGCCATAGCTGCAGCAGACAAAACGCATACCTCACTACAAGGATCATGAACGGTGTCAAGAAGTACGAATGACCTATAGCACCTACTATAAAATCTCCTGCACCTCTACGGGGCAGGGGGATCGCAAAATCAACAACGAAACTGATTTAGTTATCGGAGGGGTCACGTCGGAAAACCCCCATCTGACTTGACCTTCTTGTATGAATCCCCAACCGACCTGAGCAGTAGGCGTGGACTCTCGACCCGAGCTCTAACGCGTCAACCGCCAACCTGCCAAGTTGGACCCAAGGGCTTCCTCCACCCAACCATGCTCCATCTTCTCTCCGCTCGAGACCATTGCGGGCGAGCTAGCGCATACGGGCCAGAACCAATAGTGCCTACTTAGCAGACACGGAGGCACAAGCTGCGCCTATTGGGCGGGCATGAAGATTTTCCACTAACACTTCCTATTATGATTACGAAATAAAGTCATTCACATCAAATTTGAAGTCAAAATCATATTACGATGATGACACTTGGCTTCTCAGGGATGAAATCACAAAATGAATAATGGATCCATGATCTGAGCTTAATATGTTAACTAACTCATAATTAATAGTAGTACTAACGATTCTACTACAATCTTTTGACTCCATCCACCCTTTCTGATATCAAATATCAGTTTGATAGATTAATTAGCTCATCAATTTCGTCTGATTTAAACAACTTACACTCATCAAGACTTTATCAAGCAATTTTAATTTTATCCATTTTCGAAACGAGATTATTTGTTTGCTATAAGACAAAGTCATCATCACTTTTTAGTAAATTAAACCTGCTTTTAGTAGGATTAAGAGTTGATTAATAAAGGTTTTTAGTTATAAGTGTCTGTTCTTTGTGAATTATTGATGCCTTCTGTTTTATCGAAGCCTATCATACTTTAGAGATATTTTTTTAATGTTGGGTTTGACCTTGAGAGCCACTTGATCCTCGAGATCAGTGAATTAGATCAGTGATAGGAATCGATAGGGAACGACGATTGATAAATTGAATGATTGATGGCTATCAAAAGAGACTGATTTAATATGATGAGTTGATATAAAAAATCAGAAGTTAGCATCAGTTGGTCCGAAGATTACATCTATTTTGAAGTTTCTTTAATAATTTTATGGGTAAGTAAAGAATATTAAAATTAAATAAAATTTTGTATTTAGATGAACAATTAATTTGAAATCCATCTTCTAGTTAAAATCAGATTATTGGTTTTCTTATCTTGACTCTGAGAATTCCTATAGGATAATGTAACAAAATCAAGTACTAAATAACTTATAAATGATTGTGATAAATAATTTTTTTTTTAAGTAATGAGTCTAACATGCTTCTAACACATTATTGAAATCTTCCATATTTCCAACATATTTGCCAAAACAAAAAACATTAAGAAGGTTAGCAATGAATGTCAAATTAAGCAATTTTATGGTGTCCAATTTTATAAACATATCTTGAACATTAGTTTGATGGTGATATATTTGTCAAATTATGTACCAAGAGTTAAAAATTTGATACTTATTATGACATATTTTATATTTTAAATATTATTATTTTATATATTTTATATCTTAAACATTGATTTGGTAATAATATACAAGATCTATTTATTAAAGGTTGATGGCTCGAAACTTGGGAACGTATTTTTCACTTTAAATATTGGTCAATCTCACCTAACATATTTAAAACAAATATTAATTTGATGACAGCTTATTAAAAATTAAAATTAAAAATTTTATTATATATTTTTAAGATGCTAGTTGTAAATACTTTGTCAAATGTTTGATTTTGATATTAAAATACGAAAAAGCATAAGAAAATTAATCTATAATAATACTTTAACAGGATTACAAATGGATCGTCACAACTCAATTATCAATTTTCATATGTATATATATATATATATATATACCCTAGAAACCTTAAAAATATAATAAATATATTGTTATGTTTTCTTTTACACACATGAGATCGATTGTTAGTTCCCTAAATTAGTATTTGTTTTCATAAATAAATTTAAACAATTGGATCCTTTGGATCATTGGTCATCCAGTCCAAAAGAATCATATCATAAGTTTGTCTGTTGTATTTATCCATCTCACCTATTGTCTGATTGACCCAAAGCAGCATGAAAGGAAATGTTTAGTGCTTAACAAATATATATATATATATATATATATATAGAGAGAGAGAGAGAGAGAGAGAGAGAGAGAGAGACTTCCACACGTTCTCCATGCATTTATGAAGGACACACATGATAAGAGTCAGGCAACTAATATATTTTATGTAGGACAATGAACTATGCGTCAGTTGCATTCATTCCACAAACGAGTAGACCAGAACCCAAGGATTGGTAGATGGAGAAGAAGACAGTGTTCATGTCATATCGAACTTTGGGTGTTACCTCATGCGGCCCCCTGTTGGCTTTTCTGTATAAAGACACCAATAGTACTTTCAATCAACAGTCTACAGTATTCTGGAATGAACCAAGAGCACCTATTTATAATCATTAAAAGACATAATACAGATATTTTAAAATAATAAAAAATCTATTACATCTAAATAAATCTTATCCTTATCTAAACTGATCTCATCATCATCCTAACTACTTGAATTATTTCCAACACACCCCCTTAATTCAAGTAGTTATAATTTAAAATTATTTTCATGTAATCTTTTTTTCTCTCCAAAATTTTTGTGAAGATGTCGGTAAGCTGATCTTCGTTGCTGCAGCGGTTGTCTTATGTTTTTTCTCGATCCACACATTTTTGAGAACTTCTGACCTGAAATATTTTATCGTTTCTCTTGACATTTTTCTCTTTAGTAGCCATCTTTGATGATATGATGGAGACTCTGCATTTGTAGGATTGAATCTCTTTGCATGCGGAAGCTTCATTTTTCTTTTCTTTCTCTTGGCTTTCTTCACATCATCAGAAACTTCTACCAACTCTGTATCTGTACTTTCATTGTTGTCCTCTGAGTTTAGAGCTTCACCCCTTTTCTGTATATGTGTATCATCAACATTACAACCTGCATCATCTGAGACAGTTTGCATAGATCCACAGAATTTTAAATGATCATAACTATTTTTCCATAATGTTGATTCTTCGGTAGGAATAGCGAAGTCCGAAAATGATAAGACAAACATTTTATTTTTTGTCATCCTTGCAGTTACTATCAATTTACCAATTTTCTTATCATAAATCAGATATTTTTCTTCATCAAAAATAACATAATATCATTTTCTCATTAGTTGTCCTATACTAATGAGATTTTGTTTTAAATCAGGAATAAATAACATATCATCAATAATTTTTTTACCAGACTTTGTGTTTATAGCAACTGTTCCTTTTCCTCTTACTTGAGCTTTTTTACCATTTCCCATCTGCACAGTAGATCTGACCGAATCATCAAGTTTCTGAAACAGACTTTTATCCCCTGTCATATGATCACTACATCCACTATCCAAAAACCAAACAAATCTAGAATATTTTTCATCAAATGCTATCAAACAAATATTTTCTTCATCTCTTTTGTCATCATTATTTTTTTCATGATAATTTGTTTGATTTTTGTTCCAACAATCTTTTTCAAAATGTCCATATTTTCCACAATAAGAACATAGAGGAACATTTGGATTTTTTTTTTTGTACCAACAATCCTTTTCAATATGTCCTATTTTTTTGCAACAAAAACATTTTCGAGTTTCTTTGTTACCTTCATTTGGTCGACCTCGTCCTCTGTCCTTTTGATCTCTCCCTTGAGATCTGATTTCTGAATTCTCTTTTTGATCCTTCTTCTGATCTATCTTCATTTGAAGAACATGTTCCAAAGTTTCATCTGAAGATCTGTTCACTTTTTGTTCATGGACTAAAAGAGATCCCATTAATTCATCTAGAGATAATATACTTGTATCTTTAGCTTCTTCTATAACAGTAGAGATCATATCAAATTTTGAAGATAAACTTCGTAAAATTTTTTCTACTACAGTTTGATCTTTTAGATTTTTACCATAAGATCTCATTTGATCCACAATAGAAGAAACTTTTGAGAAAAAATCAGCAACAGATTTCGAATCTTTCATCATAAGTGTTTCAAATTCACGACGAAGAATTTGAAGCTTTAAAATTTTTACCTTCTCTGTGCCTCCAAACACATTTTTTAATATCTCCCAAGCTTCTGTTGATGTTGATGCCATCATGATTCTGGGAAATAGGGAATCATCTATTGCTTGTTGTAACATGTAGAGGGCTTTTGCATCTCTTTGCATATTTTCATTCATCTGATGTTTTTTATCCTTAGTAGTCTTAGGATCCTGCAGACCTGCCATCTTCTCTTTTTTCTTTTTCTTTTTTCTGGATCTACTAGTCTTCGCTTCTTTTTGACCGGTGTACTCCTTTTGATTTTTTTCTGAACTAGGCTCTGATACCACTGTTGGCTTTTCTGTGGAACTTCAGGGAGAAGGAGAAGAGAATAGTAGAAGACACCAAGAGTACTTTCAATCAACAGTCTGCAGTACTCTAGAATGAACCAAGAGCACCTATTTATAATCATTAAAAGACAGAATACAGATATTTTAAAATAATAAAAAATCTATCACATCTAAATAAATCTTATCCTTATCTAAACTGATCTCATCATCGTCCTAACTACTTCAATTATTTCCAACACCCCCACCATGTTCTCTCCGCCGTGGTCGAGGCAAATCATGGAGACGGCGCCACGCTTTGGTCATGGGAGGGAGTTCTGGATCGATGCTCGAGGGCGATCTCCACGAGGAGGCCGAAGAGCTCTCGGGGCCTCGACAGCATCACCATGTGATCGGCGGCTTCGATCTGCTTCACCTCCGCCCGCGGGCTGCGCTGGATCATCCACAGCTGAAAGGCCTCGCTCGTGGACTTGTCCTCCTTGCACACGATGAACACCCGGCTCACCGACCCGAATCTGTCCTCCGTCAGCTGCATCATCTCGTTCGCGTCGTCGAGGAAGCAGCTTGCCGGTCTCACCAGCATGGTCGCCAGCGTCAGGTCCTACGGGAGGTAGAAGAGCAGGCTTAGACGAAGCAGAAGAGCTGGAGGAGCTCAGGCTTCCTTCCGAGCTTTTTTTTACCTCCGGCGGGCTGAGCTGATACAACCTCGTCGACAAGTAGTTGTATCCGAAGCTGATCGAGAAAATGCTTAGGGGATCTTTGCGGACTGCGAGCGTGGAATCCATGTAGGCTTCCAGCGGATGTCCTCTGAAGAACTGCCACAACATGGAAGGTTTCGTCTTCACGCTCTCTCTCTCTCTCTCTCTCTCTCTCTCTCTCTCTCTCTCTCTCTCTCTCTCTCTCTCTCTCTCTCTCTCTCTCCATATATATATGGATTAAAGGTGTGGCGGCTGCTATACGTACCTCTTCTACAATTCTGGCGAGGGAGCAGGCGAGGCTTGGCATGATGCCGGCGAGGAAGACAGCGACCAGCACTTTCTCAGGGAATCTCTCCATGGCGAGCGCAACGCAGGCGCCGCCGTAGCTGTGGCCGACGAGCACCACCTTCTCCCGCTGCGGGATCGACGCCATCACCTCCATCAGCGGCCTGGCGTAGTCCCCGAACGAGCAGACCTCCTCCAGGCGCTGCGGGTGCACGCCGCTACCGGCCAGGTCCAGCGCCGTGACGATGTGCCCGACCGACCTCAGCAGCGCACTGAGCTTGTACCAGCACCACGCTCCATGGTCGATCCCGTGGACGAGAACGAAGTGCTGCTTGCTCCTCTCCTCCTCCTCCTCCATCTCCTTCCTTTCAGCTGGGAAGGAGCTTCCAATCATGGTTGATGGGTTTCCCGTGAGCCTTTCGAAGGGGTCCGACTCAGGTATTTGATGTGCTGCTACAGATCGAGATTCTCTGAATGTGTAGGGAAGACGTCCTCCTCTTTCACCACCACCAAGTCAGACCAAACTGTCTGCGGTGTTCTTCCTCATTACTATTTATTACTATTATGAGTATTATTAGTAATCTTTTCCTCTTTTATGGTCCGAAAAGAATTGGTGAAAGTGAAATAAAAAAATAAAAAAGCTGACAGAATTCGATTCTATTTAAGTTACGTGAAGTGGTGGACCAGATTCTGACCCTCAATTTGGTCACCCATCAAGCATCAGATAGTGGGAAACTGTGGCTTTGGTTTAGTGGTTGGTAGTCCTCACATCAATCTTTAAGATGCTGTATCTGTATTCTGAGGTCATAATATATATATATATATATATATATATATATATATATATATATATATATATTTCATGTCACTGAGATGACAATATTAAGATGACGTCTAGAACTAATGGAAAAGCAAAAAAAAAAAAAAAAAAAAATACAGTAAATTTCTGAATAATTAGAGGGAGAAACATTGAAAATGATATCTTACTATAAAATAATATTAATGGTACACTGAACTTATTATTAGAAATTATCAATAAGAATTTAGAGATCGGAATAGTTAACATTTTAGTTGTGTCGGTGTTGTCGAAAAACATATACTTTTAAGTAACAAAATAATGATTGTGTTTTCTTCGTGTTTATACTGAAAGAGCATACAGTACCCACACACACAAAAAAATATATATATATACTTTTCTACTGATATGACAAACGCTGACATGGCCGTCAAGTATTTACACCCTCGGACAGTTGGCCCGCCAACGTGGCCGATCAGATGCAGGTAACCGGTCGGATACACGGGGGGCGCCAGTGGTCGTACAGCCGACCTGACACAGGTAAGGTCGGCACCCCCCACCTGCAAACGCACGCCTCATTGCAAGGACAGCAAGCATGGTGGGAGGGTACGGTGGCATGGTAAGCCATAAATGCAGTAAGGTTATCAGGTACGAATGATCTACAACACCCACTATAAAAGCTCCTGCACCTCTACGGGGCAGGGGGATCGCAAAAAAAGAACAAATCCACCGACTAACTTGACCTTCGGAGGGGGCACGTCGGGAACCTACCCGACCCGACCTTCTTGCAGGAGTCAGCGGCCGACCCGAACTGGAGTACTCCCTCTTCACCCGGACTCCACCACTCCAGCAGACGACCTCCCAAGTTGAGCTCTGAATCACCACTCATCCGGACGAGCTCCCACTCCGTATCGAGAAGACCACGGACGAGCTAGCGCACACGGGCTTGAACCAGCAAGTGCTTGCTCAGCAAATTCGGAGGTAGAACGCATCGACTAGGCAAGCACCAAATTCGCCCCTAACATTTTTGGCGCTAGAAGGAGGGCCCATGTCGCCAGAACGCTCATTCACGGACGGGTACAGAGCGCCAAATGGAACCTGACCACCCTCGATCGACGGAGGAAGTCGCGGCTGCCGTGCCAACCCCCAACCGCTTTTGGAGGATGATGACCGACTCGGGGTTCCCCTCACCCGCATCAAACCCCGCGCCATTCATGGTCACGGCAGAGGCTTTCCTCGGCCTCACTAGCCAGGTCCAAGCGCTAGCGGGGATGGTGCAGACCATAATCTCATACCTACCCCAGCTTGTGCATCCAATGGCTCACCAACCGCCCCCCCGGCGGCACCCCCGCAAACGGAGTCACCAATGGCCCCAAACCGGGGGATCCCGCCCGACGTTGAGGAGCCACTACCTCGGGTCGCCGAAGTCCCCCCAGCTTCGCTGACGCCAGCCCGATCTCAAAGTCTCTCCTATAATCCAGCACCAACTGAGCTCGATCTCGACACCTTATCGACCGACTCCTTGAGAGAGCAAGTTCGTCGAGTCCATTAGCGACTTGACGAAGTCCAGAAAGAAATCCTCAGATCAAGAGAGGAGACAGGGGAAAGCTCTAAAGGCGGCTCCCCGTTCACCCCCGAGATACAGTGCAAGCCCCTCCCGGCCACCTTCAGGCTCCTAGCCCTCGAGCCCTACGATGGCAACGGCGACCCGATGGAGCATACCGTCACATTTCGCTCCCAAATGGCCTTTTACGACACTTCAGAGGCGCTGATGTGTCGGGCCTTCCCGACCACCCTTAGGGGATCGGCCAGAACCTAGTATGCTCGTCTCAAACCCGCGTCTATACCCTCATTTGACGTGTTGGCAAGAGAGTTCGAGTTGAACTTTTGGCAAGCGCACGCCCGAGGCCAACCACAGCCTCACTCCTCGGAATGGCACAAGGGAGCGACGAGCCCCTCTCCCAGTTCGTAGGAAGGTTCACATCACAAGTACAGGGCATCCCCGACCTCCATCCGTCCCTGGCCATCCAAGCATTCCTGACGAGGCTGAGGCCATCAAGGTTCTTTTGGTCGCTGATCGAGCAACCACCGACAACTCTGCCCGAGATGTTACAACGGGCGCACCAATATATGGCGACCGAGACGCTGATAGCTGGCAAGCGTGACGAGACGAAATGCTCCCGGGGGGAACAGTCTCGTGGGCATCTGGCCCCACCTCCGAAGAGAAGGGAGGACAGGTCGGGCTTGCTGCCAGCCAGACCTCCCCCGATCCCCCTCAACTCGACCCGAACGGAGATCTTCTTCCAAATAAGAGAAAAGGGCCTCTTGAAGGTACCAAGCCCGATGAAGTCGCATCCCGAGCGGCGCGACAAGAGAAGGTACTGTCGCTTCCACCGGGAATATGGTCACGACACCGAGGAATGTCGTGACCTCCAGTACCAAATTGAAGACCTTCTCCGGCGCGGGAACCTGCGGTGATATGTCCGCGAACAACCCCCTCTACCAGATGGTCGACCCTCCCGAGACCTGTCTCCCCGATCGCAGGGCCCGGTCGAAAAACAGATCGACGTCTTCTTTGGCGGTCCGGCATCAGGCGGCAACAGCTCCTCGGCGCGAAAAGCATACGCGTGATCCGAGGTCGGAAAGAGGCCGCTACATCATGAAGACCTTGACGTCACATTCAGGTCGGAAGACGAGGAGCACCCATCTCACGATGACGCGCTAGTAATCTCAATCTGCATGGCCAACGCCTACGTCAAGAGGGTCATGATCGACATGGGGAGTTCGGCCGACATGTTGTATTTTGATGCCTTTCAACGGTTGGGATTGACCGACCTAGACCTCACCTCTGTAACATCTACCTTGACAGGGTTCACTGGGGATTCCATCTCTCCCATGGGAACAACCACGATCCCTGTCATGTTCGGGGGGGAGCCGAGGTCAAAGACTCTGCTGGTATCATTCATGGTGGTCAAGCTCCCATCTGCGTACAACGCCATCATCGGGCGCCCGACCCTCAATCGGCTTAGGGCGGTCGTGTCAACGTACCACCGGGTCTTGAAGTTCCCGACCCGAGTTGGGGTTGGCGAGGTCAGAAGTGACCCAAGAGAATCCAGGCAATGCTACTTAACGGCGACAACGTTCAAGAGGCCGAGAACTGAACCGTTCAGTGCCATGCCCCCAAGTCCGAAAGAAAACGCCCGAGACACCCACTCCGCGGAAAGAGTCCTAGAGCTGTTACTGGACTCGAACCGTCCTGATAAGCTGGTAAAGGTCGGGTCGGAGCTTGCGGAGAATCAACAAATTCAAATGATAGATTTCCTGCGGAAGAACGACGATGTCTTTGCATGGACCCCAAACGACATGCCGGGGGTCGACCCAGAGATCGCCCAACATTACTTGACCATCTCCCCCGACGCCCGACCTGTGAAGCAGCGTCCGCGCAAATTCACTCCGGACTGACAGAAGGCTATAGAAGATGAGGTCACTCGCCTATTGGACGCGCAGCTTATCGAAGAAGTAAAATACCCGACCTGGTTGTCCAATGTTGTACTTGTCAAAAAAGCAAATGGAAATTGGCGGATGTGCGTTGATTATACCGACCTCAATCGGGCTTGCCCGAAGGACTGCTACCCACTTCCCCGCATCGACCAACTTGTGGATGCCACGTCGGGGCATCAGCTGCTCTCCTTCATGGATGTCTTCTCAGGGTACAACCAAATCCAAATGGCCCCGAGAGACAAAAGAAACACGACCTTTATCACTCATAACGACACATATTGCTACAAGGTGATGCCGTTCGGATTGAAAAACGTCGGCGCAACCTACCAGCGGCTCGTGAATCGCATGTTCAAGAACCAGGTCGGAAGGAACATGAAAATTTATGTAGACGATATGATAGTCAAAAGCCGGCAAGCCGAGACCCACCTCTCCGACCTGGCGGAGACATTTCGCACGCTAAGAAAGTACAAGATGCGTCTCAACCCGGCAAAATGTACTTTCGGCATCACATCCGGGAAGTTCCTCGGTTTTATAGTACATCAACGGGGAATCGACGCCAATCCTGACAAGATAAAGGCAATACAGGAAATGCAGCCCCCCAAGACTATAAAAGAGGTCCAACGACTTGCGGGAAGGTTGGCAACCCTGAGCCGCTTCATTTCCCGAGCTGGAGACAAAAGTTCTACCTTTTTCCGCGCACTAAAGTCGGCCTAAGACTTCAAATCGACCCCTGAATGTGAGGAAGCATTCCGCAACTCAAGAGTCACATTGAAAACCTACCGTAACTAGCCTCGGTAAAGGATGGGGAGCCTCTCGGCTTATACCTCGCTGCGACCGACCTGACGGTTAGCTCGGTCCTGGTAACACTCGATAAAGCCGGGGAAAAGCCGATCTACTACACTAGCCATGTCCTGGCGGGACCTGAGCTCTGTTATGCCCCCATAGAAAGGATAACTTTGGCGCTAATCCTGGCTTCCAGAAAACTGAGGTCGTATTTCCAAACACATTTCATCAAAGTAATAACCGACCAACCCTTGCGTCAGATCCTCCCCAAATTTGATGTTGCAGGTCGGATGCTCAAGTGGTCAGTAGAGTTAGGGGAATTCGACATCGAATACGAGCCAAGAAAGGCGATCAAAGGCCAAGTGCTCGCGGACTTCCTCTCGGAGCTCGCACCCTCGGAAGTCCCGGCGAACCCGAACCCTGGATGGACTCTGCATATCGACGGCTCCGCCAACTCGGAAAGAGGAGGCGTTGGCTTGGTGCTCAAGGACCCCTCCGGCCACACCTACGAACACGCCCTGCGGTTAGGATTCAAAGCTACAAACAATGAAGCAGAATACGAAGCGCTCTTGTTCGGTCTGAAGGTCGCGGCCGAGCTGGGAGCATGAGACATCGAGATATTCACCGACTCCCAACTCGTCGCGGGCCAGGTCAACGGAACGTTTGAGACTCGAGAAGCAGCAATGATCAAATACCTGGCCGAGGCGCGACGGATGACGGCTCAGTTTCGAAGGTGTACCATCACCAAGGTACCTCACAGCGAGAACGCACAAACAGACGCCTTGGCCAGGCTAGCTTCCTCTTGCGTGACCGATACGCCGACCGGAGCAACGGTGAGAACCATCGGGCCCTCCGTTAATTCGACTGTATTGGCTATTGATGAGGGAGACGGAGGCTGGACCGACGAGATCCTTCGCTTCAAACAAGCAGGAATCCTCCCCGAGGATAAGGCGGCTGCCCGAAGAATCAGAAGGACAGAATCATGGTACTGCATCATTGATGACTGCCTCTACCGGCGAGGCTTCAGCCGACCCCTACTTCGTTGTCTGAACCCGACCGAGGCGCAAACCACCTTAGCCGAGATCCATGAGGGAATATGTGGAGACCATGTCAGTGCTCGCACCTTAGCACACAAGGTCCTCAAGTGAAAGAACATCATAACCAGGTTCGGCCTCCCCAGGACCATCATTACAGACAATGACACGTAGTTCAACAATACGAAGTTCAAAACATTTTGCCAAAGCTATCGCATCCAGCTAAAGTTCAGCTTGGTTGCCTATCCCCAAGCCAACGGACTAGCCAAGGCAACAAACCGAGCTATTGTTGAAGGGCTGAAAAAAAGGGTCTCCAGCGCCACGACCTCATGGGTAGAAGAGCTCCCTAGTATTCTATGGGCATCGCGAACGACTCCGAAAACCCCAACGGGGGAGTCCCCATATAGTTTGGCTTTCGGGACCGAAGCCGTGCTACCTCCCGAGGTGGTTTTCCCGACCCTCCGAGTCCAAACCCAACGTTAGGAGGAGTCCGACCAACAGCTCCGCGGAAACCTTGACCTATTGGAGGAAAAGCGTGCCGACGCCCATCTTCGAGCATTGGCTTATAGAAGAGCTGTCGCCAAAATCTACAACCATTGGGTACGCCCCCGACATGTCAAAATGGGCGACTTGGTGCTCCGAAAGACCGAGGTCAGCGACCCGACCCGGTCTCGTGGCAAGCTAGCCCCGAACTGGGAAGACCCCTACCGAGTTATCGATGTTATCCGAGACGGGACTTATACGCTGGCAACGATGGAAGGACGGGTGCTGCCAAGAACCTGGCACATCACAAACTTACGAAAATTTTACGCATGACAATGTCAGCAAAATGACCCAGCTTGTATTGCGACTCGTACTGAGTAGAAACATAGCAATATTGGCAAAACAGCTTGACTTGTATTGATTCGGAACAAGTACAAAAGAGGTCGGGAGCAATGATGAGGGCTTCCCGACCCGAGTTACAAGCTTCAAAAAAAAAAGAGAAAACAAAATCAGGGCTCGGGAGGCACCGAGTCGTCAAAATCTTGTTGTCTCTCTATCGGCACTGAGTCGTCCTCGGGGTAGATGGTAAACGGGTCTTCTTCAATGTCGGCATCAGGGTATCAGGCGCGAAAACGAGCCAGTGCCACCCGATACCCGTATTCATAGGTAACCTGACCCATCCGCTTCAGACCCTCCTTGAAGCCGAGGGACCCCTTGTACTGGGTGACCGCCTGCCCTGGCAGTTCAGCTCGGGCATGCTCCAGGTCCTTCACGGCCTGCAGCAGTTTGTCGTCCATCTTCCGGGCCTTGGTTCGGGCCTCCTTCAGCAGCTGCTGGGCGTCACTCAGATGGCCCCGTACCGCCTCTAGCTCCTTCTCCAAGGCCTCGCGCCTGAGGAGCTCCTCAGCCTTTTCCCCCTTTATTTTCTCGAGCTCCTCCCTCAGCCTGGACGCACGTTCCTCGGCCTCGGCAACCGCCTCGGGTCCTCCCCTAGACTTCAAAGCGTCAAGCTCTTCTTGCAGCTGCTTGACCCGATAGTCCATGAAGGTGATCAGCCGACCCGCATCATGGACTCGGTCAACCAGCGCCATTTGGAAGTGTTGGCCCTGCACGAAAGGACGACCGTTAGAATCTGGCAAAGGAGAAAAACTCACGTTACTAAGGCACAACTTGGGAGGCTTACCAGGACCATCTCCTTGGTGGCTCGGGCCATCAGAACCTCAGAGGGGAGCGTGTACAGCTCCCGCGCCAGTTGGGGATGAAGAAGCCCCCTTCCATACTCCTCGGATGCCGACGAGTTGTTCCACACTTTCGTCAAGTTTTTCAGCCCCGCCCACCTGGCCTTTAGCTCCTTCTCGGGGTCTTGATGCCCCAGGTCGGACATTAGCAGGGCATAATAGCCCTGGTCGCCCTTGTGAACCTTTGTTTTGAAAAGGTCTTTCATTGACCTCGGGCGCTCATGGACCGGTGAAGCGGCCCCCTCCTCGGACCCAGCAGGCGCCTCGGGCCTCTTCGGTGATGCGGCGGGCTCCTTACCCTTGGAGCGGGAGCGGGACCCCCCCCTCGCCGACATGGGACTTGTGCTTTCTCGTCAGCACTTTCGTCTTCTTCTGTTGCTTCCCCGCAACTTCTGCCTGCTCAGTCGGGGGGGAGCCGACCTTTTCGACGAAGCCCTCGGAGCCTCCCTCGTGGGAGACGGGACGGGTCAGAGGAACCTTGCTGCCATTCATTCTCGGCATCCCGCGAAGCTCCCCGACATCCATTCGGCCTGCATCTCAACTTACAGGTCAGTAAGAAGCTAGGAAAGCTAAAGCAAAGCGAAATGCTAGTACCCCTAGAGGCCGGACTCAAACCCGCCTCGACGAGCCAAAGCTCGGTCATCTCCTTGATCGCACGAGAAGAAGAAAGAATCCCCTTCAGTCGGTCGACCAGGACGGTCTCCTCCTCGGACAGGTAAGGGGGGGCATTGCCGATCGGGTGAGCCGACCAATTGAGCCTGAACCCCCAAGCCGGACCACTAACATAAAGATAGCGGGACTTCCAACCTTTATTACTGGAAGGTGCCCCGCTGACCCTAAAACCGACCCGGGCAGTGAGATAGTAACCGCCCTGACTCTTGCAGAGGCGAAAACATGCCATGAATAAGTCCTGAGTCGGGATAATCCCGGCTCCTCGGTACTCGCCCAGGAAAACCACGAGGTAACGCCACGAGTTGGGCGCTACCTGGCTAGGAGAAATTCTCCACCATCTCAGGCACTCCTCAATGAGAGGGTGCAAAGGAAACCGGAGACCGGCCTCCAAAGCATCTACTGAGATGCACATGCTGGGAACGTCCAAACTATAGGGACGCTGCCCCGGCTCCGGAACATGCAGCCCGTATTCAGCCGGGATATTGTACCGCTCCCTAATCACGGCAACTGACCCCTCAGTCACCACCGTGTCGAGATCATGATCCGATATCATGCCCTCTAAATCCCTCTGAACCCTCGCATCGACAAGCGACGGGGGCCCGGAAGACGCTCCCGAGAAATCAACCTCGGGATCACTCCGACTTGTCTCCCCCGACCCCGAGGGAGACACGACCCTGACACTAGTCGAGGAGTCCGAGGAGGTCATCGCGACCTGTTCAAAAGAAGCTACCGAACTGAAGGGATGAAGAATGACTAGGGTGGTCCGAGATGGAAGCAGGAAGAAGGCAAAATGAACAAGTGAGGTCTCTGCCCAACCCCACAGCTAACTTATAGCGCCCAGGGGAGTCGTTTCAGCTTCCCGAGGTAAGTGAAAACCCTAGGCCGAGGATGAAATATATATGTACATATATAAATATATAATATAATATTGCCCCATATGTATGATGATATGAACATGGTTATCAAGATCGAGTTCATCCTCTCGGCCAAATCTCCAGGATTCGCGCCCGAGTTTACCCTCTCGGCCAAACCTCCGGATTTGTGCCCGAGTTCACCTTCTCGGCCAAATCTCCGGATTTGTGCCCGAGTTCGTCTTCTCGGCCAAATCTCCGGATTTGTGCCCGAGTTCACCTTCTCGGCCAAACCTCCGGATTTGTGCCCGAGTTCACCTCCTCGGCCAAATCTCCGGATTTGTGCCCGAGTTCATCTTCTCGGCCAAATCTCCGGATTTGTGCCCGAGTTCACCTTCTCGACCAAACCTCCGGATTTACGCCCGAGTTCATCTTCTCGGCCAAATCTCCAGGATTTGCGCCCGAGTTTACCCTCTCGGCCAAACCTCCGGATTTGTGCCCGAGTTCACCTTCTCGGCCAAATCTCCAGATTTGTGCCCGAGTTCGTCTTCTCGGCCAAATCTCCGGATTTGTGCCCGAGTTCACCTTCTCGGCCAAACCTCCGGATTTGTGTCCGAGTTCACCTCCTCGGCCAAATCTCCGGATTTGTGCCCAAGTTCATCTTCTCGGCCAAATCTCCGGATTTGTGCCCGAGTTCACCTTCTCGGCCAAACCTCCGGATTTGCGCCCGAGTTCATCTTCTCGGCCAAATCTCCAGGATTTGCGCCCGAGTTTACCCTCTCGGCCAAACCTCCGGATTTGTGCCCGAGTTCACCTTCTCGGCCAAATCTCCGGATTTGTGCCCGAGTTCGTCTTCTCGGCCAAATCTCCGGATTTGTGCCCGAGTTCACCTTCTCGGCCAAACCTTCGGATTTGTGCCCGAGTTCACCTCCTCGGCCAAATCTCCGGATTTGTGCCCGAGTTCATCTTCTCGGCCAAATCTCCAGATTTGTGCCCGAGTTCACCTTCTCGGCCAAACCTCCGGATTTGCGCCCGAGTTCATCTTCTCGGCCAAATCTCCAGGATTCACGCCCGAATTTACCCTCTTAGCCAAACCTCCAGATTTGTGCCCGAGTTCGCCTTCTCAGCCAAATCTCCGGATTTGTGCCCAAGTTCGTCTTCTCGGCCAAATCTCCGGATTTGTGCCCGAGTTCACCTTCTCGGCCAAATCTCCGGATTTGCTCCCAAGTTCACCCTCTCGCCTAACTCTCCGGATTTGTTCCCGAGTTCATTCCCTCGGCCAAATCTCAGGATTCGCGCCCGGATCCATCCTCAGCAAAAGCCTAACGTCGCAATTCCCGAGCTCCCGCTCGGTCGGATCGACTCTTGCTTCATTACGATCCCCGAGCTCCCGCTCGGTCAGATCGACTCTTGCTTCATTACAGTTCCTGAGCTCTTGCTCGGTCGGATCAACTCTTGCCAAGACCGTAATTCCCGAGCTCCCGCTCGGTCGGATCGACTCTTGCTTCATTACAATTCCCGAGCTCCCACTCGGTCGGATCGACTCTTGCTACATCGTAATTCCCGAGCTCTTGCTCGGTCGGATCAACTCTTGCCAAGACCGCAATTCCCGAGCTCCCGCTCGGTTGGATCGACTCTTGCTTCATTACAATTCCCGAGCTCCCGCTCGGTCGGATCGACTCTTGCTTCATTACTATTCCCGAGCCCCCGCTCGGTCGGATCAACTCTTGCTAAGATCGTCATTCCCGAGCTCCTTCTCGGTCGGATTGACTCTTGCTATATCGCAATCCCCGGGCTCCTGCTCGATCGAACTAACTCGGACGGATCAACCTCCGCACCACTTCAAATCCCCAATTCCCCACTCGGAACTAATTCAGGACGATCTCAAACCAGCAGCTAAGCACAAGACCTCATCTTCGACACCCTCATTAGCCGCCTCGAGAAGGTCTTCCCTAGGGGGGGGAGGGGAAGAATGATATGACAAATGCTGACCTGGCCACCAAGTATTCACACCCTCGGACAGCTGGCCCGCCAACGTGGCCGACCCGACGCAGGTAACCGGCCGGATACACGGGGGGCGCCAGTGGTCGTACAGCCGACCTGACACAGGTAAGGTCGGCACCCCCCACCTGCAAACGCACGCCTCATTGCAAGGACAGCAAGCATGGTGGGAGGGTACGACGGCATGGTAAGCCATAAATGCAGTAAGGTTATTAGGTACGAATGATCTACAGCACCCACTATAAAAGCTCCTGTACCTCTACGGGGCAGGGGATCGCAAAAAAAGAACAAATCCACCGACTAACTTGACCTTCGGAGGGGTCACGTCGGGAACCTACCCGACCCGACCTTCTTGCAGGAGTCAGCGGCCGACCCGAACTGGAGTACTCCCTCTTCACCCGGACTGTACCACTCCAGCAGCCGACCTCCCAAGTTGAGCTCTGAATCACCACTCATCTGGACGAGCTCCCACTCCGTACCGAGAAGACCACGGACGAGCTAGCGCACACGGGCCTGAATCAGCAAGTGCTTGATCAACAAATTCGGAGGTGGCACTTGCTCAGCAAATTCGGAGGCGGAACGCATCGACTAGGCAAGCACCAAATTCACCCCTAACATCTACCAATTTAGGATGATGAGAATATTTTTTTTGTGCTTCTCATATAAGAGTGACGTGAGAGCTAATGCACAGTTATAAAAAGGAAAACTCTATAATCTCATTCGGATTAAAAATCTATAATTAAAAGGTAACAATAATTGATAAATATTAGAAAGTATAAGCACTTCAAGAAGATAGAAATACTAATGAAAGTATCTCTAAATATAAAACCGAAAGATCTAACATTATAAATTAAATCCAATCTAACCCTTAGATTGCTGGAGACGATGCTGTTCTTGAGGAATCAAATGTAGCCTTTTCAGACATTCCCGCTGCGAGCTAAATTGAAATTTGTATTTAGATAAGAAGTGGATTGAAGAATCTTCTATAAAATAGAGAGATCCTTAAGGGAAATTGAATTTTTCAAAAGAGATTAAAGAGAGGACGAGAGATGAAAATATGATGAGCAGAAGTTTTTTTCTCGGCGATCAATATCTCCTTTTTTATGTCTTATGTAAGAACTGTTGAAGCCCACTGCTTGCTTTCTCAAGAAATTTTTGCGATAGTGATCGACTCTCGTAATGGAAGACATGAATGATACGTGAGCATCTGATCTTTTTCGCGAGGAGGCAATGGAAGAACACAACAACAGCTTCGTACGAGAGGTGTTCATCGTCGGAACACACGTCCTGCTTGCTATGGCTACTATCTCCTAACTTAATACCAATCCTCGATCAAATTGAACCAATAACGCATAGACTATTGCTAAACTTTAGCTAGTTGTCTTTAATATTTCGTTTTATATATTAAAAAATTATATTGACAACTTTATAATTATAAAAATATAATATCTAAATTTATTTAAAAAATAATTTTGATATTTCAGATGATGATGATGATGATGATGATGATGATGGACGATATCGACAGTAATAGACGATGTAGGTGGTAGTGAATAGTGGTACCGCTAGGAGTCATGAGTGGCCGTTGTGGATGAGGAGAGCGGTAACAAGAGGTGAAGGCCGCTCTACATCTGCGTCGTCGACGTTGATACAAATGTCAAGTGGTCCTTTCGTCGCTTGACAATTATAGGACCGCTTGACAACTACGTCGACGCTAATGTGTATACAGAGTGGCTCTCACGTCTCGCTATCACTCTCCTCATCCACGATAATCACTCGCACCGTCAGTGGTGTCATTATCCGCCAATACTGATTCAAATATTAAAATTATATTTTTTTTATCTTTTGTTTTCATATTTTCGTTGATAAAACTGACGATGCCAAGATAATAGATCTAAATCTTGATATATTAAGATTAATTAACTACGACGTAATTTCTAATTAGCCCTAAATACTAGTTATTATGGAATGAATTTCTAATTAGCCGTAGAGACTAGTTATTATGGAATGAATAATGTACATCTTATATATGTTTAGTTTACTAATCGAAGACAAAGGTTGACAACAAAAAAAATTAGTAGTTTGATTTGTCCGTACGAGTAAGCTGGAAAAGAAAAAGATCAATCTTCTTTATTTTAGAAAAAAGCACTAAATAATATTGGGCACAACTGAGCGAGCAGTTAATAGGTGAAATCATAATCTGATCTACTCTTATACGAGTAGAAAATTTTTAGTAAACTATATATTTGTCAACGAACATTCAAAGAGAATTAAGGAATAGTTTCTACATGAGCTATGAGTTTTGAGTCACTATACATCCAAAAAATAATAAAAATCCCTTTAGGATACTCCTTTTGAGGATTTTAACTCACATAGTTCTGAGCTCGGACTATGGTAATCATTCATGATGGGAGCACAACACTCACTTGTGACATGTGATAAGTTACAAATCACACCAAGTAAATTCACATAATCTGGCAAAGACAGACTTATTCTACAATATCATGTTAAATTATTAACCCAGAAAGTACAAATCAGTGTTTATTGATTTGCCCATCCAGAGTGTATGTATATATACAAAATACAGCTTTGTCAATTTTGTGAGGACTTGTAACCATACTAACTATGTACAAGTAGTTAATCTTTTGGATCTTCTAAGATGTTATTCATGCTTTGTTTGACAATTTTCCTCGCTTACAATGCTAAATGGCGTTCCTACTTTTATCTGCTTCTACGTTTTGTTGTAGAGCTGATGAAACCCCAGGCCGCTTTGACAAGACGATGTTTCCTGCAATGTCTACTTGGTACTGCACCACATTGCCATGGAACACGATTCTGCAGGTGCCCCAAGTGTCTGCCTGCATCTCGATACCAAAGTATGCCAGGTGATCTGATATGCTGTTCCCATTTACAGACCTTTCGACAGCGCAAGAAAAGGTGATTAACATGATAAACATCATGCACCGAATTGAAATAGGGATGCCGACGGAACCTAGCATGTACCTGCTGCAAGAAGGGTCTTCACCAGAACTATCACAAACCTTCTCGATCATATAAACAAGACTGCCTATTCCGACGTTATGGACCCATACCTGCAAACACAAAAGAAATATACAACAGTCAGGAATTAAAAGATGAAATGTATGAGTATCAAAGCCAATTGTTAGCAAGAGAGATTGGATGATTGAAATGGTGAAGGCAAGAAAGATCCGCTATGCTTAGTGCACTAAAATCAAGTGCTCATCATGGTCTTCAAATGAAAACAATTTGATTACAAGGTGCAGATTCAGAATCTAGCAGTAGAGATAGAAGAAAACATCTTTGGAATATATAAACCCCACTGTCGTTCAAAACCAAACATGAAATCAAAATACTATGGCAAAAAGATTTTGAACTCAGAGTCACTTACCTCTCTTGGAAAGTGATGGTATGTCTTCTGGGGAAAGTAAGAATAATACGGTGGTAAATGTGGCACAATATCATGCTCATTGGTAACTCTAACTGCATTCTGTACGTGTTTGCTGAAGTATGACACAAAAGCAGCATTGCCCACTCGAGGTTGTCCAAATGTCATGAGTTGAACATTGTGTATTCCGTAATTGACCTATAAAATAAACATATGCCTTAAAAAACTGCCAAAATGGAACAGAAGTTGAGCTCTAGCACCTACTACAAATCTAAGATTAAAGTCATGAAAAAAAAAAGACCAATCCTTCTTATAAAATCTTCGTTCTACTCCAAAAAATGCTTGTGAAGAAAGGACACTAATCCTTTCAAACATTTAAGAGGAAACAGATGCCCTAAAAAGCCAAACATTTGAACTGATGTCCTAGAAGAGATACAGGCACGGACAGAATTATTTTAAGAACCAAGGCTAGATTAGACCAAATGACAAGGCATAATTAATTAATTTATAGTGTGAAACAGTTAACAGCACATGCTCCAATTGAAATGGAAGTTCAAGATCCATAACATGGAAGGAACCTATCATTGCGTAACTTGCTAGAGATTCTATCCTCCACAACAATCTGAAAATGCCTTCCACAGGAGAGAAACCTGGTAGAGACTAACAAGTAACTATCTTTTTTACAACATTTACGGTTGACAGGATCACAGTGGAAAACATTATTGTAAAAAGTTGACTTCTATGCCAAAGATGACTACTGCCATCAATTTTGCAATGATAACTAAAAAGCAGTAAAATCCACAATAGAATCCCTACAAAGGATGTGAAGTGCATTTATGATGTACACTTCGTCTGGAAGCAATTCACATAGGAACAGATTCAGTACTCATAATCATATAAGAGTAACCGAAATCCAACGTTAATATGCTGTAAAAAACTAACAATAATATGCTGCAAAAAACTATAATGTAATAACTGCAAAAGAGAAGTTAATAATAGAATACTTACAGTGAGATCAAGTGCACAAAAGGAAGCCATAGCACCTCCCATGGAATGCCCTGTAACCATCACAGGAATATCTCCGTAGAACTCTCTGGCCTCATGAACAGCACTAACAATCCCAGGACGTAGAGTTGTATTATGATAAGCAGAATAAAACCCATGGTGCACCTTCAATCACATGAAGAAAAATATAACCAGTAATTATTGTGCACTTTTGAAGTAGATAACTGATACTTCCAAATATTAACTGGTGTTACCTACCATAGCGTCAGGCATGTCTGGGTAGTTCAAATCCAGCTGCTTCCAAAAAAGGTCTTCAATCCAGTTGCGAATGCTAACAAAAAGGAAAAGAAACACTTAAACCTCTTTTAGCTTCTAGGTCTATTTCTCAGTTCAAGATCCCTCTTACTAACTGGAACAAAAGAATTAGTAGATCTCTTCCTAATTCATTTGTTTAAAGAAAAGTTAATTCAATTGCCTTCTAATAATTCTAAGCCAGTCTCAACAAATTTCTCAATTTATGATTATCAACAGCCATCTTGAAATGATGGAATTTTCTGAAACAAAATGCATATCTCGAGCAAATGAAATACCACAGATTGTCTCTAATTTGGACAAAAAACCAACATAAAAGCTTCTACATCTAAACATGATTTACATCACAATCCAATGATTTGATTTCATTTCTATAGCATCACCTAGCTAATATGTCAGGCTTCTGTTCAGGTTCATGATTTACAATTTAAATATTCTAAGTCTCCAGCATTTCCATAGATTCTTATCCAGAAAGCTGCTCTACATTTACCTAACTAGATTCCAGGAATATCAAAACTGCAAGTATGATAGTACACAATTTACATAGAACTCACAAAGCCATGCATTATTTGGTGGTATAACCAACATGCAAGTGCAAAATTCAATTGCTATCTATTTATAAGTAAACAAGCAGGAAGTGTATTAATACCTATGTTCTTGAGTTCCCCTGAAGGCAACTATGATAGCGTTAAGATCATGAGCTACACCAACATATGCCTGTATATGTAGTTATATGCATTGTAAGTAGACACATGGTATTCAAAGATATTATTGATTAATTAGAGTAATAAATTTAGAACACACCTGTAAACAGTTCTCAACATCAACAATCAGCTCCACCACCTCAAAACCCTGTTCAACTACAACTTAGTCTCTCTAGCTATTGATGTTAAACATCATAATAATACTGAAGTTGCCATTTCAAACCATCCAGATATACCTAACCTAATGGAACAAGAAGACAATTGGTTACTAACCTCTGTCAAATCAGTACATCTAGAGCACGTCCATGTAAATAATGCAGTCAGATCTGACATGTACACCTGCAGGACTCATTTGACATCTAATGGTCAAAATCAATGACATGGATAAAAAGTGGAAGTAGTTTGCTAAATAATATAACCAACAGTTAAATTTAAATAAATAGCCACATCAACAAAGTAAGAAACAGAATTTAGCCCCTTGCGGATAATCCCTGGTATCTGACCAGACAAGGACCATCTGAGCTAATAAGTATTGTCTAACATAAATCCAAGTATTTCTCACTCATTAAAGAAGACTTGGAACACAAACTTACAGCAGAAGCATATTCAACAAGAATCTTGGCAAGAGTATGATTATATAGATGACCGTTGTCCTTGTGACCAATTCTAAGTTCTGTAATCATGAAACACAAAAATCAAAAAGCTGTCTCAGATGCAATAACTGACACTCAAATTTGGCTAACAATAAAGATGTGGAACAGTAATAAAGCATAGTGTGCAATAACCTGTGTTGCACCAAGTAAATGCATCTAAAATGTAGCAGGATCAAACTCCAACAGTACTACAGTGAATATAGTTACAAGGAACCAAAAAGGAAAAAAGATGACAAGCAACGAAGCATTGTGCAAATAGCATGTAGATCATACTACAGCCACCTTCTTTTTCCCAAAATGATCTGCATACCTAAACCAATAGTATTTAAACTAGTTGCTAAGTGAGAAAGGCCGTTCTATATGACAGCATGAACCTACTAATTAGATTTATGGTAGTCAAGTCTGCTACCTGATGGAAGAAATGAAGCAGGAATTTTAGGATAGAGAAAAAAAAATACTCTAGATATAAGCCGCTATAAATTGTTAGAAACTATAAATTGTTAGAAAGATAAACACTATATAGGAACTCAGCATGAAAAAGTAATAACGACAAGACAGATGAAGGAACAAAGAAAAGCAAGAGTTATTAAAAAATTGAGAACTTCTCAAATTGCAATGGGTTTTCTTATCTGAAAGCAATAACCAAAGCCACAAACAAATGCGGAGCATAGTAAATTTGCCGAAAGCACAAGTTGAACATATCAAGAAAGCAGTTGATACTAATGATAATGAAGATTGAACTCTGTATGCAGATAAAATAAGTAAATTGCAGGAAAGTCAAATGCATGTTAGGGCTATTATAGTACTGAGCATGAATCTTGTCGATGAAGTGCTTTCACAATAATAACTGAACTTTGTGAGTTGATGCAATTCATAAACTACAGATATGCAGTATCACCTTTTCTTGGACACACAAAGCCATATGCTAGAGTTTCTATATGATCGAATTGTACAAATGTGCTATCTAAGTTGAGTTCTGGCCAGTAGCAGAGGCCTTGCCGACATCACTAAACAGATAAAATTATATGAAACTGAAATTTAAAGAGAAGATAGCTCAGTGAAATCCAATTATGGAAATAATAGATTGCATCAATTTGCTGTGGTTAATTAAAAGTCTTATTTTATTTGGTTTGATACAGAGATGAACATATAATTTGTGAATAGAAAACTTGAAAACTGGTTTTTATCTTTCTCCAACATATTTGTGATTCTCCATTTTTACCACAATGGCTCTTTACTTTTTCCTAAATCGGTATTCCCTATATTCGCATCTCAAGTTGAACTAAATCATTTTCCTTTGATTATTTATCAAGAAGAGTCTCATCCAAGGCCCCTAAACAAGCAATTTGAACTTTCATTAGCACCATTGTTGTTGCTCATGGTAACCCTTGAAGTAGAGAAAATTTCCACGTTGTTCAGATTTCTGTCTCTCATGACCTCAAGCATGTACTGTCGGCAACATACAGAAATAAAGTGCTAATATATGTCAGTTTTCGGAATCAATTCCCCCAATGAACAAACTATCCACTTTTCCTTGAACGACGCAACTAAAAAATCAAATCTTGCAACAAATCAACACATGTAAAAATCAATTGTTTTGCAAAAAGCTTAAAGCACTGAATTCCAACAACCATTGCAGGAGGAGCTCTGATCGCGAAATAGGTAAGGACAAAGCGATTACCTCTCCCGTGACAAATCGACAGCAGGCAGATCAAAACTATCGCCACCAGGCATCGCGGTCGATCCATAACCTACCCAAAGCATCACTCAAGAATTGACGATTCAACTCAAGACAAGCGGCACGAAATTTCTACTTGCGATCAACTTTTATCAACCTGTTTCTCGATTCTTACCTTTTTCTAGACCCAAGATCGCTCGTGTGATCGAATTCAAAAAAGTACTCCAAAATCGCTTTATGGAAAAGGATGTGAGTGAGAGAGAGAGAGATAGATGAGATCGTATCGAGAGGAAATCGAAGGGCAGAAAGGAGAGGAAAGAATGGTTCTAAAGAACTCTCTTTTCGACTCATTTCTGTCTTTGTCGTGCTCATATATCCCACTAAATTCTAAATATTACACCTGTTACCCTTATGACAATTTAGATTTGATATATATTTATTTCTTTTACCAATTATTGATCTCTCACATTTCCCAAAACTTTAATATTAATATTAACTACAAAAGTACTTTTTGCCACTACTAGTTCAACTGACCTATCATTTATTAATCAAAATATTTATAAGGAGTTCATTAATATACTATTATCTTAAATATTCTAATAAGTTATTATTTAAGTCAAATGAATTTGATGAATTAACTTTAGTAAATTAGACTCGGGTGATAACAAACCTAGTATTTAAGTATGATGGGAGGTTTACTGAAAGAATTACTAATGGATAGAGTCAGAAAACTAGTTATCATTAAGTTACGCTCTTATATATATATATATATATATATATATATATATATATATATATATATATATATATATATATATATATATATATACTAAGGTTTGATTTTGGCTATATTGAGTTTTGACGATATATATCAAATGTTTCAGTAGATAAAATTAAAATTAACTTGTGAAATATGATGAATATCCTATTATTAATTTTAGGTGAAATATTTTGCTCAATGATTTAGATCAAACAGATTAATGAGTTAATTGGCCTACTTGCGTCATCACATTTGGTATCAAAACCTCACATCTTTAATTAAAAATAAAAAATATAATTTTGCACAAGAATAGAAAAGAACAATGAACTGAGATACCAAAAATACCCCTATATACATTCGACTTTTCAATTTTATCCCTGGAATTTTTTGGTGGTTCTCGGTTGGGTACACCAAACGTGTTCATGCAAGTAATGACAAAAAGCATAATTGATTACGCATCTGCTTGCTTAAATTTCTGTCTCTTGATTTAGTCAAAGTATTTACTAATATATGATTATTATAATATCCTGAACGATGAGATTTTATTATATGATATATGAATAATAAAACTTCACGAATTCATTCTATAACAAATCAGTGTTTCCCAGTTGTATTTTATATAAGTTTCCTCATGTTTCATTAAATTATAATAATTATTTTCATAATACTATACATACATTTCATATTTGCAAAAAAATATATATATACTAAACTTACAGTCTGACAAATTGACCCACCGATTGAATCAATGACCTAAATATAAGAAATTTGTAGAATCGATATCCGAAAACAAAGCAAGTGTTCTACAAGAAGTTTTTTTTTTTTCTTCTTCTTCTTCAAAAACACTTTATGGTTGGTAAATTTCTTGTAATAGTTTCAAGAAGTAAAAAATGGATTTGATGAACAAACAAAATTACAAAAAGGATTTTTGGTGAACTTTCATGGAATTGGATCGATTCTTTTATGCCTGTCAATAGAACAAGTAGCTAAGCTGCACCTATAAAGTAATTTGAAGTTTCCATCCACTGTGAACTACGAAGGAATTGGACCATGTTTTGCTTGCATCTATGTTGGCCAACGGAAGAAGAAGCTTTGTAAGATTGGTGTACTATGGAAGAGTTGCCGTCAATAGTTTCCTTCCTACCTCACGTTTAGGTGTCGCCGCTTGCCAACTGTTATGGTTCAATACATTTCAATCCCTTTCCGTGATCAAAAAGCTCTCTCCCCGTAGTATAATAATACTACACCAACATCTTCTCGCATCTCTCTACCTTCAAACTATTCTATTTCAACAACAATACCAACATTTGTATCCATTGGTATACTAGATTATTAGAATCTAATCTACTTTGGGAATCTAATTGGCCTAGATTGATACAAACACAGGATTAGCAATTATCTCAATCTCCCTTTGGTAATCCTGTAAAAATAAAAATGATGCTCAATTTCACAGCCACAATCTCTCTTTTGGCACTGTTTAGTGCAGAGTACAATCCCTCAGCAATGCAGACACTGATACACATAGGCACTCCGTGTATTGGTGCTTCCATCCTTCCAACTTTGTTGATATGACACCCAATGACAAAAAGGATAAAGTTTGGCAAGAGAACAACCATTGCGTCTCAAATAGTATCTGTGAATTATTATTATCATATCGCGACCAACTTGATCCTTTTTTTGGGGGGAAATATTTGATGTTTGTTGGGACCTATGACATCAAAACAAGGGTAAGAAAAATATGGTGCATATGAAATGAAATCAGTCAATTTTGATACAATATTATATAGATGGCAAGTGGACAACCAATCTCATGTAACAACCCAAAGAAGACAGCTTCCATTTTGATGTGTGAGGACGGTTAAGCACTAAGAAGAAGATAGTAGACTATAATTGATTATAATGAAGACAAGTTTCATGAAGATGTGAGGAGAGGAAACATGAAAAATGAAAAAAATGTGGTCAGGATAAAAAAAATGATACTCCTCAAATTTAATGCTAATGAAACATATATCTAAATAAAGAGAATTTATATACATGTAGCTATTGTGACTTTTTACTTTGGGTTCGATATCTGGAGTACATATGTTCGACCTACTATTGTATTCTAAACCTAGAAAGACCCAACTATGCTTTGTTGAAGTCGTTCAAGCCGACCTCAAGAGCACCTCTAGACTGTCGGCAGAGTTGGCATTGTCATCGCAGTTGACTAGCATGAAAAGTTCTTCTATATCAATTAATATCTTAACAAATGAAATCACAATCAGGAAAACTTATTAATTACTCTGGTAAAGTCAAAAGCCTAATCCGCAGCCTACAATCGAAAATCCAATGCCTTAGAAATATGCAATTACACAAAGCTATGTGGTCGTCTGAAGCTCTAAAATATTATCCTTTCTCTTGCCATGTTATTTATTAATCTTTGTGGCAAAACACAGAAACTAAGTCTATCCTCTAAAATATCTCCTTACTTTTGGTTTACAGCATGAAGCAATTCAATGGACTAAAGGGTGCATCAGCATGTACCTTTGTAGCATTATAATCATTTCATGTGAAGCAAGTTTAGATGCATGATTTTACTGGGTTTAGGGTTTGAGTTCCTTAAGAACCTTTTAAGATGTGACCTGTCGAAAATACAAACCAGTACATAAAGATTTGCTTTAGCCAAATAATGAGGATATGTGGTTATGAACATTTGCATATAAAACCACAACTAGAGATATTTACTTATATTATTAACATGACCGACTTTTCTGATTTATGCAATCATCTCCATGTCCATGCAATGTGAGGAAGCAAGTGAATGTAGTTGAAAATGCTACTTATTTTGTGTTGGAATTTTATTCAAATTTTGTTTAGAATATATGTAACGACAAATAAGTGTCCATTTTTGTGGTCATAAATGAAAAATGCATCAAAATTAGCAGAAAAATAAGAGATGATTAAATCCTACTTTGATAACACAATGCTAAGTTCAGTTGGATTCCATGAATTTATAGTTAAAGAACAGTGCAATAAAAACCAATCAATTTCAAGGATCAGGTGAGAATGCAAAACCTTCATAGAACCAAAAGAAGTATTTTCAGATATAATGAACCTGATGTGGCTTATGCTATAATGTGTCAAAAGAGTGAAGAACTTGTTCCAACACCAATCTAGTTGAATCATCCAAAGGATTCTCTGGACGGTCCGAGTAGGTTATATTCAGGAGATAAAGCTTCCTAGACACAACAAATGCAGCTGAAAAAATCCTCTTCATCCCTCCTCTAGTGCTGTCAACTTGGTACACAAACTCATAGATGGGCAGGCCACTGTGACCAAATCTTTCATCGACACTAATCAGTTCGGCGCCTTTAGTGCTTTCCTACATAATTAAAGTACAGCATATTTACAAATGAAGCTCATCAGGAATTCACCTATACTAAACATATAGCTGTATATGGTTGCATCAGTAGCTACAGAAACAGACAGGTATAGAATATAAAGAACGATACAGAAAAATAACAGGAAAAATTTACTGCCTAAGCACATGGCTGCAAAATTAAGTCAGAATTTTGATTATTAGTGCTTCTGATTTTGAAGATAGCAAAAATTGTTACTTCCATACAGGCCAACAATCTCAGAGTTAGCAATTCTTTAAAAGTATAACTCCCTGCAGACTCAATTCCAAGCATCTAATATAAGACTAATCAGCAGTATGTTCTAGAACAATTCTTATATAGGTAAAAAGCAATTAGATTCTGTACCATGTTAGATTCGGCTTAAAGCTGGGTCATTTAGATGTGTTTTATTGATCTACAAGTAGTCCAATCTAAAATTCTATTTACATATTAGTCCTCTAGTTTCACCATTAACAAAAGATTTGTTCCCCTATCTGCACTATTTTCTATTTCCTCCTAATATGCTCTTCTATTTATTTCTTGACTTCTCTCGGTCTGGAAAGCATTAAGCAGTTATTTATTTTTTTATTTCTCTTGTTTCCTAATTTTAAATGGATCAATTTTACTTACCTGCTGCTGTTAATTCAATATGTCGACATTAAAAACTTATCCTATTCCTATCTTTGTTGTTAGCTCTTAACCCACCGGAAGATATTCCTATGAATACACAAGAATTAGCAAAGTAGAGTGAACAATCCAAACTCAGTGCAAGTGCTGCACTCTTTAAATGAATATGCCAACCACTAGTAGAAAGAATCAAACGAATTTGGCAAGTAATTTGATGTAATGGGGTCCCAAACTTTTCACCAGTTTAGCACCAACATTTAACAAAAACTGATTTTGGTGTGTAGAAAACTACTGAGATGACATCATAATCCAGATATAAAGAGTTGAGATTGAAGAAAA
Organism: Ensete ventricosum; assembly: GCA_029747655.1. Taxonomy (NCBI): domain Eukaryota; kingdom Viridiplantae; phylum Streptophyta; class Magnoliopsida; order Zingiberales; family Musaceae; genus Ensete; species Ensete ventricosum. The sequence continues at coordinate 5,507,257 of JAQQAF010000001.1, read as the reverse complement.
AATGGAACAATAAGCTCAGGAAAAGGCTCATCATGACAAGGAATAGGGGTGATCTATAAGGCCCCAGAAAGCAAGCCAAAAAAAATTGAATAAGTATCAAATAAAATACCCAGAATCTGCTCAGACAGGATTGTCCAGCACATCAAAGAACACATAGATGTTGCTACAGCTTGTCTGGTTAATAGAAAGAACAAGAACAGTGCTCCACCTATGAACAAAAGCCAAAGTTGACCACATTCGCTATCTGATTGGACAAGATGAGCAACATTAAACTTTCTTGGTTGTTTGGTTTGTTCAAAGCATAAAAGTCTGAAGACATATTGCATTATTCTTTGAAAGAAGCATACTGATGCACGAAAAATACAACTGGACTCGAATCAGTTTTCTCTGAGTCAATTAAATTAATATAATGAATTTACAATAAAAAACAACCATAAATCCTATTATTGGTCATATAGTCTGGTCAAAATTTTGGGTTTAATTCCTTAAGCTAATCATTTAACTTGGCCAAATCATTAAAAAGAACTCTTCCCATCAGCTTATTCAGTTCAATATAGTTAAGGTGGTGCCAAAAAAATTTTCTGGCAGATGAACAGAAGATCAAAGAACCAGCAATTTCAGTATCTGAAAAATTACTGGATGAGAATGTGCTTAATTGGCTGTTTAGTTTGTTCAAGGCATTGAAGTCAACTCATACCACCAGTCCTGAAAACAAATTAACATTATAATTTGCATGACCTTTATGAAAATCTTAAGGATGAGATCCATACAAAAGTATTTCGAGAACAAATTATCATGTAAATAGGCTGAATTATGTTGAATCAATTAAACAGGATCACTATAATGGAAACCAAGTAACAATCATTTATTGTTTTATGGTAAGCTAGGTTTGAATCTTTTAATTAGTTCGAGTTCTATGGCATCTGTATTTATTTGGTTTTGATATATCCAATAACATGTGACAATCTTCTAATCAGATTTCACAGAAGCAACTTAAATGAGTTTCCCAATAGCTGGCTGTACAGAATCAGTTACACCAGATGTGTTTTAAGAAGAATCTAAATAATAGATAATTGATGGAAGGAATTACTAATAGAGTCAAAAAGGAATGGCTAAGGTGGATAGTAGCATCAAGAGTTTAGTGTGCTCCTTAGATTTTCCTCTCTTTTCTTTTTTTCAAAGGATAAGTAGTGAAGGCGAGATTTGGTCAGGAGCTTACAGTAATGATCAGCGTTTTAAATAAGCGCTCGGGCGCTCGCCTAAGCGCCTGGGCAAGGCGAGGCGAGGCCTGTGCGCCTCAATCATCACCCAGGCGGCACGCTTCAAAAAGGCGCCACCTGGGCGCTCGCCCGAGCCCAGGCGACGGGCGAGCGCCCGGTTTAATCCAATCGACCGAACCAGGCTTTTAGCTTTGGTTCGGTCTGTCGCGTTAGTTGGTTCAATCGAACCAACTAACGTAGCTATATATTTGCTGTTAACTCAACCCTAATCTCGATCGCCGCTGCCGTATTTGCTGCCACTGCCGCTGCCGCCTCGCTACTGCTGTCTTCGCCGCCGTCACTGCTCTCGCCCGAGTGCCCGAGAGCCTGCTTTAGTCGCTTGGATTACGTCGCCGACACCATCTTTGTTGTCGTTTCTCTTCGCCGTTGTTCGCTGCAGCTCGCTGTCGTCACTGCTGCCACTTGTCGCCGTCGCTGCTACTCCTCTCGCGGTCAGGTCAGCTCATCTCGATTCTACTGTTAACAGTATATTAACACTTAATAGTATACTGTTAAGTTGACTAATTATTATAACTAATTATTAACAGTATCTTATACTGTTAACACATATTAACAGTATATTGTATATAGTATACTGTATAATATATATTAAATATTAATAGTATAAATTGTTAACAGTATACTGTTAATATACTGTTAACAGTGTAATATATATTAAATATTAACAGTATAGTAGTATACTTGTTAATATTTATTATATATATAATATATTATCCATATTACAGTATAGTTAACAGTAAACAGTATACTGTTAACAGTATTTTTAAGTATTAAATAGTATACTAATAATATTATTTATTTATTTATTTATTAAACCAATAATATATTTTATCGATTTTAAATTTTAATAATATTAATTCTTATTTATTTGAAATTATTGTCAGGGTTCCAAGATAAATGACAAGTGAACAGAGCAACTCAATAAATTCCCCAGGGACATCAAAAAAGGATCCAGCATGGAAGTACAACTATCTAAAGGATTCTAAAGATCCTAATGCAGTTACGTGCATATTCTGTGATAAGACTACTAGAGGTGGGATTTTCCGTGCAAAACAACATCTAGTAGGAAATTTCAAAAATGCAGCAGCTTCTAAGAAGTGTCCACCTGAGGTAAAAGAAGAGTTGCTGGCTTACATGAATGAAAAAAAGATACAAAAGAATGAATCTTATGGAAATTTATCAGAGGATAATGTTGAGCATATCAGGGATGATGAGGAAGATTATTCCATAAATATCAACTCAAGTGGAAAAAATATATACGACAGAAGAGAAAAAGAAGTTATGAGCACTACTACTAAGAAGCGTAAAAAGGGACCGATGGATCTATATATGTTTCAAGGATCACAAAAGCAACAAGGGCAAGTAGGAGATTCAAAATTAAGACAAACAAATATAAGTGATGCTTACGATAAAGAAATAAGAGGAAGAACAATTCAATACATTGCTCGCTTCTTCTATCAGGCTGGTCTTCCACTTAGTACCACTCGTCTAGACAGTTTTAAGGATATGATTGAATCTATTGGAAGATATGGTACAGGATTAAAATCTCCAAGTTATTATGAGATGCGAGTTCCATTGTTGAAAAAAGAATTGGAGTATACAAATGATTTATTAAAGGGTCATAAAGAATCATGGGCAACACATGATTGCTCTATTATGTTAGATGTTTGGACCGACAGAAGACGTAGAAGTATAATTAATTTTATGGTTAATTGTTCTTTAGAGACCATGTTTGTAAAGTCAATAGATGTTTCGTCTTTTGTGAAATCTGGAGATAAGATATATGATTTGCTTGACAAGTTTGTAGAAGAAATTGGAGAAAAAAATGTCATCCAAGTCATAACAGACAACGGAAGCAACTATGTATTAGCTGGTAATATCTATTTTTTAAATATTTTAAATATTTTATTTATTTTTATCTTCAATTAAATCTTATAAATTTTTTATCGTTTATTTTAGGTAAATTACTTGAATCAAAAAGACAGCACTTATATTGGACTCCACGTGCGGCACACTGTATCGATTTAATGTTGGAGGATATTGGAAAGATTCCGGACATTAAGAAAACATTAGAAAGGGCAATCTTTGTTGTTGGTTTTCTTTATAATCATACTGGAGCTTTGAACATTATGAGAGAATTTACAGGCAATAAAGAATTGGTGAGATATGGTGTTACCCGATTTGCTACATCATTTTTGACGTTACAGAGCGTGCATCGTCAAAAACATAATATGAGAAACATGTTTACTTCTGAGAAATGGGTGATAAGTAAATGGGCAAAAGAAATAAAAGATAAGAGAGTCACTGATATAATATTAATGCCATCCTTTTGAAATCATATGGTTTACATATTAAAGATAATGGGCCCTCTTGTTCGTGTCCTTCGATTAATGGATAATGAAAATAAGCCTGCAATGGGATATATTTATGAGGCTATTGATAGGGCAAATGAGACGATTAAAAAGTCTTTTAATGAAAATGAAGAAAAATATGAGAAAACTTTTACAATCATTGATGAAAGATGGAATTGTCAGCTTCATCGTCCCTTACATGCAACAGGATATTATTTGAATCCAGAATTTTTTTATAGGATTACATCTATTGGGTTTGATGCAGAAGTTCTAGATGGGTTATATCAGTGCATTATAAGATTAGTTTCAGGCGTTGAAGCGCAAGATAAGGTTATTCATAAATTATCTTTACATAAGAATGCTGAAGGTCTTTTTGGAATTCCAGTGATTGTTCGATCTAGGACAACTACATTCCCAGGTAATAACAATTTGATATAAATAATTTCATCTGTGGTAATTGGTATACTATTATGTTATTGCTAATAATAACATAAATTTTACAGCTGAATGGTGGAGTCTCTTTGAAAATTTCACTCCAAGCTTACAACAATTTGCTATCAAAATACTCAGTTTGGCATGTGGCGCTTCAGGTTGTGAGCGGAACTGGAGTGTCTTTGAGCATGTAAGAATCATTAAATACTTATGTTTCAATTTATTTACTTATTTATTTATTCATATATATTAATATATTTTTAAATTATATTACATGACAGATTCACTCGAAGAGAAGAAATCGACTGGAACATCAACGATTACATGATCTTGTTTACGTAAAGTATAATCAAGCTTTGAAAGCTCGTCATGAATTACGAAATAGAATTGATCCAATCTCATTACAAGATATTGATGATTCAAATGAGTGGCTGGTGGGAGAAATGGGTGCCAACTTACAGGATGCCGAAGATGAGCTTGTATTTGAAGATGATAGATTGACATGGGGAGATGTGGCAAGAGCCTCAGATGCTGGAGAATTACAAACATATACAAGGCAGATGACAAAAAGAAAATTAAGTGCGGCAGCATCAAGCTCAGCTCCTGTTATTATTGAAAACACAGAGAATGAGACATATTTTGATGAAGAGGAAGGGCAAGAGGAAGAGGACGAAATTAATGAAGATGATTTGTACGAAAATGATGATGATAATGATTATAACGAGTGATTTTGATGTAAAAGTTTATTATTTTGAATTTTAAAATTTTTGTTAATGTGACATTGTGACTTTGTAATTTATACTTCAAATTTGCTTAATTAAATATGATATTTTTATTTAAATAATTATATTATATATTTTTAAATATTTTGGCGCCTCGCTTCGCTCGAGCAAGCGCCTGGCGCCTCGGGCGTTTTGGGACCCTGGCGCCTAACGCTTTTTTAATCACTGGTAATGATATAACAAAATCTTCATATTTATGCTATCTGACACCACCAACAGATATGTCGAATGACATTTAGATGTTTCTTAAGTGGGTCTTCTAATACACCAACACCGCTCCTTAGATTAAAGATGCATATGCACAGACTATTATAGTGTCAGACATGCTGTATGGAGTAGAATATTGGACAACTAGACACAAGCAAAAAAGCAAAAGAAATAAGAGAAAAAGATCCCAAGACCAAAGAGGTTATAAAATTTACAGCCGCACAATCTTTAAACAATAGCATCATTTATTCATCATTATTTTAGTGAATCTCCAACTCGGTGGATCACCAATTCTCTCAAGAAATTATTAACAGAAGCATAAGAAATTAAAGGGTGAACTGTAAAGGAGATGCAGAAAAGGACAGAACCTTTTTCCTTTCAGCCCTAATGAGCTTATCGGCCACAAATTCCGGCGTCCCAAAATCCTTCAGAGACGCAAGCCTGACAGGGTTCACCACAACCCCGATGCTGTTACTCCCCTTCCCTTCCTCGAACAAAGCCGTCGCCCCCGCCTTCTCGACCTGTCACCAGTCAAGAACTCAGATTGAACGAGATCGAAAGGCGAAATGGGCGCGGAGTGGGGCGAGGACGGGAAGGTATCAAGAAAACCTGAATCCAGGAGGACGGTCTCAGGAGGGTGAACCCCTGGGCCGGGTCAAAGTAGGGCTCTAGCGACGGAGAAGAAGCGGCGGCCGACGAGGAGGACGACGAGAAGATGAAAGGGAACGGCAAGAGCAACGAACCCCGTCTGCTGATTGTCACCACGGCGGGGGTTTCATCCTTGGTCACCGGGGGGTGGATGGGTGAAAGTTTGAGAGGGCGACGGACGGAAGCCGGAGGAGGCAGCGGAGCGGTGGCCGAGCCGCCGCACGGTAGCGAGCTCGCCATGGCCGTGGACCTTCGAACGGGAAGCAAAGAAGGGCGGGGAGGCCGACAGCGAGATAGAGGACGAGCGGAGGTCGCTGCATTTTTCGCTGCGTGCTTACGTGGCTGGACACGAGTGACTCGCCGGATAAGTGAGATCAAGTTTGTTATCGATCATCAAAAATTAATAAGTTTTGGTAATATTAACTCCATAATTTCCAACGATTATTCTTATCATAGTATAAGAGCCATTGTAAGGGTCGTCGCTTGTCAAATTCTCTTATGTGTAGACGTAGTCGTCGGTCTCTATCGTTTGTTGCTCGAGCATCGTTGTCATGTCTATCATCGACGTCTCTGTTGCTCCTTCGTTGCTAATGTCATTCTCCCTTTCAGCCCCAAAGAGTCACGAGAGGAGTATTACGAGGGTTCGAAGATCCAAGTCCCGTTATACGTTGGTACCCAAGTCGTTGATATTCTAACAATTATCTGTCATTACAATTGGATTTTCTTTTGCACATACCATATCACATCTATTCAAAGTATTCATTGACTGGCGTATTAATAAACTAATCATCTTTTGCCATCAACATCAGAAAATTATGATTGATGGATCTAATGGTTGGTGGAACATAAGGTCATCGCTGCCAAAGTATACACACTAATGACACTTTATTAGAGTTGCATAAATAAAGAAGAACTAATTGTATTCTATCTTTAATATCTTGATCTTGAATTAAAATTATATATTAAAATTTTTATAGTTATAGAAGAGAAATATTTAATTGTATTTATCCTAATACCACTGATTTTATTGATAAAAAATATAACACATGATGGTACATACAAAAATGATAGCTAAAAGGAAAAGATGATTTTAACGTTTCAATTATATTTTTAGTATTGGGGAGGGTAGTGGGTGACTGTAATCGACGAGAATGATACAATGGTCAACAAAAACGATGAGGGGACTTGCATCGTTCTGCATCTGTGTTAGCATCGACAATGATACCAAGCAATGATGCTTTACATCTGCATCAACAACGCTTTGCATCTGTGCTAGCATCAACAATGATACCAAGCAGCCCTTTCGTCACTTTGCATCTGTATCGACACTGATACCGTTGTTCAATGCCCTCTTTCTTCTCTTCGTTTTAATCAAGACTAGGAAATGACATGAAAAATAAGAAAATCATGAAAGCTAATCGTGGTAATCGGGTAACTTGTGAAATCAGGCAAATGAATCCAGATTAGATTAGTAAGACTAGATAGATATAAATATTTTTTTATAATTGATATTTGATCCAATAAGTACCAATGCTAAAATTATCGATCAATAATTATATATAAATTTTATTATTATTTTACTAAATGATATAAAATAGTAATTATATTTTACATATCATATCCATTTGCACGCTACCAAAATAAACATTCAAAAACATAAGTTCTCGATTCTAAAATCTTTCTTCATATAACAAAAATTAATCTACCATATATCGTATATTTTTCCGTACATTGTAACTTTGGTGAAATGATAACGAAAATGTATCACACGAGCTAGTGTTAGTTAGGTTTTTTTATCCAAGAAAAAAGGGTAAAATATCAAAAAAAATTCTTTTTTTTAGATTTTACTCATTAATTCGTTCATCTTTGAATGCACTTTTTTTTTATCATATTCTTTAAAATATTCCTAGTATGATTTAATAGTGTGAGGAAAAAAATATCATTAACGTCTTGATCAATTAGATTTTACTCATTAATCCGTTCATCTTTGAATTCACTTGCATGAAGACTTAGGTCAGATGGGGTTTCTCGACTCGATCTTTCTCATCTATGAGTTACCTTTCTCCTTTTTATGATACACTTTTATACCTTTGAAGTAAAGGAAGAAAGTTTTTTATTGTCTTCTTTTATCATAAAAGAAGAAGAATAGTATTTAGGATTATCCTCCTTGTCATAAAGAAAAGAAAGAGAATTTATATTTCTTTTCCTTATCATAATGGACGGGGAGAAAATTTATGCTTCTTTATTATGATTATCTTAGACGTATGTATGGAGGATCATATGGGTCTTACACGATGATCGTGTCAATTGTTGGTAAATTTCTTATCAAATAGTAACTCAAGTCCTATTTGGTGAATCTATTCATAGATGAAATAATTAATCAATTGTATAGTTCCTCAATTGTAATATTCTAATATACTTATACTATTTTATAAAATATTTAAATATTTTATAACTAATACAAAAGTCTCCATATTTGATTACTTTTTATAAACTAATAAAATATTTATTTGAAATCATAATTTTATATATGAGTTGATTTTCATTGAGTTTTGAAACAGCGTATCTCGATTATAATATTTTTAAATAGATTTATGATGTTTAATGGATATATATATATATATATATATATATATATATATATTATAAGTCTATTCAAAATTACTATGATTTATATTATAATTCTGATACATGATAAATTCGATCTAGATTACGATAAATGAGTGACGCTTTTGGAAAATACGAAAGAGGGACATCTCTGCGAAAAAAATAGAGTTTATCCCCAAAAATAATAATTTTTATATTAATATATATATATATATACGTTTGACGACTAATTCGCTTACGTACCAACTCCGTCTTCTTCGCCTAAAAACTCCATGGTACCTACGCTAGCCGCCCGACTCTTCATGGTCCGCCGCACTCTCTTCTTCGATCTAGACCTCGGCGAAAGCCTTGAGCCCGACATGGACGACCCCGCCGACGAGCCTCTCTATGTTCCCGACGACCCCCTCGACAGCATACGATTCCTCTTCGATCCCTTGGACGAATCCATCGTTGCTTCCTGGAAACCAGAAGTGACCGAGTCCTCCGTCGCAGAAGCCACCGAGGTGCTCCTTCCTGATTCCCACACCGCCGTACCAAGTACGGCGAGGAGGCCACGAAGCAGACCTCAGCCACGGGCGCAGCATCTCGACCCTGTGACGTCAGGTCCCGACGGTGTTGGCGGTGCGCGAAGGGGGGGGTCGTGCTCTCTCGAACCATCGAGTACAGCTCCCGCGGACGTCGGCGACGCACGAGGCCGCTGTCGAAGGCCCCGTTGGGCTCGCGAACCTCTCGCCGCCGCCCATGACCCGATAGCGAGGGGTGAGAATGTCGGCAACGGCGAACGCATCTGCGGACATTGTGGCACAAGGGAGACGCCGCAGTGGCGATCCGGTCCCAGTGGTTCCAGCGAACTGTGCAATGCCTGCGGCATTCGGTACAAGTCCGGCCGCCTGTTTCCGGAGTACCGGCCGTCGACAACTGCTACATCCATAGACAGCAGCAACTATTCCAACAGGCACAGCACTATAGTGACAATTAGACAAAGGAAAGAGAATGAAAGACGATGACGCTTCTCCTGTTAGGGTCAATAGGCTATAATACTCCTTCTTCCGTTCTCAATCACGATCACTGTTTTAATCTTTTAGCTTATTACATCGTTATTTGGATTCCTTTATTTATACATATAGACATGTATTTATACTAAGATTCTAAATATTATATCATCAATATCGAACCATAATGTATATATCGTTTATATAATGAAAACATGAAACTATAGCAAATAATTGTTGTACCTTTTTTCTCGATTTACTAAAATATCGTACTATATCGAACTATACCAAACATATCAACATGTAATATATTAAGATTTATTGATGTATCACCCATACCGATCATTTATCGGACCGATATATATCGCCTTACAAAAATGTAACCCTACTTTTTTTCCCTTAGTTTTTCACACTCACAAAAATCCTTAATTTTTTTTATGCACACATAAATCTCATTTGTAATTTAAAGAGTATTTTCCTAATATTGAAAAGGAATTAAAAAAGAAATTTTGCATCATGGATTAATAGATGTATTTTATCTTGTAGCTCCTCGGTTGAACGTTATCTACTTCCATTTGATCGTTCAAGAATAAGTTATCTAAGAGATCAAATAAAACTAGTTTAAAAGATAAGTAAAAGATCTTAGTTATCTAAGAGATCAAATAAATCGATTTTAAAAGATAAGTAAAAGATAACCATATTTATCTCAACCTCCTGCGAAAATGATAGTAATACTATTTCTATCATTATTTTCAAAAACTAAATATCCTAATACCATCTAATTATCTCAACTAAATTTAATGGTTACTTCTTGGCGATTAATACTTCAAGTTGCAAATTGATATTATAATAAAAGGTCTATTACAAGAGAATTCAATAGAAAAAGGAGTCTATGTTAATGCCTTCAAAACACTTCCATCTGCGACGCATCTTTGTTCATCCCCATCCTGCATAATTGTAAGAAAGATTTAAATGATGAAAAATGTGTATAGGAATAAGATGATGCAATTATAATGCGTGATATAACTTCATACACCACTTTTCTCGTTGATATATTTTTCTACATCCCCTCGCATCCAAAAAAAAAAAAAAAAAGGTTAGCTTCCACATTCTATGATATGAGCTAAGCTTGATGATGTACCAATTCACTAGCATAACCTTAAGAGAACAAAGAGTGAGAATTTTTGAAGTTTGCCAAATCCAGCGATCAAAAGTTAACGTTTTGAAATCTTATCTAATAAATTTTATATGGTTTTAATTGGTTTAATTAATAAAATTTATAGGATTGAATTTTGTTTTCGCCACACTAGAAAGAAGGATGATCAAATAACATGTTAATTAAGCTATATCTTAATCCAAATTTAAATTACTTAAGAGTAGAGATAGGATCAAATGAATGCGGGTATATGTTTGGAAGATCTATAAATATAGCTAAAAAGGATGAAATGATGTACATGAAGAAAAAAAAAGAGAGAGAGAGAGACATAAAAAAAATTGATTGAAACTGAAAATAAATATTTAAATAATCTTAACTTATAAAAAATATGAATATATATATATATATATATCGATGACGTTAAGCTTAAACTTAAGCAGCTGATTTAAGTGAGACTTTATGGTCTTATTGCTGCTATTGTTGTTGGAGTAGAGATAGAGATGAATCGAGGAGGAAAGAAACCGGTCGGTGAAGTTTTGCAGCGTCGAGGCGTCGGTCCTGTAGTGGCTCTGTGTAAACTCCAGCAGCTCCGCCCATGTGAAGTCCGGGTACTTCCTCGGCACGCCGCCGCCGCCGCCGTCGTGACCGACCAGCAACTCCTTCGCCGGCCGCACCACCTTGTCAGCCTGCGGACACACGAAGAAGGCCAACGACCGCCGCCTCCTGACCCTGTTCACCACCGCCCGGTGGAGGCAGCTCTTGTACCTCCCGTTTGTTAAAGCCTGCACCAATTTTAAAGCGCGCAGCAGGTCGCAGGTGCATAAGATCGATCTTCTTTGGCATGGGGGAAAAAGATACCTCTAAAAAATATTAGTATCATTTGACAAACATATTCTATTTAAGATTTCATCAAATCCAATGAAATCCGTGGATTTCATGAAAAACCCTCGTCTTCTCTTCAAGCTTATATCGAGCATTACTTATCAGCTTCACTTGTATCATATAGATAGACCCCTCAGCTCATCCTGATCAATCTCATTACATCTAAATTCTTGAGTCATTAGAGAGACATCATCTTTAATTCTTATCATCGGTGAATTGGCTCTAACATCATATTTGAAACTAGATCAGGACCAATCGTTCATGGAGGTAGACAGCAGTACAGGAGAAGAGCTTAAGCTCATACACCAACTCTTTATCAATCTGTTAGCAACCTTGAGATTATTCTTAACACTTGCATGTAATGTGGGTTTTGATGTAGAGAAAGAAAATATTGGGTGTATCAAGGCTAGCACAAATATTTATATGGTAAAAGCATGATATGAACATGGTGGAGTAGTACTACTGGAAATGCCTATCTCGGTGCTTGACGAGGTATTCACGTACCATGAAGGTGTCGCCTATGTTGATGACCAGGGCACCGGCGATGGGGCTCACGGACCGCCATTTGCCTTCCGCGAACACCTGCAGCCCGGCCACTTGGTCCTGATGCAGAATGGTGAGGGCGGTAGGGTCGGTGTGCGGCCCCGTCCCCAGCGTCAGCTCCGGCTCCTGGCACGGCGGGTAGTTGTTGCACCTCATGATGGAGCTCCCGTCGTCGAAGAACTCCCTGTAGTAGTCCCTTCCCACCCCCAGGCTGATCCCCAGCAGCTCCATTATCGACAGCGACAGCTTCTTCATGGCCGCGCAGTACCTTTGGTGCACCCTCCTGCATGCATGTTTCGACACGATCGCAGGTCGTCATGCAGCTCTCAATGATGACGACGACAAGTGCAGTGAGATAGCGTGCGTGGTACCCCATCGGTTGGAATTCTTCCCCAAGCTTGGACGTGATGTAGTCCACCACGCCATCCCTGTTGCCGCTGTAGTCGTAGGCGAACGATAGCGTCTCCTTCCACGGCAGCATGGAGGCGAAGCGATCCGCGTGGGCTCCGACGTAGCCCCACGCGCTCCCGGGCCGCCGCCGGGCCCTCAGTTTGGTGCTCAGGGGGAGCTCGAAGAACTCCTCGGCGACGCGGAGGGCGTCGTGCAACGCCGCCGCGTCGACCCTGTGGTTGATCACCTGGAAGAACCCGTGGCTGGCGCAGGCGCCGCGGATGGCCGCGGCCGTGCGGCTGGTCGAGGCCGCGTCGGCCTCGAGGAATCCCTCAAGGTCCACCACCGGCACCTCGAGCTCTTCCGGAAGGTGCGGCCTCTCGCAGCGAGGCCAGATGAATGCTTCGGGTATCTTGGGTTGTTTCTGTAGGACGGAGGGGTCGAAGACGACGACACTGTTACCGCAGTGGCTTTTGCCCTTGTCGAGGTCTAAATTAGCAGGAGAGGGGAGGAGGGAGATAGGGCGGGAGTCCATGGAAAAGAAGAAGGATGAGAAGGGAGTGCAGGTTGGAGCTATTTGTAATGGCACAGCACATAGAAGGCGACAAGAGAGGAGGAGGAGGAGGAGGTGATGGATAAATGTTGGCGACACTAAGCGTAAGCTAAGTTGGAAGGGAGAGGAGGGTGTGTGCATGGGAATCTCTGGTGAAGCTGAGCCAAAGCCTGGGAGGACTGACCTGACCTGACCCCCCCGTAGTTGTCCTCTATTGTCTTCCTTTTTAACTCTTTCTCTTTCCTTTCCTTGTCCACTTGGAACTCGGTTCCTCATCAGTGCCTTCCTTCCTCTCCATCACCACCACCACCACCACCACAAGAGCTGCTCTCGAGGGTGTGCATGAGCATCCACTGCAAAAGTTTTACTTGGTTCTCAGACATGTAGTCAGTCATATGAGAACAAATAGCTTTGGAATTGCCAAGCATGTGACTTTCTCAAACTAAATAAACTCCACCATGGCAAAAGTAAAGAGCTCTTCAAACAACAGTCCCACCCCCCCTCTGACACATTGTGGATGAGAGTTTTGATCACTTGTCTTGGCATGCCTCCAAACATATAGCACTAAAAACCATTGGCTTAGGCAGGCATACAAACAAGCAATTTTGGTGCTGACTACTGATCACAAGCTGATGGTGTCTTTTCCAAGGCAAATTATGAATTGGATTTGGTGCAGCTGCAGCACAGTGGCTATTTTTTTCCTGAGCTTGTCTTTACTTGTAACTCTCTTTCATGGGGGGTCCTGCACTGAGAGTGTCTCAAGTGAAGCAGCTTTAGGAGCATCTTAGTTGATCCTCCGACATCATGATCTGCTCATCAAACCTAGTTTGCTGTTTCTTGCACCTTTGTCGCCTGTGTTCTGGTGGGTTTTTTTTTTTTTCTCTGTTACTTCTCTGCCAGTGAGTATGAGTTCAGAGATGATTTCTCCTAGCATGGGAAGAACCATTTTATCTAGCAAGTTGTGGATCATCTGATTAGTGTCATAAGTAGTGTCTAGAATTCCTCCTGATCTCTATGTATCTATTACTGACATAAAAGTGTAAAGGGGAAAACACATTCAAGTCTCAACCATTCTATTGAAGCTTTAAGTTGTATTGATAGAAGAATGATTTACCAGATGAAGACTAAAAATGATGCAAAAATAACTTGATCTGCCAATATCAACATCTCATCTCAAGGATTTCTCAAACATGGAATAATTGGTTAAAAGAATATGATTCTACATTCGACTCATAATCACAAAGCACTTCCTATACTTGTATTGTCAGCATTAAACAATAATGTAGGAAAATAATAGAACTTACATGGTACACAGTAACAGGAATGAGGAAAAAAGAAAGATACAATGGAAATGACAGCTCTCTAAGACTCATTTGTTCTAAGATAACGATGGCAAACTTGCCTCCACTTCTTTTGGCCTCCACATTGTCTTTTGGACGAACAACAGTCCTTCCTTTTCCTTTGAGTAAGTCATTCTGACTTCCCACTTCAATGATTTTGCCATGCTCTCAACCTCTTCTATTGTCTCTGAATTATCCCTTACAATAAGCTTGCCTTCTGGTCTCAGTATCCTATCCACTTCAGCAATCACTGCCAGTAACTTACATCTGCATAGAAACAGGCACCCCCAAGAGAAACAAATTGGTTAGGAGATTAAAGAACACAGATGTACCCTTCTCCAAGTTAAAAGTTATTTGTCTTTTGTGTTCTTCACCACGAGTTCAGAATTGGTGACTAAGCAAATACTGATAGAAGATATGATTTAGTTATGATTAAAATAAAATTAAATTAGGATTTAGATATGATTTCGTCAACTGAATGAGAAAATCATGTAGGTTAATCGAGGAAAATCCTCCTATCTTCACCTGTATAAATTGACGATGAATCAGTGAATTAATTGGGTATTTTTTTACTTCTTCCTATTTTCAACAAATACATGGATAAATTTTTTAACATGAGTCTGATGAATCCAGATATAGAATGTTAGCTCTGACCTCTTCTTTATTTTGGAGAACAGATGATCTGCATGAAGTAGATCATATGATCTAGGATAGGTGCTGAAAGATTCACACCAGTCATGATACATTCCAAACAGTCCACGCTCATAAATCAAAGGAAGAGTATCTGGTGAATCTATGGAAACAATATTCATGATCCATGCGTTCGCTTCTTGCAAAGCTGCAGCAAAACTGAAACAAGCAGTGATAAGAAACACCATTTGTTTCATGATATGTTGACAATTAGCTGAAGCTGGCAATCCTTTAAGTACTAATAACGAAAATAATCTGTTCATAGTTTCATAACATCTTTTGTCACAGATTTTATTTACAGGGCTCTTATGTTCATTTGGAAGTATAAGACGACAGCTAGAAAACTACATGATGACCATGGGATGAACAAATAACTAAATGCAGAAAGAATGTTACTATATATATTTACTACTACAGTTTCACTGAAACAGCCCTGGCATGCTTCTCATATTATGAATTCTATTGGCATGCATGCCTAAAGCAATAAGTAGGTATACATACAGTTTGATGGGTTGACAAAAACCATGGTTATTAAAACCAAACTTTCACTGAAACAGCCATGGCATGCTTCTCATATTATGAATTCTATTGGCATGCCTAAGGCAATAAGTATATATACATACAGTTTGATGGGTTGACAAAAACCATGGTTATTAAAACCAAACTGGACCAATTGGTCCAAACAGAAAATTCAGGAATAGGACCCTTGACGGTCCAGTGACCATACTATCCTAAAATATGATAATATAACATTTATTTTTTTTGAGGATATTGATTGGAAAATAAAAAATAGATGTTTTCTCAAAGGCCTCATTATCTAACCCCTCTCTCTGATCATCTCCTCTATTATTTTTCTCAACTTTATCCTTTTTGTTTTTTTCTCATTAACATCATCATTTATTCTTTTGTTATCTACCTTTTTTTTTCTCTCGCTTTCGTCATTTGTTTATCTTTCTCATAACCTCTCTTCCTTTTATTGTTATCACCGTGCTTGTTTTCTTTCAGAATTATTCTTTATAATTCTTCTTTTATGACAACACATCATATGAGCTAACTTATTTTTGTTGTCAGCCACAAATTCCATGTTTTGATTATACAACAAAGAGACATTTTATGACTATATTTTTGTTATTAAATTTTATATTTTTATTTTTGATTCTTTTTATATAACGTATAAGTATGTTTTTTTAAAAAATTATCTTATGTTCAACTGATTGATTGTCTGACCACTTACCCAAGGCTTAACCGGATTGATGTTTGACCTGAGTATAACATATACTAAAAAAAATTGCAGTAAAAGAGAGAAAATAGAAATGTATGTTTTCACATACCCTCCATATACAGCTCTCATATCCATCACGTTTCTCACAGCAGACCAGTTGATTCCCAATCCCTTCAGATACGATTTGCTTACAATATGCTTCCAAAGCTCAGTGTCTGCTTTGAAGTCCTCTGGTGCAGGCCTTCCATAAACTCCAACCTGTGAACTATTCAGCCAATATGGGACATTCTCCAGTCTCTGCAGCCATTGCGGTGGCCACTGTGAGCCCCGGGCATTAGGATCTACAGGCAGTTTGTGCATGCATGCTTGCAAAGGGATGTTCCTGGAGAAGTGCAGAGCATTGATTCATTAAAGGCACATTAAAATGCATACTGAATTGAAACTAAGAGAGATGCATAATCTCTTAAGAAGAACCTAACCAGGCTGCATTTGGATCATCAGAACCTTGGCAGAGTGGAGGGCTGTCTTTGGTTCTTTTGCCGTAGCATTCATTATCTGAAGGCTTTCTGTATATTGCCATGCCGACCTCATTGATTTGATCTTTCGTCTTATTCACCATATCCCAGCACATGGATTGTGTCAATGCTGTCATGGCTGGCAATAGTTTCACATTAGAGTTCAGTGATCTGAAAGCTACTTTCTAATCAGAAAAAGCATGAAACCAACATCCTCAAGGAACAAACTTTCATTATAGTCTTATAATCAATGCCAAAGATTTAATGGATTCATTTGAATTCGTGATTAGATATGTATTAATGGATGTGTAGCAACAAAATTTTTGGTCTAAAAATGATTAGTACCGAATCATGAAGATAGAGTCAGCAATTCATCTTCTAATCTTCACTATCATTACTGCACATAACGCAATTAATTTTCTAACATCATAGGGCATAGAAGGGTTGGTCCTCCTTTTAGTAAATATTCTAATTTTGTAGAGATTGGAGAATGATAAAAATATAAATTTTCAGCTTAGTGCCACATCAAGGGTAGATGAAGAATTGAATTGGATTATAAGGGTTTGACAGGTGTAATATCATTAACTTGGCCTAATATTTTTGGGTTATTTGGTGCTAGGTGTATCAAATTAATAAGTTGTTTTTTCATCAAGTCGGATTATAGTAAACGATATCAGAGTCAATCTAGCATTGGTTATCCCATCTCGTTAAGTCATAACAAATATTATTAGTGTCAATCTAGTATTGACATAGTAAAGGTCCAAAAATAGTAAAGAGATTTGTGTAGATGGGACATGATGAGGCATATCACAAGGTGAACCGACCAGTAAGATGGGAGATTGTTACTCTCTTACTAGAGTCTCATGTGAGATAAAATCTCATCAGCTAAGGTCATGATATAAAATTTTAAGAAATAAACCTGATCTTCTGTTACACAATTTTTGAGTACTTAGAAATTTTGGAGTAAGTCAATTAAAAAAAATTACCTTCCCAAATCTCAACATCCTCTGGAATTTGTTGATAAACTGGAGTAGCAGACCATACGAAATAACCACCAGGACGCAACATTCGATTCAACTCCAGTAAAAGCATACCACCTGCACGATACATATTACATCCATCATGTTACCAAAAATAATCTTCGAAACATAAATCTAAGTCTTAATTTGGAATTACCTTCTATATGCCAAGGGACCCTACAGCGGGCACAATGGATGACATCAAAAACCATTCCAGGGAAAGGAAGTCTTTTAGTGCCCATGACTGTTGATAAAGCTGGAATTCCTCTTTCAAGAGCAAACTGCACTTGAGCTTCATGCTCATCTTTAGGAGCAAATGACATGGTAAGCACATCTCTATCAAATAGAAAGCCTCCAAAACTGGCGACCCCACAGCCAACATCCAACACAACCCGGCTTTTCTTTCCCCAGGCTATATCAGGCATAGACTATTACAAATGCAAAAGGATAATCACAATTATGATAATAATGTTCAAAAAATAGATGTAACTTATAATTTTAAAGCTTCTAAATATGTTGGGTTTTCCAACAACTTAATTGAGATTTGAAGTTACCTAAACATAATCATTATCAGAGTATCAAAGGAGGTTGTAAGTTCAAAACTTGGATCTGTCCCTCTCTATTGCATCCAATATTTGATCAATATTTGTGTAATGTCATTTACAATATCATGCATCAAGCCTTATGTAGCTTGCATGTATGAGAGGATATTAAATCTTGTTAATATATCGGGTCATTTTCAATACTTATGCAATGCATTAAGTATGACAAATTTATAATGGCTTCTCCAATAAAAAGGAAGTTTTTGAGAACAAAAAATTCTAGCTGAACAATGGTAAAATTGGAAACTAGAATTAACATAAAAATTAGCAAACAATGTTTCAGATCCTTCTTCCAGTTTAGACACACAATGCAGTAAGTACCCCAAAGGAACTTAAGAATGTCTCCAAGGAAAAAAGGCTTTGGTGCAAGCAGTTCTTTCTAGCTAACTATAAGCTAATGCATGGGCATGAAAAGTGCATCAATTTTCATGAAAACACTCTGTGTATCGAGGAAGTTGGTGCACAAAAACCATTTACTATTTGTTGGGTAGCCCAATAAGCAAGAATAAGAGAGTATAGCAAGTGAACCTCCTGGATGAAATCAATGTAGTGCAGTGCTCCATGTATGAACTGAGTGCCTCCACCAGGAAAAGTGAGGAATTCTCCAGACACTTTCACCCAATTTTGATGCCCCTTTATGGTTGCAAGCTCGGAATGAGGTACATTGTCGTACCATATCTGCACAACAATGAAGATGAGCATTTCTCTGTCTAAATACTGAAGCAAAATTCTACTAAAAGAGATACCTTGTTCCTGCTATTTGGCCACTCAATGGGGCGTTTGTATCCTTCTGGCAGAGGAAGGAGACAGGTAGGCGCTTCATCAGGACAATGCCTCTCTCGATGTTCATAGTGCTTAGTGCTTTTAAGCTTCTTGATTGCTTCCTCGTTGTCAAGGCAAGGGATGTAGTCAGCTCCAGCAGACACATTGCAGAGTTTCCAATTATTCCTAGTACCATGTTCCTTTGATGCAGCTTGCACTGCTTTCTCCTTCTTCGACTCGGTAGCTTGTGTAGACCATGCACCATTCTGGGTACTGGTTTCGTTTAGCAGCTCCGACTGAGCTCCATCAGGAAACACCTCATGAGAAATCAAGTCCTTCACTTTGCTCCCTGCTGTGATCTCATCGGTACTGGTTTCATTTAGCAGCTCCGACTGAGCTCCATCAGGAAACACCTCATGAGAAATCAAGTCCTTCACTTTGCTCCCTGCTGTGATCTCATCGGGTCTTTCTGCAGCCTCCTTTCCATTGTTGTCATCTCCTTTGGTCTCATCCGAATTCTGCTCTGAGAACTTCTCACCGAACTTACTGTCTGCTTTCTCTGTAATTTCCTGGTAATTCCCTTCTGTGCTCTTGTCTTGGCCTTCTCTGATCATTTCTCCACCCTCTGTTTTCCCAGTTTCATCCGAATTCTGCCGTGAGCTTTCAGTTTGTCCATCATCTGTCATTTCATCAACCTTCTGGTCTGCTTTATTTTCCTGCCCACCATCTTTAGTTTCTTCAGAGTTCCCTTCCGTGCTCTTCTCTTGGCTTCTCTCCTTGCCATCGTTCATCATTTCTCCACCCTCCGTAATCCCATTCTCATCACTAAATGTCTTCTGATCTGCTTTCTTTACCTGCCCACTATCTGTGGCATCCGGAGAACTGTCTTCTGTACTCCCGTTTTCATCACTAAATGTCTGAGATGTTCTGGTGTTATCATCCATTTCGCTTTCTTGGGGCTTTTCCACCATGTTCTCGGCTGCTTTGTCCTGCACATTCTGGTCATCCGGTGACTCCGACCTCGTCTCAGTGGTAGAATCCTTCACGTCGATGTTGGCATCTATTTCTGCTGCTGCTGCTGTTGCCGCTTCATCGATGACATCCACTGAGCTGTCCTCACGCGGTCCCCGATCGGTCTCGGAGACTTGCTGCTTCATCTCCGACTTGCTCTCCGGCGAAGACATGTCGACAGGGACTACGGTGGACGACGACGTCATCATCCAAACACCAACCAAGCAAAGAGCAATGAACGCAACGAGGGTCACCGTCGAGCAATGCGACGACGACCTCCTTGCGTCCATCATGGAGCTCCTCCTAAATGCCATTCTTCTTCACACACGATTATTAATGCTCTCAATCTGCGTCTCGAAACCAAAGGTAAATTAGAGTAAAAATCTACATACTACATCATCAAAAGCACTCGACAGAGAACAAAATTAAGGAATAACGAGAAATTGAAACCTAGAAATCAAGACACATTCTAATTAATACCTGATTGCAAACCAGATAGTGAATGACGACGACAGAGTATAGATGAGAAATTTGGGAAACATAGGTATTTTAAATCACTCTCTCTTAAAATTTATCACTCTAGCCTCATTACATCATCCTTGTTTATAAATTAAAACAAAAATTGTTTAGATTTTAAAAGAGTTTTGGTAGAACACAACAATCGAACATTTTTTTGGCGTGCTGACACCGGAAACCTTCGTTAATGATTGTAACAGTGATGGAAAAAAAAAGTACAATATGTTAGACAATTATCTTCCATTGCAAGAAGGCATAAAAATCAAACTTCCTTTGCACGCTCGGAAGCCTTCATCCAATTTTATCGGGTGTCGGCGTGGGAGAAGCCAAAACTGAGAAGACGCCTACCCCGCCTAATTCCATCCGAGGGAATGATGGCAGCAGCGGTGGCACGCAACTATCAACATGTAGGGAAAAAGCGAGAGTGAAAGAGAAAAGGCTCACCTTTTTTTTAACTCAACGACGCATTGGATCTACGAAGACGAGGAAGAAGCAGAGAAATAGAGGAGGATGAGGATTGATTGCGTGCGAGATTATAAGAGACGGGGAGCGGATACGCAGAGCAAACGGTGCTTCTTTTCTATGGATCGAGAAGAAGTTTTCATGGCGGGGAAGCGGAAGAGGAAGTGAGCGCGTCGAGCGAGAAGAGGGTGGCCACACGAGCCCCGGGTTTAAAGGCGAGCGAGGGGCAACTTAATGCGTGTCTCAACTAAGCATGCGTCGGTTTACCCGTTCCATGCCTTTCTTTTTACTATATATTTATTATTTTTATTCCAATTTAATTATAGTTATGGATTGAAGTTGATGAGTGACTCGTTAACTTTGATAGGTCTCAACCATGCAGACCACTTGGTTACAAATTAATAATATATTTATAACATTTTCTTATATTTAATGATTTTTATATCCATACATATTTCATATTAGATATTTTTGATCAAAATTTATTTAATGATTGTTCCTTCAAGCCAAGCTTTCTATGTAGTTCACATTTCATCTTATAACCAAAAGTAATTTACCATTATTACTGTCACCAGTCTCTCATGAGACCATATCCAGAGTTCAACTTGCGACGACAGCATTCCAGCCATGAAAGAACAGCAGAGTAGCTTATCAAGAAACTTCCAAGTAGCATTTCTTATAAGCTCATTTTTCTTTGTTCAGATTGTAAAAGAAAAGGATGCATAATAACCTTGTAAATTTATTTTTCCAAGGAATATAGAGTGACAAGCTCTAGACATCATAAGAATATGATATGCAATATTATCGTGATCTTCCATGAACAAGGAGGACCATAGCATCTCATAAAACATACATATATGACTGATATGATAGGTCGTCCCACTGCAGGATTAATCCCTTGGCCATCCAAGTATCGCAAGAAGAAGAGCTATGATGCTGCCGTTGATCAGCCCCCTAAGAATTTTCTGCTTTTGTGGTGTATATGGAGGGTATCTAGCAGGAGCTTCCCCGCTAAATCCACGAGATAAGACAGCTTTCTTGTGACTAAATGAGTCAAATGAGAATTTGCCATGGTATGCACCGATGCCACTCTCACCTACACCACCAAATGGCAGATGGGGATTTGCAAGCTGCACATATAGAAGACATTGTTATTTCAGTCACAATAAAGCAAATCTTTTTCCTAGTTATTTGTTTCTCATATGGTCTCATCTGACATAAGAAAGAGTAAATGAATTCATAATTAGCAGCAAACCTGCAGGGATACCTACACATAGAGCATTTATCTCTTAGTATCAGATAATGGAACTCACATGCAAGGCGGTATCATTGATGAGCATTCCACCAGCAGATACAGTTTTTACGAACAGCTCTTCCAATTTCTTGTCCTTGGTGAAGAGATAGGCTGCAAGAGGCTTTGCCTTCGAGTTTATAAAATCCATACAATCTTCCACCTCGTTAAACTGAGCAAACAAAATACAGAATGTATATAAGGAACTACCGTACTCTGCAGATACTGGCTTCTAGTTTCTCATATCTAGGATACTCCCCGGTATCTAGGATACCCAGATAAAAGGGTGAATGTAATTTAAAGTGCATAAGATCATTTATTATAGCATGGAGAGTATCTTACTGTAATGATTGGAAGTAAAGGGCCAAATATTTCCTCCTTCATTATTAATGAATCATGTGGAACATCTAACAGGAGAGTTGGAGCTATCTTCCTGCAGGGATATAGGATGGTGTTGCAGTTTAAATGCTTTAAATTCATTTCGATCAGAAATTTATAATATTTGATGCTTACAGGCGCTTCTCATCCTGCTGGCCTCCATAAACAATTGTGCCAGAAACCTTTTCATCATCCAAAAGGCTTGTCAAGCGTCTGAAATGGTTAGCATTTACAATGCGAGACAAATCAGATGATTCCAATGGATCCTTCCCGTAGAATTTCTCCAAAGTTCTTTTCATAGCATCTACCTGTAAATGTCAACATAGAAATAATAATTAGAATGAACAGTATACGACTGCTCATCAACTTCCGTGCCAAAACTGCTACCAGTGTTGGAGCAAACGATTTTGTGGTTAGAATATAATCTGGAGCAATACACGCTTGTCCATTATTGCATCCCCACTTGCCCACAGCAATTCTCTTTGTCGCAACCTTAAAAGATCAAGTAACAAGCATTCATCAGAATAAACAAAAGACTAAAATGCAAGTGTATATACGTTTCATAACTAAACTGCCATTATTGCCAACACATAGAACCCAACAAATGTACCCAGGAAGCAAGTAAAGAGAACATTACTATAACATTGACATTTGAATCGACAAGAACAGGACATTTTCCTCCAAGTTCCAAGGCTACTGGTGTCAGATGTTTCGCAGCTGCAGTCATCACAATGCGGCCCACTTTTCCACTACCTGTAGATTTCCCAGAATGTTGCCAGTTAAAAAGGCAAAAGCCGGACTCTTCAAAGTCTGTTCTAAGCTGAAGAAATCATCAAAATTACAAGAATATTTAAACAGTGAAACTGTGCTGAAACAGCTTTAAAAAGTAGAATCTCATGTTAAAATGTTTAATAATTCATGAAGAATTTAAAATTTTGAAGTTAAGAAGCAGTGTAGCAAGTCAAAACCTGTATAGAATATTTTATCCCACTTTTGCTCCAGAAGTGCTGTGGTCTCAGGGGTTGAACCCTCTACTACTTTTACACAAGAGTTATCTGTGTAATTTGGTAAAATTGTTGCAAACAAGGATGATGTGGCAGGTGCAACTTCTGATGGTTTCAGAGCAACAGCATTGCCAGCCGCAATTGCACCAATTACAGGGTCAATAGACAACACTAGGTAAGACAGAAGAAAGTTAATGTTATTGCTCCTGAGAAAGAGACCATCAAGGTTATGTGCATATCAAAAACAGTCTCAAATGTGATTATCACAGGAAAAAGAATATCAAAGCAGAAAAGTTCATAGCAACAGAAAATAAATGCACAAGATCGAGGCCATATCAACACTAGAATATGAACTGCTTTCAGCAAAGTGCAACTGACACTAATAAACCGTCTAAGTGCATTCACTTCACACATCCAGAGCCAAGGTAGCAATCAAAACAAACAATTCCCCAGTTTGGTGAGTTAAAATGACCCAAAGCATGCTATTAAATAAATTGTGGAAGACAAATCTCTGGGTGACAATACTAGATAACAGAGCAAACTTTATTCATATTCAGCTAAAGCTTAAAATAGGGTTAAACTTAAACAGACATATTTTAACCAGCATGCATTGGATGATCTTTCCGTTTAGCACCTCAGGTGATTAATGCAGGCAGCTGAATGCAAGGCCATGTAAGAATCTTTTCAGGAAAATGGACAAACAAGTCAAGAAAATGCTAAATCTGTAAAGGTCGATCAAAGGAGCTTGGACTTTTCTGGATACACCTAAAGTCACAAAAATACTCCACCAGAACTTAGAATGCAAATGAGATATTAGCTTCAGGAGTATATGATATAATGTCCGGATATAAAGATTATCTTGGCAACCAATAATCAATATCATCGTTGGTGAGCAAGCATTTCTATGTAAAAGCAAACCCCTGTAAACATGTTTACAGAAAAATATCAGTATAATCATCACAAGCATACAACTGTGATGGACAAGCTGGGAATGATGTAACTACCTTTTACAAGAGTCTAATAAACGTCACTTCAAATTCATTCACTAAAAGCTGTCTTTACCCAAGATGACTTGGTAAACTGGGAATTCAAATTTATTTTAGGAAAACTCCAAATCAAACTAAACTGAAACCAATTTGGAGGTAACATAAAAGTAAAATATATCAGAAAGCAGTACCACAACTAGTAATAGATCTAGCAGCTCAAACTATGTTGTTGTCTCTGAACAAAATAAGATAGCAAAAACTCCAAATCTAACAATACTATAAGTCTGTAACCAATCTAGAGGGTAGAAAATGTGAAATATAAAAGCAGAACTACAATAAGTGTCACGACCTGACCTGATACGCTAATTGACCTATCAACTATATTTGACCCAAACCACTGGCCAAAATGTTTAAGTTGAAGTTGATAATAGCACATTCCCTTGTAAGCCAATTTTATTCCCATCCACTTCCGATGTTGAACTAATCATGGGTGTTACTATAAGAGATCTAACTGTTTAAACTATATTGATAAGTCTGAGGAAAAAGACAAAGATATAACCTCAATGACATATATACTTTGTTTACTATAAAACCAAACAATCACTTGCAATGATTTCATATCATTCAATACAAACCACATTTTCCTTTTTCTTTTGCTTTCCTCCTTGGTGTGAGTCCAGGTGCAGAGATCTCTTTACATATATTTAGAGGAGATTGCACAGACAAATTTTATTATTAGATTAATATTCTCATGTATTATTATCTTTTATAGATGCCATAGTTCCCAAAACTGCATTTATTAATCGAATTATTCGTACACCAAATGGTACATTATCCTAAACCATTTGACACAACTATCAAGATTAATGAGAGCATAAGAGATGATCTGAGTAAAATTCATTTTGAGTGATTATATTTTATGCTACTGTGGCATTTGACAAGATGTTACAAACATCCATTGACATTTATTCTTGAAGCATACTATATAAGATTTATTAATTAACGTGCATGATCTAGGTAAATAAGTTACGAGTTCATCTTATCATCAAAAAGCATCATCACCAAAAAGTTGAATACTGTTGTTAATTGCTATATGCTCATTTTCATTAGGTTCCTGATATGTAACTTAGAAAAAACAACTTTTAAAAAAACTTGCACTATGTTCACATTGAAACAAATCTATTCATTCCAAAAAGATATCAACTGAGATTAAAATTCAAGTAATGACAAAACAAACAATCAAAGATTTAGATTGTGGATCTCAATCACCATAAAACGTATAAAGTAGTAGTGTAAGCAAGTAAAGGCTAATAAATTTTCCAATCAAAGCAATAACATAACAGTATTCTATAATATAAAAGTCATTTGGGAGTCACAAAAATACAGATATATATGCCAAAGCTAGACATATTTGCATAGAACTTTGAGTGATAAAGTAACTGGAAGAGCAAAGGAGTGCTTTCATCCTACATTTAACAAGCCATCCTCAATCCTAAAAACACACCAAACACATAGAGTCTCCACTTACAAAATGGATAGTTCCAAGCTGAAATGACCAGCACAACACCTAGTGGCTCTGAGACGATTTCTGCCGATGATGGAAAAGTTGTGATAGAAGTTGGCACCTGAAGAACTTGGTAGTTAGAAGGTTGATTTTAGAAATTTCCAGATAGTTATGTTTAATTTTTAGCAAGAATGATATAAAAGACACCTTTTTGGGTTTCATCCAGCGTTTCATTTCTTTTAGGGCAAATGTACATGCTGCTTTTGCCAGTGAAATCTGCACCATGAGTCGTTGATCATATACATCACACTCTTTCTCAGAAAACTTTTTCATAGAATTGCAACATGGAAGAGCATCAAAATTACCCACACAAAACCTATTGAACTTTAGAAACAACACAAAATTTTATATATGCCTATGTTTCCAGATAATTCCATGATATAAGTAATTGTGACGAGTGAGAAGAATAAGATTGCATAGTTCAAGGAGAATCCAACACTTGGAAACAACAGCATTTTTTATGAAATAGTTATGACACATGCGGTTAGATATCTAACTACCATCAAGTTTGTCAGAAAGTTAATGGTTCGTTGAGGTTAATAACTTTATTAATCATATTATTGGATTTACTGATATTTTTACTAGAGGGTTTGGCCTAGTCAACATATCCAAAGATATTAATAGACATTTGAGCCATACGTTGACCAGGTCAGTTGTATTTTTTATCAAGACTCCAAAGTTCATTGACGAACAGTTACTTGACCATCACTGTACCAACTACCAAGAACTGTTGAAAGTTCCAGACAGGACGTAATTGATAATGGCTGTCTTCTCCATTTTCCGAATTTTGTATCACATTCTTTTGTTTTCATTGTTTAATCCTTTTACTTCGTCTCTTTTTAGTTGGGTCTTCTGAGACGAATGAGCTCTGGTATCTTGAGAAAAACAGAGACACTAACACTGCAAAAAATGTCTGAATCACTCTTAGAAGAGCACAGTCTCTTGTCTTTCCAAGCTTGACTTCCTTATAATATATATTAATGTGTACGCTTTACATGAACTTGTACAATCCATGCATAAATGTTATATTTTTTTATAGCCCTTAAATATAATAGAACCGTTAATTTGCCACAAAATCCGTACAACTATGTTTATAATCATCTAGTTGTATAACTGCAAACTTCTGAGGACTGTGCACCAATAAATTAGGCGAATATATATCATAACTAGACAAAAATCATATGTCCACACACGTAGTAGTCCAAAACTACAAAAAAAAAGAAAAATTGGAGGCTTTTACTAAGTGTTTGTGCAATGACTAAATTTTGGAGCTTGACTTACATCAACTAGTCATAAGTCACACTCGTAATGTAATTTGTTAATTATCTTTAGCCCATTAATGCTGACACAGCTTTATCCATTAGTACTTCCTACGTTGCTACAAGAATAGAAACCGGGTACTATTATTGGCATGTTTTATTCTACCTTATGTTCTTAAGCGAGTCTATCATTAAGAATGGCTAGCTCCATATTGTTTTGTTATATTGAAAGATGAATTGTCGCATTACTGTCATGTGCTATGCTAAAATTAGTTCATCAGGCTCCCTATGTCTTCTAGTTAATCGATGTATGCATGACTCTATCCATGGTCTTCGATCAAGCACAATCCTTTTCGTCCATAAGAAAGTGACATGGAATTATTTCCTTCTTAGATAAAGAGTATAATTATAAATAAGTGGTTTTTAACTATAATACGTAACCAAAAACTTCAAAGTCCATGACCCGGGGCATCAAAAGACTAATCCACTAAATTCCTAATCACACCAACTAGTCCAAATGCAAAATAAAAGCTCCCATTAAGAGATCGTACTGGCACATGGATCATAAATTCAACAATAATTGTCATTTGCATGCCATATTCTGGTCCACATATCAGTCGCCATCAATTCTCAGTAACATGAACGGGACTTATAGCATCACAAACATGTACTTTTGGATGAATTCAACTGTACAAGAAAGATACAGACAAGAAGGCATCAAAATTGAATGGAGAAGGATCAGGATTCGAGGACCTCGTGAAGGTAAGACTCCATGTGGGGCTTCGCCAGGTCGTCGTGGAGCGCGGCCATGATCTCCGCCTCCTTGTCGTCGATCATCCTTGCGATTCCCTTAAGCTGCGCCGCCCTCCACTCGTAGCTCCGCGTCCTCCCGGACGCGAAGCCCCGCCTCAGTCCCGCCACCAACACGGCCGCCCTCGCGCCGTCGCAGCCCCCCCCTACCGCCTCCATCTCTGCTCCGTTCTCCATCGCTTCCAATCCCCTAAAACTCCGACTCCACGACCCACAGTAGGCGGCTTTACTATTTATAAAGAGGGCGTTAAAAGAAGGAAATCTTTTTCCTTATTGGAATTGTACGCAATCAATCATCTTTTATCGTGTGCGCTTTCTCTCAATTGCGTTGAATTGACATCTATGCTGCAGCAAACACGGCTCTCTCTCTCTCTCTCTCTCTTATATATATATATATATATATATAATTAATTATATGAGCCTTCTTTTGTTATTTTTCTCTAATTAATTTTTCTCTTTTAGTCTCAAAAATATTCTTCATTGGACATCCAAAAAGTGTCTGATTTTTTTATTCTTTCATGATTGTAGTATTCTTTTAATATATTTACATTGTTTTTTAAATATATAAAAATTATATAACTCTAATAAAAAATATTTAACTAGACCGGTGTATCCTATGATCATTCACATTTCGGGATAAAAGAACAGTAAAACACTGATCCGAAAAAACAAAAAGGGGAGGCGCCAATTAGGAAAAATCTAAAATAAAGAAGTTTTTTTTTTAATTCACCCTATATTTATATATGTATTTAATTAAAAATCCCATATTTTAATATTTCCTCGAACAACACTCTCTATTTCCATAGTACCTTTAAAGAATTTCTATCTTTTTCAAATACCCAAAATATTTGCCTATAAAAATAAAAGGTTTTTCTTTTGATCGATCGTATTCAGATGTATACATGAAGATCTTAAGTGCTAAACACTGTTTTTTTAATATTTATTATTTATTTATTTTATTTATACGAATAGTATGATGACGAGAATGAGCATAAACTATACCCGTTGTCCAATTGATATGGAATCAAATATAATTCCTCACGCTTTCTTGACTTAAGTTACAAGATGTGAGAGATAAATAGTCATCAGATTCTTCACTTATATTTTTCTCATTGATATGATTAGTATCGGCTCATACGTACTAAAATAACTTAAAATTATTTCAAAAGATTTTGATGTCAACTAAAATTCAGGTAAATATTATTATTGATCTTGTATTATGCTTAAAAATCAAAGTCACTCATCGTACTTTAAAACTCATCAACCTTCCATACTATGATTTTACATCAAAGTTATCGTGTACTTTAAAACTCATCTAAGAGACTCTTTGTGTTATACCTCAAAATTAAAAGTATCCCTCGTACTTTAATACTCTTCTAAATGACTCTCTACTATGTCTCAAAATCGAAGTTATCTCAAGTATGATTTTACATCAAAGTAAACTCTTTTTTTAGAAATATGATTATATCATTAGATAAAATAATTTATAAGATTATTTTTATTTTAAAATTATAACAAAATAGTCACAAATCTCTAATTCATTTTTCTCTCTCTTTATTTCTTATGTAACATTTGTCGGTGTTCGTTTCTGAAACTCTAATTTATATCTTTCTTTATAGGTCAAGTTTTAGGGAATGTTCTATCAAAATTTAGTCACACTTAAAGAATAAATAATCATAAAAATCATACACGTTAAGATTTTTATAAGATCGATTTTTTAATTACTTAAAATAATTAAATATATAACAAATAAAAACTATCATCAATCAAGCTTAAAGGGTAAAATAAAATAAAACAATGCTTAAAGTTAACATCAAATTTTTTATGACTTTTCAACCATTTAATAATATTGTATTAACATTCATGAGATAAAATTAATGAATAATGATAGTACAAGCGGCGTATTTGATTAGCATATCATAGTACATGTGTCTTTGATTTTTTAAGTTGTTTTTACATAGTTTGACTATATTGAAGAAAATCAAATATACTCCCACCTAATTTTAAAAATAAATATTGTTATCTTTTTTATTAATAAAATGGTTTTGTTTAACGTCTTTATAATAGTACGGGGGGTCATTTTGATGCGAAATCGTAGTATGGGGGGTCACTTAAATATACAAGGGGTGACTTTGATCTTGCATAGTATGAGATGTCACTTAGACGAATTTTAAAGTACGAGAGGTGACTTTGATTTTGAGACATAGTACGGGGGATCAATTGGATAAGTTTTAAAGCACGGGAGGTGATTTTATTTCTGAGACATTGTACGGGGGGGTCACTTAGATGAGTTTTAAAGTACAAAGGGTGACTTTGATGTGAAATCGACGGTGGATCACTTTAATGAGTTTTAAAGTACATGATGACTTTAATTTTGAAGCATAATATGAAAGATTAATAATAATTTTGGCCAATAATATTTACTTTACAATATATACTCTAAAATTAAGAGTTTATAGGGGGAATATTATATATATATTTACATTTATATATAAAAAAATAGTTATGAATCGTAGGATGCAGTATAAAAGTTTAGAAAGAGATTAGGCAGTCAAGGATTGGTTTGACCGTGGCGTAGACTTGACGCTAGTTGTTTTCCCCTCTCCTTCCTAAAAGTCAAAAAGGGGTTGAACAAAAAGCCTCTCTCTCTCCCATGATTGAACAATTCAATTCCTCGCATACTTAAAGAATGGTTGCTACAATTGGTGCTCCATTTCAGTCCCTCTTCCAATCTCGACCCTTCATCTATTTGGTGAAATAATCCTTACGTTTTTTATTATTTTATTCGAATATTGTTGGATGAAATCGAAAGAAAGAAACTTATAACTCTCGAGGGTACCCACTCACTCAATACACCGTTTCTAATTTTACATTTATTATCAGCTAAGTTTATTTTTTGTATGAAGTTTTATATATTCAGCATGTCGTGAAGCCAAAATATGTATTGATACTGTTATGTAGGGAGAGAAAGGAGGGAGGAAGAGGAAGGAAAAAAAAAAAAAAAAAAGATGAGGAGAAGAGGAGACCATGGAGGAGGATGAAGAGAAGAAAGCCTACTGCAGTGGGTGAACCTGACGAGGATAAGAGAATAAAAAAAAAAAAATTATATATAGAATCAAATCAAATTATCCCTATTGGGTTGGTTGGTATACATTAATTGATGATTGATAAACACCGATTGAATCATATGGAAACGATCGATCTAATACATCATAGTTTTACGTTTGTTGAATTGATGTCTTTGAAACAAAACAACTAATTCATAAGATGCTATTGATATTTATCCAGATCCTTATTAATTAAATTGATTCGAATTATATGAATCTCGTCTATATCAAGAGTATTTATTACAAAGTATAATGGGATAAATATTTTATTTATTTTGCTGAGCTTAAAATCATTGATAAAAAATACTTGAGTTGAAATAGCAATACACTCAATATATTATATTTCAAATCAAATCATAATATGGTGCATGCTAGATATAGTCCGACGATTACTCTAAACGAGTCATCTGACCATCATCCATTAATAGTTATCTTCTACTCGAGCTTATATCAGTTATCAAAATGTTTAATCTATAATTTTTAATGATATACTCAACATATCTTTATAAATCAAATTTAATCTTCTGTATTGGTGAGGTTGGGGTTTCATGATATAATCTAAATCATTAATATTTCTAAATCTCACATTCTCAGTCTTTCATTACTAAATTATCATTTCGGAAGCCTAATTATCTTATCAATACATGATTTAGGTAGAAGCCCAGAAAACAAAATTGTATAATTCAAACGCTTATCATCGATAAAAGAACATGCTCTCGATAAAACAGAGTTATATAGATTACATTATCTCTAAACACTTGTAGTATTTAAGTGTTTAGAGTATATGTTTTGGTCACAATGAATCAATTGGGTAGTTCATATATTAATAAAATAAGATTTTAAAACAATAACATATTTTTATTTTCTTTCATCTCTTCTCCTCTCTCTCTTTTTATTTTATTTTCTTTGTTTCTTTCTTCCTTCACCCTACCATCTCTTCTCAGCCTCTTTTTCCCACTTTCTATACTCTTATTTTATTTGCTTTGCTAGTCTTACCCTTCTCTTATTCTTATTCCTTGTTTAGTTGAACTTTCTCTGTTAGTACACTTAGATGATATCACATAATATTCTCTTTTAGATGTTATGCTTACTAAACCCAATATACTTAGATTATTATCACATCGTCACTAATAGATTGTATGCGTTGACTCTTAATTGGCTAACTATGGTTTGATTACAGGTCACATGTTAAGTTTCGATTAGTTCTTAAGTGATAGGGCTAATATTGTGTTGGCCCATCATATCCCACTTCTTCAGTTCATATAGCACGGTCTCAACCGACCTGACACAGGTATGATCGATTTGGTGTAGGAATGCTTGATCTAGCGTAAGTACGATCGATGTGGCACAGGTATGGTCGACCTGACGTAGGTATGATTGAGCTGGTACAGCAGCAACGTGAATCCCACGAATGACATCATCTGGTGCAGGTGTAGGCTTGACGAGGACCTTAGGACCATACGAGGTCATACGACATCATAGCAAAAGGTGCCAACTACATTAAAGAACTCGATACAATCGACCTTCAGCAAACAAGTGTAAGAGCCACCCTTAAGATCGTGGAAAAGAAACTTTTGGGGACTTTCTCTCTCCCCCTCTTGGGAATTCTCTCTACACACTAAACATCCACCACCATCTCAATCAGGGTATTGACTCAATTGTCAAAGGGGTCACACCTGGTGCCCCCATCCCGACGCGACCTTTATGCCGTAACCCTCGGCCAACCTGGGCTCAATCAACACTGACCCGAGACGAACTCTCGAGCAGACAACATTCATCTAAATCGGGTCAAGGAGCGCACATTGCCGACTTCCTCTCGGCTTCATCCTCTTCCTAGCTGACGTGGATGAACTTGTGCACACGGGTGAAACCTAGCTATGCCGACTCCACGACACAAAGTACCATAATATTAAGTATAGTTAGATAAATAATAAAATATATTTAGATAATTATTATTATTTTAATTTAATTATGTTTAACCTCCTAATATAATAGAAAGAAACATGATGTGGATAACAAAGATATATACGACATACTGATCAAGTTTAGTTAGAAGGACATGCTAACTTTAGAGTAGTGATATTAGGAATAAATAATGAATACTTAACATTGAGGAGGAAGGAGCCAACAATCAATTCCTAAATTTTTTTTTACTATATCGATTAAATCTCCGATCACTCACACCGAAGCTAAGGTTGACCCATTGCATTTGATAATATAGATAGAACATTTTTTTAAAAAATATTTTGTTTATAAATTACATTACAAATGTTTTATGGAAGTTAAATATATTGATATTTATACGGGGAAGGATCCTGCTGATTTGACTCATTTATTGTTTAGCTAAGAAATATATATGATATTTCTTTTCAGAAAAAAAGAAATGCAGAATAGTACATCGAATACGATTCTAATATGTTACATAATAATAATAAATAATAATAATGATATCCATATTATATAGGAACAAATCAAGTTGGAATACTGGTGTGTTTTGGAAAATATTTATATATAAATAAATAAAATTAAAAGAAGGGTATTTTTTAGAAAAATACTTATATTTTGGATATTTTCTCATTGATACCCTCTATTTTGATTTTTCTTAAACAATATTTTTAATTTTATAATATCTAAAATACCCATCAAACATTTTCTTATAATTTTTTGCTTTTTTAATTAATTTTAACAGTTATAATACTTTCATTTGACTCATTTATAATATTTTTAATGGCATTTATGATATTTTTATTAAGATATTAAAAATACTAAATGATATCATATTGTATCTCATTAGTTATTGCTTATACAATATTATGATATCATTTTTTTTATACTTGTAGTTAGTTTGATCGAGGTAAGAGCCAATTTTAAGTATTTTTAAGTAGATTTTATAGTTTGTTTATTGTGATGGCCAAAATTCTATAGGAGGTCAAAAACTATAACACCTCCATTAGTATCACATCGGAAGTGAACAAGATTAAGATTGACTTATAAGGATCTAATGAGCGTATTATTATCAACTTCAGCTTAATTGTTTTAACCGGTGGTTTGAGCAAAATAAGTTGATATGCAAGTTAACCTGTCAGGCCCGGATCATGACAAAAATACTATAACAGGATAAATCATTAAAATAAATGAGATGGTTATAGATATTTTTAAAAAATTAGGAATACTATTTGAGATAATAAGAAATACCAATATTATTTAGAGAAATCCTTGAGTGTTTGGAAAATAATAAAATTGATTGAGTGTTTGGTAAATAATAAATATAAATTATATTTTAAAATAATAATTAAATAGTTTGTGATAACCTTATGCTTTTAATTTTTTAATATTTATTCATAGGTGAATGCATATTTTTAAATAAAAAATAAATATAAACTTAAAAAACATTTTACATGACCCACATATATAATAAATAAATAATAATTAAAAAAATATAAAATATATAAAATTTATATAAGAGAATGGGAGTGGAAACATGGGTTAGAGTTTGATAATATTATAATCTTAGAGAATGACATCGGGTATCTTTAAAAAAAAAAATTAATATCCTATAAATATTGACATTTAAATATTTTATAATGTAACATTCAAGTTAAATATG
This sequence comes from Ensete ventricosum, assembly GCA_029747655.1. Lineage (NCBI taxonomy): Eukaryota > Viridiplantae > Streptophyta > Magnoliopsida > Zingiberales > Musaceae > Ensete > Ensete ventricosum. Next base: position 5,472,289 of record JAQQAF010000001.1, on the reverse strand, counting down.
ACTTAAAAAAAAATTTATGAAACATTAATTTATTTTTAAAAATATATATCGATCCTCCATGTATATTTTGAGTTTTGGGTTGGGATTTGATTAATTTTTCGTAAACTCCAAATGGCTCAACCGATTTGAGTCCAACGACGATGTGAGGTTAGCTGGGTTGAACCCAATAGTTACCGTCCCAAAGAAGAATCACTTAACACGCATACAGTGCTGCCCTTGTTCTTGATACAACCTATGGGGCCCCTGGGGCCCAGCATCACGACAGTCTATCATCCAATAACGAAGCGGGTATATTTGTTCGGAAAGCTACAAGTTACGTTTCTGATGGCAACAGCAGTGCCAACAGGTCCCAGAATCCACGTCCTCCTCGGATATCACGTGCGTCTCACGTGACTAAGGATGAGGTGGACAGCAATGTCCCCTTGCCCTTTCCCTCTCATCGTTGTGCCAAGTCAAAAAAAAGGCTCGCGAAACTTCAAACACCGACGGTGAATCAAAGAAAACAAACTCCGCGTTTCGTCCTCCAATCATAACCGTCCAAACGCGGAAACGATCCCCATGCGGTAACTCAACGTGACAGGTGATCCCACCTACTTCATTCTGAATATTTTAATGGTCGCTTGAAAGGAACTCAAAACTGGAGGAAACAAACTCAACGGCGGCAGGGGGGCATGTGATCGAGCCCTCGGTGACATCCCTCCGTCTCTCCTCCCCAAACCCTTCGATCCCCTCCCCAAAACCCTAGAGGATATCGGTTTCCGGAGCCCTATTCCCGTTGGTCGGTCCACAATGGCGTCGAGATCTCTGCGGTCGAGCATCTCCCCTTTCCGATCGAGGAGGAGCCCTGCCCCTCCCACGGCGCACAAGCCCGGGGCTCGCCCGACCACGCCCTCCTCGTCGACCTCTTCCCGTCCGACCACTCCCTCGTCGGTGGCCAGCGTGGCGCGGCCAGCGCAGCATTCTTCCAAGTTGACCCCCGTCAGTCCTCCCCTGCCGTCCCAGCTGCTAGATCGGCCGGATTTTGCCAAGTCGAAGGAGAATGTCACCGTAACCGTCCGATTCCGGCCACTCAGGTGTTCTTCTCTTCCTCTGGCTTCAGTTTTGAGGGGTTCTTTTATTCTTGAATTGTTACGGTGTGGACAGTGGTCGGGAAATCAACAAGGGGGATGAGATAGCTTGGTACGCTGATGGGGATTACACTGTCCGGAATGAGTATAACCCGTCCATTGCTTATGGTTTTGGTTAGTGGTCCTGATTGATGTCCTTTTTTGGCGTTTTATGTTATATGTTGCTTTTTGTTTTACAGCAGCATGTCCTCATTGTTCCATCCATGAATTGATCCAATGTTTTTTGCTTCTGAGAATTTGATGCAAAGTTTTGGCTAGCGTGTTAGTTTAGGACTAGCTGAAGACAATTAGCTTTACCGATGTAGCAACTCTTTCACTAACATTTGTAGTATGTTAACAAAAAATTTAACTTCTTCCATGAAAATTTAACTTCGCAAGGCAACATATTAGCAAGTTGCTTGACCCCTCTCCTTCCTCCCGTTTTATTGGGCCGATCATTTTAAAGAAGCTGATAGTTCCTTAGCTATGATAACAAGTGCATGCGGAGCCTGAAATACTGGGAGTGGTTTTTTACTCGGTGTTCGTATATAGTTGTAAAATCTATCTGAGAATATTCTGTTTTGATGTTTGTGTTATTATTGTAGAGTATTCTCTATTAATGTTTGTATTTTCGTGATGCCTTTTCAAGACCATGAGTATGTGCATATGCATGTGTGTGTGGCCTGTAAAACATGAATTGCATGGAAAGCTACAAGTACTGGTTAATAACTGATTCAAGCTCTTAATCTAGCTTTTACTGAATCTCCATATATGCTGTCACTTATTATTTTCAAGCTTTTTTTTTATAACCTTTTTTTCTTTTTCATATTGGGGAGAGTTGAATCAGGATACTTGTGTTCTAAAAAGGAGATGGCACTTGTATGTTGCTTTAAAGGAGAGCAACAATCATAAATCCAGGTTCTGTATGATTTGCCAGAGATATGTAGACTTGAGTTGCCTAGATCAGGACTGGATACTGATTGGAGGGATGAAAGTTCCCTTTATGGTATCACACGTAAAGAGTTATTTTGATGAATTTATTGCTTTTCAGAAGGCCCTAAACCATCTGATTGGCCCAAAAATTGGTCCACTGGGGACCAATTTGAGGGACTTATAAGGTAATGACTTTCTATGAAGTGATATCAACAAAATAGTGGAAGAGAAGATAGCAAGAACTGAGAAAATGGAAAATATAAGTCAGGAATGGGGAATGTTGTTAGAAAGCTTCGTTTCTCCTCTTCAAAGCATGATAATTATTTCCATTAGTCAAACAGTCCCCATGAAACATTATACTCAGTTGCATTGTTTTTGTCCCCACAATTGCCTTGTTTTTGATCCTAGGATTTTTGGAATTAGGAGTTGCTTGTATTTGGCTTTCTTTCTCCCTTAGGTTTACCTTCGTGTTGTCACGAACGGACGTCGCTCAAGCGCAACATCTTCACTCCGTGAACCGTTCGTGCTTTTTCTTGCTTGTACATATGTTTTGCAGCTTGTTTTGCCTTGAGTTTATGTGTTTTCACCTAAGAAATGTGAGCGAAAGTAGTGTAGAAGGCTGCTGAACGGTCGTCCGCTGCATAGAGCCAAAACAGCCCAAAACAGCCCTGTTTTTGGGTCTTTTTCGTGTGCCACGACAATCTTTTTGAGCAGTGCGAAATGTCTGCCATTTCAGCACCTTGGAACCCCCCGGGTGGCACCGGGCTGGATGGGGCTCCGGGTATATGTCGGGCGTAGGCGTTCATCAGCAATTGAACTTGTCTTGCGTTCGATACCTTGGGAACCGTCGTTTGCGGACTTGCGACCGTTCCTACAACCCTCCAAAGTCCTATTTCGCTCTCTCTCTCTTTTCTCAGCTGCACTCAAGGTGTTCGACAAATTGCTTGTATAGCTTTCCGCTTTGCGAGACGTCGGGACGTGTCCGTCGCTCGCTTCCAAGTTAATCAACTTCTTCTTTGCAGGTCCTACGGGACCTTAAGAGGTTGTCAGAGGGTTGACCCTGTGCGGACAGATAACGCTTTGGGCGTTCCATGACTTAGGCAATCCCAGCTAAGTCAAAAACAGTGGGCAAGGTTGCTTCACGACTTAGGCAATTTCAGCTAAGTCTTCGGGAGGGCCGCAAGGGTGCCGCACGGCTTAGGCAAATTTAGCTAAGCCCGTGACAGTGTGGTATCAGAGCAGGCAAGCAATTCGTACGAACAACGAAGAAGATTCGCAATTTCGCCATGGTGAGATATCGTGGTGAATCGGGCAAGATGGGGCAAGCGAGACCTTTGCTCCAAGCAACCGCAGGTGGGCTGCAAGTGCAAACTCGCTCGCAAACTGCTGGAGCCGCTCATGAGGAGCACGACAGTGAACAAGACGAGCGTGAAGTTGGGTGTTCTCCGCGAGGGGAGGAGGCGCCATCTGGAGCGCCAACCGGGAAGAAGGGCCACAGAGAGAGACTTACACTGGCGGAAACTCGCCTCGATGTTCTTGAAGCGAGCGTGGAGGAACTCTACCAAGGCCAAGGAAGGCTACTTGGGGTAAAGAGCTCGCAAGAAGAAGCTGAAACTCGGATCGAGAATGTTGAATCCCTGGTTGATCAACTGACAGAGGACACCAAAGATTCCGTACGACATCTACATGAAGTTGTGGCGAAACTCACGGCTAAGGTGATGGTGTTAACAAGGACTCTTGATGCGGGAGGGAACAACACCCGCGCTGCGCCACCACAACACTTCAGAGCACCGGAGCCGCAGTGCTATGGAGGTGCTAGGGATGCCAAAGAGCTTGAAAATTTCTTGTTCGACATGGAACAGTATTTTCGTGCTACAAGGCTCGACTCTGAAGAAACCAAAGTTGCGATAGCAACAATGTATCTGAAGGGGGATGCAAAACTTTGGTGGCGAACCCGTTGGGAAGAGATCCAACAAGGCCGATGTCGAGTGGATACATGGGGAGACTTGAAGCGAGAGTTGAGAACTCAGTTCTTGCTTGAGAACACAGAGTTTGTCGCAAGAAGGAAACTGAGACAACTCCGCCAGAGTACAACAATCCGAGACTATGTGAAACAATTTTCAGCACTGATGCTGGATATTCGGGGCATGTCTGAGAAAGACAATCTATTCAGCTTCCTCGATGGCTTGAAGCCATGGGCACAACAAGAACTACATCGGAGGAATGTCACTGACGTAGTCGGGGCAATTGCAGCCGCTGAAAGGCTGACTGACTTTGTTTCTTCGGAGGATTCGAGAAAGAAGAAACACTCTTCGGGAAATCGCCCATCTAAATACTCTCGAGCGAAGGAGTCTGGTGGCGAGCAAAAGAAGAAGAATTTCCACAAGGGACCAGGCTCAAGAGGTAGAGTCCCAAAGTCTAGTGGATGCTTCTTGTGTGGAGGATCACACAAAGTGAGAGAGTGCCCACAAAAACAGGCACTCAATGCTTTAACATCATCGGTTCTATCCCGTAAGTCAGACAAGGCAAAGCTATCGCCCTTAGTTCGAGCAGTTCTGACTCCAGTAGCGACAGTGAGGCGTCGCAAGGACCCAGGATGGGAGCAATGCGTTTGTTGAATGCGTTACGGGGTCAAGTGGGGGAGAACACAAAAGCAAAGCCACTGAAGGCAGGAAACAACGAGTTGATGTATGTGGACATCAAGCTTAATGGCCAAACAACCCGTGCAATGGTAGACACGGGCGCGACCTATAATTTTATTGCCGATCGCGAAGCTAAGCGACTGAGATTACTCTTGGAGAAGAGCCCAAGTCGTATGAAGGCGGTGAATTCGGAGGCAAAGCGGATCTCCGGACAAGCGAAAGGGATCCCCATCAAGATCGGGACATGGAGCGGGAGCACAAACTTGATGGCAGTGCCACTAGACGACTTCCAAGTGATTCTCGGAATGGAGTTTATGCACGCAGCGAAGTTGGTGCCAGTACCGTTCCTGAACTTCTTGTGTCCAATGGGAGGTGACGATCCCTGCATGGTTCCAGTTTCTCGGGGAGGAACCAAGGACCTACAACAAATATCGGCTTTACAATTGAAGAAAGGGGTACGAAAAGGTGAATCAACCTTTGTAGCGGCTATGAAGCTGGAGACACTTGATGGGGAAGCCATTCAGGAACCTGCTATTGTGGCGAACATCCTGAAGGAATTCTCGGATGTGATGCCAACTGAGTTGCCGAGAACTCTACCACCACGTAGAGGCGTGGATCACCGGATTGAGCTGGAGCCGGGAATTAAGCCTCCAGCGAGACCACCATACCGCATGGCCCCTCCAGAGTTGGCGGAATTGAGGAAGCAGTTAGATGAACTGCTAAGCGGTGGTCTCATCCGCAGTTCCAAAGCACCTTTCGGAGCTCCAGTCCTCTTTCAGAAGAAACAAGATGGGAGTCTCCGATTATGCATCGATTATCGAGCCCTTAACAAGATGACGGTGAAGAACAAGTACCCTATCCCGCTCATCGCGGACTTGTTCGATCAATTGGGCAAGGCAAAGTACTTCTTCAAACTCGACCTTCGATCGGGGTATTGGCAGGTGCGCATTGCAGAAGGTGATGAGGCAAAGACTACCTGTGTGACCAGGTATGGAGCATTCGAGTTTTTGGTGATGCCTTTCTGCTTAACCAATGCTTCGGCCATATTCTGCACTCTAATGAACCAGCTGTTCAAGGAGTATCTGGACAAGTTTGTGGTCGTCTACTTAGACGATATCGTCGTCTATAGCCAAACACTTGAGGAGCATGTGGGACACCTCCGAACAATTTTCAAAGTTCTCAGGGAGAACACGTTGTTCGTGAAGAGGGAAAAGTGCTATTTTGCCCAAACGGAGATTTTGTTCTTGGGGCATCGTGTCGGCAATGGTTCCATCCGAATGGACCAGTCTAAGGTGCAAGCTGTGGCGGACTGGCGAACACCAAAGAAGGTACCAGAGTTGAGATCCTTCCTTGGGTTCGTCAACTATTATCGGCGCTTCATAGCGGGGTATTCGAAGCGCGCAGCTCCGTTGACGGAGTTGTTAAAGAAGGAGCAGTCCTGGAGATGGTCGGACAAATGTGAGGTGGCATTTCAAGACCTAAAGACTGCTGTGTTAGAGGAACCTGTACTCAGATTGCCGGACTATGGAAAGTCATTTGAAGTCCATACAGATGCTTCTGATTTTGCTATTGGAGGAGTTCTTATGCAGGAGGGTCATCCGGTGGCCTACGAGAGTCGTAAGCTCAACGAGACCGAGCGGCGATATCCTGTGCATGAGAAGGAGATGACAGCGGTGGTCCACTGTCTACGAGTGTGGCGACACTACCTTCTGGGAGCACCATTTGTGCTAAGGACAGACAATGTCACATTGAGTTACTTCCAAACTCAAAAGAAACTCTCCCCAAAGCAAGCACGATGGCAAGACTTCTTGGCTGAGTTCGACATGATAATGGAGTACAAGCCCGGAAAAGCAAATGTCGTGGCCGATGCATTGAGTCGGAAAGTGGAGCTAGTGAATGCTATACAGTTGGAGGGCGGAGGCCAAGCAAGTCAATTGCGCTCCAACTTCCTTTCCAGGATCAGGGATGGACTGCACCGAGATCCTCAGGCAGTAACCCTGATGCAACTCGTCAAAGAGGGCAAGGCACGACGATTTTGGGTCCAGGAGGGACTCATCTATACCAAGGGGAATAAAGTTTATGTTCCGCGAGCGGATAACTTGAGGCGTGAACTCCTGAAAGAGTGTCACGATTCCCTTTGGGCTGGACATCCGGGTATCCACCGAACAATGGCTCTCGTGGAGAGGGCCTTCTATTGGTCGAAAATGGGGACAGATGTGGAGGAATATGTTCGAACATGCCTTACTTGTCAACAAGACAAGGTAGAGCAGCAGAAGCCAGTGGGACTTTTGGAGCCGCTGCCCGTATCAGAAAGGCCTTGGGAGAGCATTTCCTTGGACTTCATATCAAGCTTGCCCGCAGTAGGGGGACTTGGATCGATACTCGTGGTAGTTGATCGGTTTTCGAAGTATGCAACATTTGGTGCTGCACCCCTACATTGCTCAGCGGAGGAGGCGGCTAAGCTGATGATGAAGAATGTGGTGAAGTTTTGGGGAGTCCCACACAACATCATTAGTGATCGAGATTCTCGGTTCTTGGGACGATTCTGGACCGAGTTGTTCAAGTTGTTGGGATCTAAATTATACTTCTCCACAAGCCTCCACCCCCAAACGGATGGCCAAACAGAAAGAATCAACTCGCTCTTGGAGCGATATCTTCGGTACTACGTAAGTGCCAACCAACGAGATTGGGTGAAGCTGTTGGACATAGCCCAATTCTCCTATAACTTGCAGCGGAGCTCTGCATCCAACAAGAGCCCATTTGAGATTATTACGGGACAACAGCCATCAACTCCTCATACCCTGGTTATTGGCTATACAGGGAGTAGCCCATCAGCCTATCACTTTGCAAAGGAATGGCATGACAATGCAGATATTGCGCGGGCTTACTTGGAGAAGGCGGCCAAGAAGATGAAGAAGTGGGCAGACTTGGGGAGGCGACCACAAGAGTTTAAAGTGAGCGACATGGTGTTGGTGAAGCTCCAACCAGCATCACTCCAGTTCTTTAGGCACAGAGTGCACAAAGGATTGGTGCGCAAATATGAAGGGCCTTTCCCAATCATCAGCAGGGTAGGCAATGTCTCATACAAGTTGCAACTGCCAGCATGGTTCAGAATTCATAACGTCTTCCATGCGAGCAACTTGAAAGCCTACCACTCAGATCCGCAAGATGATTCTCGAAATGTTCCAACTCGACTACCCCCCACCAGAGCCTCTTACGAGAAGCGAGTTGAAACTATTCTAGCGGATCGCAAGATAAAGCTACCCAATGGAGCACATCAAATTGAGTACTTGGTGAAGTGGCAAAAGCTTCCTCAAACAGAAGCCAGTTGGGAGCTAGAAGATGCCCTACGACATGAAGAAGCTCGCGTCAAAGCCTACCAACAAGCGTCGACGAGGGCGTCGACAATTTAAGTGGGGGAGAATGTCACGAACGGACGTCGCTCAACCGCAACATCTTCACTCCGTGAACCGTTCGTGCTTTTTCTTGCTTGTACATATGTTTTGCAGCTTGTTTTGCCTTGAGTTTATGTGTTTTCACCTATGAAATATGAGCGAAAGTAGTGTAGAAGGCTGCAGAACGGTCGTCCGCTGCATAGAGCCAAAACAGCCCAAAACAGCCCTTTTTTTGGGTCTTTTTCGTGTGCCACGGCAACCTTTTTGAGCGGTGCGAAATGTCAGCCATTTCAGCACCTTGGAACCCCCCGGGTGGCACCGGGCTGGATGGGGCTCCGGGTATATGTCGGGCGTAGGCGTTCATCAGCAATTGAACTTGTCTTGCGTCCGATACCTTGGGAACCGTCGTTTGCGGACTTGCGACCGTTCCTACAACCCTCCAAAGTCTTATTTCGCTCTCTCTCTCTTTTCTCAGCTGCACTCAAGGTGTTCGACAAATTGCTTGTATAGCTTTCTGCTTTGCGAGACGCCGGGACGTGTCCGTCGCTCGCTTCCAAGTTAATCAACTTCTTCTTTGCAGGTCCTACGGGACCTTAAGAGGTTGTCAGAGGGCTGACCCTGTGCGGACAGGTAACGCTTTGGGCGTTCCATGACTTAGGCAATCCCAGCTAAGTCAAGAACAGTGGGCAAGGTTGCTTCACGACTTAGGCAATTTCAGCTAAGTCTTCGGGAGGGCCGCAAGGGTGCCGCACGGCTTAGGCAAATTTAGCTAAGCCCGTGACAGTGTGGAAGCCAAGTCCTTCAAAGACTATCGTTTAAGTGAATTCAGGAAGCAACATAAGAAATAGGAGATTATAAGCATACAATCACTGATTTGCTCATTTACTCTCCTACATCAAATGTAACATAAACCATAAAATTTATATAAAATCACAAAATGAAGATTGCTAAATAAATTTAAAAAACCAGACATAAACCTTTACATCTCATTCTTTTACCCAAACTAAACCTGATTGATGCTTTTGTTGTGCCAAGTCTTTTGTTTAATGAATGTAACCAGCAAGCTGTTTGGGTTCTTGCTATTGCTTGATCAATGAATTAACTGGAACTTTGAAATCATTACAGAAGCAAGCCTTGGGCTCGTGCAACATTTCTCATCTATGATTCTTCTGCAAATGGAACTGATTATTTTGCATTTTGATTCCTGCGGTAGTTTGTTCTGCTTGTTTCTTTGCTTCTTAGACTTTTAGTAGATAGTGCCGATGTCTCTAGTTTGGCCTTTGCATTTCTATGTTTCAAAACTATTCATGTTAACTGTTCTCTGATTTTATCAAAATTAGCAATTTGATCATGCATTAGTTTCTAAAAGGTCCATGCCCAAGATATTTTCATTTATGTCTTTAATCTTGTAGCTCTAATTGTTATTACATGCATTTTTAGTTTTTCATAGTTGCCATGCTCCCGCCTCCATGCCTATACATTTAGATAAAGATATATTTTAATTTTTTTTCAGATAGAGTATTCGGACCAGCAACCACTACTCGTCATGTCTATGACGTTGCTGCACAGCATGTTGTAAGTGGTGCCATGGAGGGAATTAATGGTATCTTCTATTCTAATTCAAAGTTACCTTTTGTATGAACTTGAAATAACAATTTGCATGTCTGTTATGCCATGGTCTGAGAGCTATCTAATCAATTTGATTGTGGCTATTGACTTGATGCAAACAGAAAGTTTCTATGCTTCAGACTGTGTGATTGCAACATATTCTGAAGCATGATTCAGTGATATCATTGCTGAACTGCTTTCATCTGTTTCTAATGTGTTTTTGATGAAATAAAAAATCATATACTAGGAATAAAGGCATTTAACAAGAAGCTCTGTCCCTATTTTGATTTGGTCTTATATATTAAAATCTATTGAATTTTTCTCCTTAGCAATTATGCTCTATCCCCAATTTGATTTGGTCTTATATATTAAATCTGTTGAAGTGTTTTCCTTAGCAACTATTTATTTACATTCAACTATAACTTGCTGCAGGAAGCCTAGGGATAATATTTTTGTGAGCATTGCTAATCTTGTACAAGTAGTGACATTGGGAAAATACAATAACTTAGTAACTCAAATTGTTCTACTGGAAGTATATTGTGACTTTTAATGATATTGACTTTGTAGACTAATGATGCTGTAGACTGAATGTTGTATTTACAGTAGATTGGTTTCATTGTCAAAGTTTTATCTTACAATAAAAATGAAATTCAATGCCTCAAAGCTTTTTCAATTTATTGATTCATATGGGATGAAAATTTTGTAGTTTACTGGTTTGATTTCAATCTTCTATCCAATGATTTCTTGATCTGGCACACCAAGCTTTATGGTCTTCCATTACAGGACCAGTTGTTCCAGATGTATTCGTGTCTTGCACTTTGGTTTTCCATAAAATCTTGGACTCAGTATAACTGTTGTTATACTGGAGAGTGAGCTTTGGTGTCACAATTTCATGAATCTGTTATGCTTGATTATATTGCAGGTACTGTTTTTGCCTATGGTGTTACTAGTAGCGGAAAGACCCATACCATGCATGTAAGTCTTTGCTTTATTTTACAGTTTTATTATGTTTTAGCTACACAAATACTTTATGATCTTTGACGCTTGGTTAAATAGGATCTGGTACATATGTGGTTCCTCGATGGACTTGGAGGATTCATAAGACAAAGTGTATTTATTGGTCTGAAAAGTATGCTTATGTTATACATTTTTACTCTAATTATACTTATGTAGGATTGCACATTTTCCTTTTACAATTTTATTGGTTCCCCGACCACCATTCTGGTTTTCCTCTCTTGGAAATTTTACCACCATTGAAATTTTTGAAAAAGGTAAGTGGCCTACATATTGAAAAAAATCACAACGGCTATCATCCTGGACCTGGAAAAACCATGCAAAATGGACTGTCTAGACAAACTGTAACTTGTTTTTTTAAACTTTTTAATCAAGTTTAGTGGTAAAACTATTTGAAATTTCTATCAAAGTCGCAAACAGCATATTGTATCACAACCTCATTGTCCAAATAGTGGAAATGGTTTGGTTTAGTATTGGGTAAGTGTCCCATGCATCATTACCACTTGTTGGTTTTGTATAGGTCATGCTCCTTATGCATCAGAATCGTTGTTGTCGTTTGTTTCGACACATTAGACTTTCTACTGTACACTTTAGCTTTTATTATTTAGTTGGCATCTTTGGTATTATTCTGTTATCTTTAACATGGAAGATTGTTTGTTTGTTGATCTAGTTTGTATTTCTGAATTGTGCTTGCTTGTTGACTTTGTTTGCAACATTAGTTGACTTAAACAACGCGACACATCTGTCATCTCAACACATGATTGATCTGTAGCATGGTCAATATGTGGTTCTTCAAGATGCCCACTAAATATCAATTTTTTTTGAGAAAAAATTGTTTTATGATTTGTTGGAAAACACATGTACTCTGTACCTTAATATGCAACTTATAATTCTCAGAATACTGTGTCATTTTGAAAATATGGAATATTTTGATTAGCTATCTAAGATGTTTATAGACAAAATTTTGGAATAACTACTTTGACATGTTTTCCTTTTTTGTCGTAAGTGATTAAACTCAACTAGAAATAACTTTTAGGTAGCCACTTCAGTGAATTTACTTAACTCCCCTCTTCTTGGTGTCACAACTATTAGAAACTTATTTAGAATGCTGCAATTTACACAAAAAGAATAATATTCAGGGAAACTACTGTGTTTAGTAAGAGCTAATTAGTATGTCAGACAATTTTAATTTCTTGAACATAAACATAATGACTAGTTGTTGCCATGCTTTTCTTGCATGTTGGATTCCATACATTTCATTTTACATATTAATGCTTGAAAGTAGAGATAATTTTGACATGGGTTTACAGATAACCAGTTACAACTGAGTATGCAAGTATTCAAATTTGCTAATTGTGAAAGTTTTGTCTACTCATTTATGAGTTAAACTTAATTCCTTTGTTCTGAATTACATCACTGGGAACATATGAATCATTTTGTCTCCTAATGTTGGCTGGGTCTAAGTAATGCTTCTCCCCTATTTCTCAATGTTGATAACTTTGAATGAATATTTTTGGAATTCTTTAGCATTTCTTTAACTGTTCTGTTTTCACATGATTATATGATTTTGTCGGTTCAATTTCTGCCGTTGATCTATTTTACCGTGCTTAATGAGAGATGATAGTAAAAGATTCACGTAGCTGACTCAGACAGATAGTTGAGACATTACAATGTTTGTTGTCATTATTTTCTTTTGCTGCCCCTAAACAATCATTTTGTTTTATTCCAGGGTGACCAAAAATCACCTGGTATCATCCCGTTGGCCATTAAGGATGTATTTGGCATTATTCAAGAGGTGAGAGATGTCTGTATATTTAGTTGGTCATGTTTGTATGTGCCATTCTTTTTGCTTTATAGGTCTCATTTGTCTTTCCATCTCAGACACCTGGACGAGAATTTCTTCTCCGTGTTTCATACCTTGAAATATACAATGAGGTAGCTTTTTTTTAAGTCTGTATGAATGATCATTTATGAAGCTTATGTGCTAACTTTTCTTTTTGGTGATAACAAGCTATTATGATTTCCACATTTGAAAATTTTGACTTCTCAAATTGTTTGGTGATATACTCGGAAGTGTTTGGATAGTTTGAACTATTTCTCTTAAATACATGACAGAGGAATTATATTTTTTGTTTTTCCCTATACATTATGGTTTCTATGTGATTGCCATTGGATTTGACTACTCACATCACATACGTGTATAAATCTTTTTCTTTTTGCCAGAAGTAACAAATACTGTAATAGGGTTTTAAATTTTAGCTGCAGCACCCATATCAGATCCTTACTAAATTACAACCTTTATTTTCTGTTACTTGGTACACGAACAAGAAAATATTACAAGATTGTTTGATATGTCTGTACTGATTGATACATTCCGCGGACCAATATACCAGTATGGTTGTTATTGGTTGGTATGCCACAATATTTGAAGCCATGCATATATTTCTGTTTCCTGAAAGTCCATACCTAGGACTTGTTAGGAAGATATGCAAAATGACTGCTACACTATTGTTGTTACTTTTGAGAGTTTTTCCTGAATGGCAGCAACTATGCTTTAACTATATTGCATGCTGTAGAAAAACAATTAATTAATCAGCTCTTGATTCAAGTTCAAGAATACAAAGTGATTCCTAATCCTTTAATGAGTCTATTGGAACTTTATCTGAAGCTGTTTAGAAAAACTGTGACAGCAAGCAATTGTGGTAATGAGGACAAGACAAGTAACTATGTAATAAGAAGGATTCTTTTTTATAAATACAATTCCTGTTAATGTACTCCGTATTGTGCTTGATGTTTGAACTGAAAGGTTATAAGAAATTAGGAATGCTGACTGCTGAAGAAGAATAAGTATGTTACCTTTTGCTTTTTGCTCTTTTTATCAGTGCTGCTTGTTGGCTGGATTTGCTTCTTTGACAATGGGCAATGTTGTAGTATATCTAGGTTGTTTATGTATTTGTGCTTTAGTTCAGGCTGAAGAATATTTGCTTGCTGGCTTTCTGTAGACATATACCAGATTACATTTCCTTGTTCTAAAGATTTCTAAGCTATATCTCCATTGATGTGGCAAACATACTCCTGGCTGCATGCCTTTTGATATTTCTTCATCAAAAAATGATTTTGCACTATTATATATAAGTGGTAGTGTACCAATTAAAGTATAACTAGCTTTGTCACATATAATGCATTTTTAATTTTCAAATTGGCATAGACATGGGTCCACAATGTAAACTAGCATATTCTTTTTTTTGCTTCATTTGTTTTCAAAGTATTAATTTCGTTCTCAGTAGTATAATTGTTTCTCTAATACTCTTTTGTTTTCTCCTTTACAGGTTATCAATGACTTGCTTGATCCAATAGGGCAGAATCTTAGAATAAGAGAAGATTCACAGGTATTGCTTATGACTGTGTGATATCAATGACTGTTTTCACGTATTTAATATTATTGGTGAAAAAAAACAAGGTAGACTTCTCTCTGCTGGTCAAATTGATGTAGTGTTCCATACCATATAGCTATATGTTTAGCCGACTTTGTTTCGGTCTAGATAACTTAGTAACCAATTGAGCAGACATGTAAAAGCAGCTGAATTTGTGACTAATATTAAGGCTTATGGTGTTTAGGGAAGGTAGATTAGGAGGAGGCTTGGAGGATTAATTTGCTAAAATCTATGGAGTAAAGTTGTCCAATTTTAATATCTTTCAGCAATTTGATCCTAATACTTCTGGTTAAATAAGCCACCTAAGGGTTTTTTAAACTGAAAAGTCCAGGCTCTCAGATGTGCAGTCAAATGTGGAAGGTGAGTTGCTGCGTTCGATTGAACTAATTAGATAATAATTTTCTGGATACATAGTTCCAGACATTTTAGGTTTTGAAAAACTGATATGGTACACCAGATTACTGTCAATATTGCCCAAGTCATTTTAGGTATTGGATAATTTCTTGGCCTTATAACCAGACATCATTCAGAATTGGCTAGCATCGTTGAACACAAAGAGTTGGGCTATTTGGCCAATAGTATCAATTTGACAGCCTCAAAAGAAGAAAAAGCAGAGGGGACAAGCATAATGTTAGGAAGAATAAGAAATCTAGATGAAAAAAAGAAAAGAAACTTGTTATTACTGGTGCTTTTGTTATTTGCTGCAAGCCTGCAACTATCATGTTTATTGTCTGCCATTATTGTTAAAATGTTTGCTGTATAAGAGGCAATAAAAGATATAGGAAAAGGTTGTATAGTATAATATAATTATTTTCTAATAAATTTATGACATTTACTTTTTATGAATTATTCTGCATCAATTTTCAGTTATTTAAATTATTTTGTTTGTCAAAATTTTTATTTATTTAAAGTTTTATTTTTTTGAAATGTACAGAAAAAGATTTTAACATATAATATTTTTATGTTCTCGAATTTTAATTTATCTATGTTTATTTTTTTGTAACTTTTATATACTCTTATCAATTTTGAGTTATATTTAGATGGGTAAATTTTGGCTGCACACCCTCAGTCTCTCAAGTTTATAGATGATAAGAACTTCTTAAGTTTTTGATCATAAGGGTAAAGTTCTATATAATTATTTAAGATGAAAAATTATTATACTCATTTAATAACTTCTTATGTTATAGACTATAAAAAAGAGTAAGTGGTGAAAAGTTTATTATCATGGACCATATAAAGTAGTACCAAATTAACAATATTAGTTCGAGGGTTATGCATATCATGTTTGTGATCACTTTTCATGCTTATGCATACAACAAATGAGCATTAGATTTTGTTTTGTAGGCATAGTAAAAACTCATATTAAGGCCACATAGCCTTATGTGGTGCTATTATATAACCACATACGAACGTGTGATCCGTTGATCGTGTAGACCACCTTTTATAACACTGATGAGCCTGATTGAGATGGACTAAAGTTGTAGGAATCTCACATTGTTGTTGGAACCAATATCTTGACTTAGTCGTGGTCATGGAACTCGGTTTTTCTTAGGTGCTGGATGTACCAGTCCGGGGGTGTAGCCAAATGCATGGATTCAAATACCTACCACCCGCAATTAGGGTGGTCCTATTTGGTCTAACTAAAAATAAAAAATAAAAAGTTGAAATTAGGGCTCGCAAACCTGAGCCCTCTTCTTGTTGTTGTCCGCCAATGCTTAACGCCCCTTCTCATTGTCATTTGCTGCCACCTCTCTCCTCTCTTCTCGTTGTTGTTTGCCGCTCCTTGTCTCCGCTCTTCTCACTTCCGATTGCTGTCGTCTACCTCCCATCATTTGGTTTCACCACTCGTTGACCTTGTTGCCCCTCACGACCAAGGTTATACTTAATACGCTTCTCCTCTTCCTCCACCGCCTTCTCTTATTCCTTCCTCTTCTATCTTCTTCTTACTTCTCTTCCTCCATCGCGTCCTTGTTTTCCATCCTCTTCCTCCCTCTTCTTCCTTCCTCTTCCTCCTTCCTCCATTGGCACATCTTCCTTTCTCTTATTCTTCTTCCTCTTTGAGCCTTTGGTACAGGTCGGTGTACCATGTTGGTACATACATGCTAGTGTACGACGTCGGTACCTCAGAAGTGCAGACATGTCAATTTGTTGGGCGTATCCACATCGGACACAAATATGTTGCCAACACGATCAAACCTTCTTATTTATTTATTTATTTTTAATTTTTGGATGTATTTGTGTTAGACACTTCCTTCTCCAACACTCGTCCTCATTGCTCTCGTGCCCTTCCTTGTGTGACACTCACGGCTAGCATGGCCATAAGGAATGAAATCGAGGGAGTTTAGGGATTTCTTAACAAACCTAGAGGATCATGGGTATTACCGATAGCAAAGCGTGATGCTGCAACAAGGCAGAATGCATGGTGGTGAAACTGATGCCAATGAAAATCACGATGGGGATGGGCTTTGCCCCCTGAGTTGGCTGCAGTGACGTCAACGGAGAAGTTGTCGGGTTTAGAGCAGTTCTCGAAGACAAGGAGAAGGCTTGGATGGGGGAATGGTAGCACTGTTGTGGGTTGGAGGCGGAGGGGAATAGGATTCCATAGAAAAATACTTGTGTCCTATGATTGGGTTTAGGGCAACGAGACCTGGTGTTCTATGATTGGATTTTTAAACTTCTGCTTGCTCGTAACCCAAACACCTGATCCGTATCACACATGGGAAGATGAATGAACTGCTAGTTTGTGTGACCATGAAACATTAGCCAACCAATTTTTGATCGACAACTGAACAATTATTTGGGGGTTAATGTTGTTGTGAAATATGTCTTGAAAGGCCATGATCGTGGAGTCAATTGGGCATCTTTCCATCCTACCTTCACTCGTATTGTTTTAGAATGGTTACGTGATATTAACATCTTTGTTAGCATGAAATATTAGGAAGCAATCTACAGAAACTGATCTAATATAATTCTAGAATTGCTTTTATTGTTTCCATCATTTCATTTGAATATATATATATATATGTATACACACATTCACACTCACAAACACACAAACATATCCTCGCCGTGTTCGAGTTCTAATATTTTTTTTAAATGGTATGTCTCCGCGTTTGTGTTGTCTCCTGTGTATGTATGTATGTATGTATATACACACACACACACTCACAAACACACAAACATATCCTCGCCGTGTTCGAGTCCTAATATTTTTTAAAAATGGTATGTCTCCGCGTTTGTGTTGTGTCCTGTGTCTGTGTCCGTGTTTCTTAGGTCGTTACATGTTCATGTACCATATGTTGATACTGTTGATGCACTATATGTTGGTACATATCACTATTTCGTATGTCTGTGCATGCAAGTATTGGATGGTACATGCCAATCTGGTGAAGAGCTGGTACAAAATTGCAGTCCTTAATCATGGTATTGCTCCAAGTGCATTGGATGTACAGGCGCATGCTAACATGCACTGCGGTGGTTC
Organism: Ensete ventricosum; assembly: GCA_029747655.1. Taxonomy (NCBI): domain Eukaryota; kingdom Viridiplantae; phylum Streptophyta; class Magnoliopsida; order Zingiberales; family Musaceae; genus Ensete; species Ensete ventricosum. Next base: position 5,454,676 of record JAQQAF010000001.1, on the reverse strand, counting down.
ACATAGTGCAGTATGAAATATGCTTATGACAGATAGCAGTATCTAAGACATGCCCTAGATGACAGTAGTTGCTGGATCTAAGGGAAATCATTAACATGTAACTAGGGGCTTCATGCATGCACTATATGTTGGTACATATCACTATGTCGTATGTCTGTGCATGCAAGTATTGGATGGTACATGCCAATCTGGTGAAGAGCTGGTACAAAATTGCAGTCCTTAATCATGGTATTGCTCCAAGTGCATTGGATGTACAGGCGCATGCTAACATGCACTGCGGTGGTTCACATAGTGCAGTATGAAATATGCTTATGACAGATAGCAGTATCTAAGACATGCCCTAGATGACAGTAGTTGCTGGATCTAAGGGAAATCATTAACATGTAACTAGGGGCTTCATGCATGCCCTGATCATTGGGGTTGCTGTAATTAAAGGGAAACATTAAGTTTGGTAAAGCACTTAAATGGAGGAAGTGCCTTTCCTCAAACTTGTGTTACAATAAAAGATGAAGTTGCTGATACATGGCATGCATTTTGTTCTATGCCATTGACTACAACGTACAGATGTTTACCATTTGCTTTGCTTGGGGTTTGTCTGTTTTTCAGTGTAGTCATTGTTACGATGCTGTATGACTGACATTATTTTATATTAAAAGCAGATTTTAATAAAGCATATTGTGATTAGATTTAATTTGCTGACGGTAGTAATCCATCATTTCCTTTCAGCTGAATCTTTGATTCTTCAGGTCTCTGTTTCAAGCATCATGTTATGATTATTATGGTCAATATCTGGATCGATGGTATTATGAATTTTTTTTATTAAGATTTGTTAAAGCTTCACTAAGTTCTCAATGTTTGTCTGACATAAAGGGAACTTATGTGGAAGGAATTAAGGAAGAAGTGGTCCTCTCTCCAGCTCATGCTCTTTCCTTGATAGCAACCGGTGAAGGTACCTCAATATAGTGAATTTTTAGCTTAGTTGTTAAACTCACTGGGTCTTGTAATATGTTTACTATAATTAAGAAGCTTCAACCAATTCCTTTCATTATTAATTTCATCTTTTTGGTGTATGGGATTGGCACAATTCCTATCGCCTAGATAAGAAAACTTGGCTTTAATTTTGCATATCTTATTGTCCTATTGGCTATGTTGACAAGTCAAGTGATCAAACTGACTTGTTTATTCTAACATTTTTTTTTCTCGTATGGTTTGCTTGCTTTTGCTTTATACTGTTGTTTAATTGGTGTTGATATGTTTATATAGTTTGTGGAAACCCATGACTAGTTTCCTTGTAGTTCCTGTGAATCCTTGCCGCCATTGTGTTGTCTATATTTACATAAGCAATTGCCATGGTTGTCATGATTGTTTTTTGCCACTGGTATCATTGGTGACTGGTATGTGATTTGGGGACTATATTGGAGGTTTGAAGACTTGCTATAAGTTGCGTTAGACTGAAAATGTTTGGTTATTGTTCACTATTTTCAGCTAGACATACATATTTGTTGAGCAGGACTCTGATCATTAACATTATATATGACTTGAGCCTGTCATCCTCATTTCAGATTATGGAAAATGGAGCCTGAAATCTGTTTTAGATAATATGTATGCATGTGTCTGCGAATTTCCTCATCTATATGCATTCTTGTCTTGCATGTGGTTTCTGTTTTTACTGGACCCGTTGTAATTATCCTTGGTGCTTATAAGTATTCTTTCACATATTCTTCATTTTGTTTTCTTTTGTAAAGTTTGCTTTTTAATTGTGTGGTTCTTGAATTCACTATTTAAATCCTTACATTCTATTAGCCAATTGTCTATGTCTTTCGACTGCTTTAGTGCCATTGACTTCAAAACAGTACTTTGTTGCAGAGCACAGACATGTTGGTTCTAATAATGTTAATCTAGTCAGTAGCCGGAGCCACACTATTTTCACATTGGTAAATATCTTTACTATTTTATCAAAGTGACATTTACTAATTCTGGGGTTTTTCTATTTCTTTTCCAAGCTTGCTAGACATTCATGAATTTTGTTTTCCTTAAGAGTTTATTGATGAAAATTTTGACTTATGGAGGATTCCTATGCTTTTTACAGTTCAACAACTTTCTGAAGCTTTAGAATGCTTTGGTCATGCACCTGTCTTTTATGTTCATTTTCTTAATAAAATTTGGTTGTTGATCTATAACTTCTTGTCTTCAGTTTTTCCTTTGCCCGTTATATTCTTTGGAGAAGAAAGAGTAAGGCTAATCACTGAGATAAGCATCACATGTCATTGGTAGCTGGTAATATGATTCATTCTAGACTTGGTCATTATGCATCTTGAGATAACTCATTGCACAATTATTAGTTTGGATAAATTGGTTTTGGAGAATTATGTGAAGATTAATTTGACCACGTAAAAACTACAACAATATAAGAAATGTTGTTGAGTTGGAACTGATTTGGGACATATTTTAAGATATTACAACTTATGATAAAGGATGCAGGTTTTAAAAATGATGCTTGTTAAGTTTGTATTTGGGTGTATAATTTTTCTAAAAGACTGAAGACCTTGAAGAGTACTGAGAATATTGGATGTGTTCCCTGTGTGCGGATGCAAGTATTTGGTGGGAATTGAGTTCATATGGATAAAAATGATACAACTGTTCTAATAGGAACTAATGGTATAAAATAGTAGGAATGAAGGTAATTAAATTATTGGCTGGAGAGAAAGCAGACACTGACGTAGTGCATTCTTATGTTTTAGAATTCCATCACAATGCAGGCGACAGTTCTTTGCTTGAGACAAGAAAATCCAAGAGAAGCCTTATAGTCTATTCATTGGAAAACTCGCCAAACCATAGTTCTTGGCCTAACCATTTCTCCTTTTTTTATTTGGTGTCAATGTCCTTAAGCATTCAAGATTTGCTTGAAGGGGCATGTTGCATTAGGATTCCTTCACAGTAGACTTGCTCAATCTATCTTGACCCAGCTTGTCTCTGATTGCCGCACCAGCAATCTTTAGATGGTCACAGAAAGTCTGACAGATTTGATGCTCAAAGTAACCTGCATGACTTTGATTTATTCAAGTGTCACTGATGATGAATTCATATTATTTATTCATAAGGTGGCTTCCTTTTGTTGGCAACTTAGATTTTCCCTAATTAGTAAAAGAACCCCTGTACATGATTCTAGCACCAGTCTTTCTCTGATGTGGGATCTGGGGATGGCTAGATTTACTTGGATTTAGTTTCCTGTATGCCTGCTGGATTAAGTTTTGGCAACTTGAACATGTGACATCTTATCTAAGTACTCTTTCATTATACCATGCTTTTGTTACTGGGAAACCTGTTTCTTACTGTATATCAGTTTAGCATTACTGTTTTACTTCAGAAATGATTAAGTATAAGATGTGAGTTTTTTGTTAAAATAATAGATGTCTTGATGCTATTTGATTCATGGTCAAGAACATGTTTAAAAGCCACATTGAAAGTATTTTAGCCTAGACAATCCGGAAGAAAATAACTGGTCTTGAATAGTGGGTTGTTTCTTTTTCATCCACTTTAATAATTTATATGACCTAGTTGGCAAGTTTATTTCAAACTGAAAAAAAGATGCTCCAAGAAAAAGCCTTAAGGGAAATATATAGTGTAACCATCGAGCATTATAGTTTTTGCGATCAATATTTTCTTATACAAATAACCCATTATGTGTAGTCAGGGTTATATTGGTAATTAGATTATGCAAAATAATAAATACTGCCACATCATGATGGATTCTCAAGACTTAAAATTAGATAACCACAATCTTTTGTCCATAATCTTATAGTGCTACAGTTTTTATCTAATGCCAATTTGTATTCAAGCATGATGTGATAAGCACTGTTGGATCTTGGAAATGTGCTCCAATATGGGATATTGTTTGGCTTGAGTAATATTATTTGTAGGTGCATATGCTTGGAAAATTATGGATGTGGGGATCTATGGTTTTTGGGATGTTTTGAGGTTTTTGCGTGTAAGTAACGGATTTTGGAAGCCAATGAGGAAGATTCACAATTTTCATGTACTGGTAGTATTGTGCAGTGTGTTGGACCATACAGTACCGATGTATCTATTGTTTGTATGTATTGAGTTTTGGGAAAAAAAACCCAAGAAAGCTGAAAAACAACAAAACAAATTGCTCTATACAAGGATTGTACCAGGTGCATTGGGTAGTACAGGACCAGTATCTGATGGTGCAAGCCCTGTACAATCTGATATATCCTGCTCAGCATACCAGTATGATGTCGGATTAATAATATTGCTCGTACCGGGTGGTATTCTGAAAAATCTTGCTAACGAGTGAATGCAAGGTTCACAAATATGGTATGCCACTCCTATTTGGAGTTTGGTACATATGTATATTCCACTATAGGGCTTTCAGTTCTTTTTGTACATTCTTTGTTAACTTCACACATTCACTTTGCTATTCTTATCTCATCGATACACATTTGTTTGCATATGTTGTTTCTTAATGACTCAACATTAAGATCCATAAAACATTATTGGCCTGATGAATGTCTTGAAATTTTTTTAATCTAAAAGACATCAGAGATCTTACTAAACTTGTGCCACCCATTTTGGGTTTAACAATTTAGTTTACCCTCTATGACAATATTTTCGTTAATTTCTTGTAAATAGTTATGCAGAATAGACAAAAAAAATTAATACATAGAAAGTCTAGGTGTCTTCAATCAACTATTTACTAAAATTAATACAATTTAGTTTACCTCTCTTCGTTTAGTATTACTAAAATTACATCCTAAACATTCAGACGTAGCCCTACTTACACTAAGCCTCTAGTTTCTAATGTTTGTCTTCATAACTCAAATTTATAATTAGTTCCATTCAGACATCCACCAACTATGATAGCATCATCAAGATATAAAACGCACCATGGAGGTCTGTATATAACTAAGTCCATCTATAAATGTGAAAAAGGTAAGGCTCTAAAAATGATCCTTGATTAATCCTATAATAACAAAAATCTCACTAGATACTAGCATAAATCTCTCTAGACTTTATGCAAAGTTTTTTGAAATATTCATTTGACATCTTATTCCACTTTTAATCACTCTTTCTACAATTTCATATATGTTAAGTTTTATGAGATATTCATTTCACATCTTATTCTACTTTTAATCACTCTTTCCGACTGTTTCATGCATTGTCTTATCCTTTGATCTTCTAAACTCTTTCATACCATAATAGGAATACCATCACATTCCATGCTCTTTTTTTAATATTTTAAAATATCTTTTAGTTTGTTTTAATTTTATGAAATTCTCTGATTGCTAAACCTGTCACTATTTTCTATCTTTAATAAATATTTATTAAATAATTGATAAAAATAATTTCTCTATCTTTCTTTAGTTGACAAGTATTTTTTTTATTTTCATCTATCTATTATTTTTATTTTCATCTATCTATTATTGCATAAATTCTTGCCCTTTCTTTTCCTAGTTATAACAATTCAAAATATATCATTTCTATCATAGTTAGTTCCTAACTTATTATAAAAATTATCATAAGCCTTGTATCTTCTTATACTTTTTAACTTTTTTTTGGCTCGTCTCTTAATTATTCTGATTTTTACAAATTTGCCAATCCTTAAAACATGATTTTTTTAATAATATATACATGTTGTACTTCCTTGCATTATCATCAAGTCTCCCTTAGGTTATGTTCCTATTTTAAGATTCTTTAGGAGTCTTCTTTGCCATGTTCCTAATCTTCCATAGATATTATGATGAATTAACCACTGCTTTATGATGAAATTGAATGCAGCTTTTGGTTTCAATTTTTCATGTATCTGATAGAAAAGGAGTATTAGATGTCGCTTTACATTTTCATATATATAAACTTATATATGTAAGCCTGCAGACAATTGAGAGCAGTCCGACTGGTGAAAATGAAGATGGTGAAGATGTGAGATTGTCTCAGTTGGTAAGTTTATTAGTACAAATAATTTTTTTCACAAGTAACATTTAGATTTTACCCATTATATGCTTTAATGATTTCAATGTAGCATTTGAAAAATTGAAAATCCTCTTCAGAACTTGATTGACCTTGCTGGTTCGGAAAGTTCCAAGACTGAAACTACTGGTTTACGACGTAAAGAAGGTTCATACATTAACAAGAGTTTACTTACTCTTGGGACTGTAAGCAACTGTTCCCCTGTAATGGTTTTGTAATCCTCATTTTGCTATACTCGGTACCTATGCCTGGTTTGAACTTCATTTTGAATATGAAGCTTTAATATCTGTTATCAATAATTTGATTTTTCTGAGGCAAACACATCAAAACTGAATCTTATTTCAAGCAATATATTACTGAGGCAAGCTAGAGAAACCAGACTGTGAAGTTTAGTAGTAGTCTTGGTGGGCAGTAAAATTGGCTTGTATGAAGTAAATCGTGATGAACAACTTCACAGCTGATGTCTCTTTGGGGTCTTTCTTTGAATGCCCTATTGTTGTTTCCTTCAGCGTGGGATATACTGAGTTCACTTTACAATAGGCAACAATACCTTTCTGTGTTGAGGTATGTTGGCACTTCAGTTGGTGCTTCATTAATATTTTTAGTGGTAGTACCAGGTATACCATACTTGATCAACATATCATACTGGTTCTATAGAGGATTAGTATGAGTTGATATCTAGGATTTATTTTACTTCTAGAAAGACTATCAAATAAGTAGAACTAAGTTATCCTCATGTCTTCATGAATAATAAGGTGTAGCTTCGATAGAGGATAGAATGAGGTACAATTGTTTAATATGAATTGTAAATGTGCTAAGAAGACTTGTAGATGCTGTAGGTAGAAGAGGTGAGGCAATTAGTGTTAGTGGTATATAGAAGACCATATTAGAAATTATAAATAAAGATTAAAATGTGCACAATTTAACTAAGGTTATTGCCTCTTATAGAGTTTAATGGGGTATATGACATAAAAGATCTAGCCTTTCTTCTGGATAACATCTTTATTTTTTAGTAATGACTGTTCAGATTTTTCAAACGAATAAAATATGAAGCGAAATATATATGATACAAACATCCTTTGAATGTCATGTGAGTTTAGAATATTGTCCTGGTATATGTGCAATTGCTTATGATAGAATTAACTAATCGCATACAATTTGTGAAAGTTGAGACATTTGACATAGATCCAAATTTGATGAGCATCGGATCAATCAAAAGTATTTTACTTTTTTTGAGGGCTATGTTTAGTGTTTAGCTTGGTCCAGAATGAAATGAGCGGTCCGACTGTGAATTGGTATGCATACCATCATCGTTTTGGGTGGTCCAGTCCACCATTAAAAAAATAATAAAAATACTTTAGGGCTTGTGTTCGCAAACACTCTTTGCTTGAAAGCGAGCCTTTTCAATGGTTTACCATTCCCTCTATTTTATTTTATTTTTACTATCTGTCTCCAGCATATGGTGAGCATGTTTTTCGAGGCAAACAAGATGAAAATTGTAATCTTTTCTATAATGACCATGAAATAAGATAATTAGATATCATAAAAAAGAATTAAACTTTTTTATGCACACATCACAAAGTTGTCCTAGTATTTGCTTTTTCATTTTGGAAACTCACTTTTCAGACCATTAATATTTCATAATGTTGATTTACAAATTTGCATTTTTTGCATGTAATTGTACGCTTTATCTTCTCGCTATTTCTATTTCTTAGTAGCTATTGTCAAGTAGGCTATTGTTGCCCTCTAAGATTGATGTTTATCTGCCCAGGTTATATCAAAATTAACAGATGGTAAGGCTACACACATTCCTTATAGAGATTCCAAACTTACCCGCTTACTGCAGTCTTCTCTTAGCGGACATGGTCGGATTTCTGTGAGTTATTATTTTTCCTACAGAATAGTTTGAATATCTCGTTCTTTTTATGTTCAGTGAACTTGGCTCTTGTTTGTGTTTTCTTGTCTCATTTTTTTTTTCACTTTTGGTAGCTTATCTGCACAGTCACACCTGCTTCTAGCAATAGCGAAGAGACACATAATACACTGAAGTTTGCACATCGTAGCAAACATGTGGAAATCAAAGCTTCTCAGAATAAGGTAAATTGAGTTTGTATTTTAATAATTTTGTTGGATAATGTTTGTGTCTGTTAATGCATTGTCCATGGTGACTGGAGATGATTAATATGCTATCACAGATAATGGATGAGAAGTCCCTTATAAAGAAATATCAAAAGGAGATTTTGTGTTTAAAACAAGAGCTGCAGCAACTAAAACGTGGCATGATGGAAAACCCATATATGATTGCTTCCAACCAAGAAGATCTTGTTAATTTGAAACTTCAGGTTAGTGTTTTTAGTTTCATAATATAAATGACACATCCTGTAAGTACTTACTCTGATATTAGAAATTCAATGTACAGTATGCTTTACATTTTTGTTGCAGTGTACTACGGTGTGGTGTGTTTCCTTTCTGCTCGTCCTTTATTTTATCCTTTCAGGTTATTGCAGTAACAGATATCAATTTCAAGCTAACTAACATGTCAACAAGGTGTTGCTACTTGGTTATGTTTTTTGCAACAACAGCGACAACAGAAGCTGCAGCAAATTCTCTGTTGCTGTTGTTGATGGCCATTGTCTTTTACTTATCTTTTTTTACGTGTAACTGCAAGATCTATGTCATAGAAGGATCCAAATTAAATTTATTTGTCACACAGATGGAGTTCCAGTCTTTTAAGTTGGGAAAGAGACCAGCCAGTAGAAAAATAGGTATTCATTATCCACAGAAATATAGACTAGGGATTTGGGATTGGACAGAATTAGTTCATTCTTTTTCTCTTTTTTTATCTTTCCCCTTTTCTCTTACTGCAATTTCCTTCTGAGATACTGTTTCTTCCGCTTCATGCTTTGTTTTCACATTTTTGCAGCCAACACATTTATCTGCCCTTTTACCTAATGAGCAAACACTAATATCTTGTTTTCTCTATGTTGGTGAATGTTACATCTCAATTTCTGTATTCATTTAAGTACTGGTTTTAGTTGTAGTTTGCAAGAACAGAGTGAGGATTTGCATGGGCCATCAGCGATGGGATTGAGATTGATAGGGCGAATTGGTGGCCATGGAATTGAGTCAAAAGCAATTTATAATTAAAAAAGAAAGCAAAAAATCATAAAAATATAAAACTATAAAATATTATGAAATATCTTAATATATTTTGCTTAATAGTTATAATTTTATGTAAATATTCACTACACAAGGGTATACTATATACTTATATATTTTATTTCAAGTATAATCATGTAATATATTTTTTATATGCTATATATATACTTTATGCTATATAGTACCCTTTTCCCATATCCCTATTAAAGCTGGACAATGGTGAGAGCCAGTGGGCAGTGACACCAGTGAGAACAAGTGAGTAAACGAAAGTGGTGATGGTTAGATGATGACATATGTAATTGATTGGTGTGTGAGGGCGACAGTTAGACGATGGTATGTCTTTTCTGATTAGTTGACTTCTGTTTTGTCGTTTTCTGATTTGTATGACCTTGTTATCACCCTAAAGCAAGGATTGCAATTTCGACATGTACCGCCCAGTACGAGTGGTATGTACCGGTACGCCAGCTGATTGGTATGCAAACCATCCGCTACCAGGCGGTACCGTCGATTGGGGCTGTTTCCATCGTCACCACTCTAACGGTTGCTTTCGACTGTCGCCTGCTGCTGTTGGGTGGTAACAATCAATTTCGACCATCGACGATCAATTTCGAGTGATATTAGCCGAGGAGGGAGAAAGAAGAAGAGGGAGAAGAAAAACCTGGAGTCCATCGATCCGTCGCCCACGGGTGATTCTTCTCTCCACGCGGGGAGAAGAAACGTCTACTCGTGTGGGGAGAAGTTTTTATTTTTTATATTATATTATACTATAATATATGTGTACCGAGCGGTATGCCTGTGTGTACCACTTGGTACCGGTGTACCATACCGTACCCAGCAGAGCTCGGTATGCCGGTATGGCGAACGTTGCCCTAAAGTACAACTACCTACAGTGAATATGGGAAAGATAAATAAGAGATCTTGGGTTTCATTAGATATGACTATTGCCTTTTATCCAGCTTTTTTCTCTGTGGATTTATTTGTTGCACCTGTGGATTTATTTGTTGCCGAGGTGCAGGATCTTAAGTTCGAGTAGAAAGTAATCTGTGTGCATCAATACATAATTATGTATCCTTATATTTCTCAAAATTTTAACTTGGAAATCACTATTTTTCTTTATATCAAGTAATTGATAACAGGTTTTCATACTTATGCCACCTGATTCTGTGTTACTTTATGCTTTTAAACTTACATGCTAAAGTCATTTTATTTGTCTTGTTAAAGCTGGAAGCTGGCCAAGTCAAGTTGCAATCTAGGCTGGAGGAAGAGGAGGAAGCAAAAGCAGCCTTAATGGGTAGGATTCAACGGCTGACAAAACTTATCTTGGTATCCACCAAGAATAGTTTATCATCAAATATTTCTGATAAGGGTGGGCAGAGACGTAGACACTCCTTCGGAGAAGATGAGGTTGTTCCTCTTCAACAATTTCCTTTCTCTAATATGCTTATTTAAACTATTTTGGGCTATACTTTCCTTTGTTAGTGCTAATGTGCGGATGGGGTGCATGGAATACATGAAGTGTTTGCAAGCATGATGTGAAACATATTTTTTGGACATTAAATGTTCGGCTGAGAGTAGTTTTAACTGGTTCAACATAGTTGGTCAGATCGAATGGTTTCTATGATAATTCTTCCTAGCCTACTTCTCACACATCCTAGCTTCCGATGTTAAAATATGGTAATTTGCTGGAATTATTTTGATTTGGATGATTTCTGATCTATTTGTAGCAATATCTAAATCCCATGTTTAAATATAGATACAAATACTGTGTTGGCCTCTTCTTATCCTTATTTCTTTCAAATTTTGTTGTTACTGCAGCTAGCCTATTTGCCCGATAGGAAACGGGAATACTCGATTGATGATGAGGATGGTAGGCTTGACTCAGATCTTTCTGCAGAAGGAAGATTGGACAGTAGCAGTCTAGATGAACCATTGAGGTTTGACAAAAGGAGTAGGAAGAGTGGAATGCTTGGATGGTTCAAGTTAAGGGTAAGCAATCGTCTCTTTTTTCTGGTTCAACCTTGAATGACTCTCTCTTAGTCACTTGTTTCATATTTATATGTGTTATGCTGCACAATGTGGATTAGCAAATTTTAATATGTCTCATGTTGTCTGGATTCCTCACCAAAGAACTTGATTCATGATGTTTATTTTTAAACATGTAGAAAGCTAGTATCCATGACTGTAATTTGTTTCTGATGCAGAAGCCAGAACAACTTTCTGGACTTTCGCCTAGTGCCGAGAGTGAGAATTCTGTTGGTGGGTCACCATCCTCTTCACAGTCCTCACAGCAGAAGCAGCAGTTGTTCGATCTGAAGGATGGGCGAAGAAGATCTATTAGTAGAAAGGGGGATGATCCTTCGCCAATAGTTGACTCCTTTGCAGAAAGAACCCAAGCAGGCGATTTATTTGGTGTGACAGTTAAAAGTCGTCGGCTTCCACCGGTGAGACATGCTTAAAAAGCTGAATAGATAGTTATGAATATTATGCAGTCAAATAGAAATTCTTTGTGTAACCACTTTATCAATATTTAGTTATTTACTCCTTTGGTGTGGTCAAATGCCCTTTTGCATTACTGTACAACCCTTGGTGTGGTGAAAAATTTACTCTTCACAACAGCTTCCCACCAATTATGGCATAGAGAATAGTTATATCATCATCTATATATTATTATAATACTGAGGCACCTGAAGCAATCAAAAGCATACTTCCAACTCCTAAAGCTCCAATTTCTTGGGGTATTCTATTCATAGGACGCCCAGGTTTGCAAGAAATCTATACAATACTGTACAAACAAGAACAGCCTGAGCTCAATAAGAATCGAAGGAAAGATGAAGAACAAGAAAACTGCAAATTTAGTGGGGAAAGACTTCAGACTTCTGCATAGTACCTGATGGATTTAAGCCACATATCTCATCGACTAAGAGAAGGCTTCAATTTAGCAGTCAATGGTTCTCTTAGTCTACTCTAAACTCTCATGCATATCCTTTTTCCCATTACTTTTCAGCCAGAATTGTTTGTTCCAAAGCCTAATGTAAGAGCAGAGACAAGAGATAAATGTGAACACCTTTTTTCTTAAAAATAGCAGCAAATTACATGGAAGGTAATCAAGAAACTGCATTTAGTTACTTCAGTCTCCTACTATCATTTAAAGTTCAGATTTTTCTCGGAATACTTATGATAGTTTAGGTGATGTATTCCTTGTATGTTTGTTTTCTTGTTCTCTATGCTTTTTTTTGATGTGTTGTTCTCATACAATGTTATATATCGTTCATCATTCCTATGGATTTTATTAAGAGCAAGCCACATGCTTGGTGAATATTTTCACTTTGTTAATAACTTGTACGCTCATCATAACTTGACTATTTTTGAACTTACATGATCATCTTTTTATAACTGAAATAACACACTTTTTTCTAGGAATCTCCATTTATGATGAGTCTTAAGCTAATTTCATTAAAGATAACTTATATGGCATTCTTGTATATATCTGCCTCATCAACTGCAGTTTCATACTCCAAGAACTCAGAATTTTGTACTTTAATGATGCATGGCATTGTCCTCATGTTATCTATGTTGTCTTATTTCTAAGTGATTTTTGATTCAGATAAAGAATTTATGTTCACTTTAAAAACATCTTTATCATTTTGTCTCCTTTCATGACCTGATCCTTTCTTTGCTTATGTACTCAAGGATGTCCGAAATTCATATTTTTAATAAATCTATTTCCTGTAAATTTTTATATTGTTTCTTTGTTGAGTTGGTTATTGTATAATAACCTTTCTATGTTATATTAATCATAAATAGGGAGAGATCATTGATATATCACTTTCTGATAATCCCATATTTTCACAAAGATCTAGACTATTGAATGTGTTTTTCTGAAAATTTTGCTGGTTGAACTTCTAGTCATTCTTTACTATTTTACTGATATAATCATTCATGAGATAAATTACTGAATGCCTTTCAGACAGGAACAACTATCATTGATCAAATGGATCTTCTCAACGAGCAAGTCAAAATGTTAGCTGGGGAAGTAGCACTGTGTACAAGCTCTCTTAAACGGCTATCAGAGCAAGCAGCTAATGATCCTGAAGACATACAAATCCAGGTATACAAGCTACAACATAAATTTGCTGAGACTTGTGATGGTCGTTTATATGATTCATTTTGTGTTCATGAAGGAGCAAATGCAGAAGCTGAAAAATGAAATCAATGAGAAAAAGCTTCAGATGCATGTTCTTGAGCAACGGATTGTTGGTTCTTTAGAAGTGGGCCAACATCAATCAAACAAGAATGAGATCTCCCAGGTAATTCACATAGTAATGATATCTGAAACTTATGAAATGTTCCAAGCTTCCACCCTTGTTGAATAATTCCAAGAGCTCTAACATTAGAATTTAAATAACTCATAAAATAATGGTGCCTGCTTGGCCTAAGCAAATACTGAATCTGGTTACTACTATTGGATTGGTTCTTTTACATTAGAAAACCAGCTATTTCTGGTTTTGCAGCTATGGCTAACCATGGTGACTCATATATCTAAGTAGCTGCTTGTATTTCTATTCTGCAAAGCGATACAAATTTTAGTATTTGCTCTGTTATTGCTGTCAGTGTGTGATTTCTTTTCTATAATTTCTGATGAGCAAATTTCATATTTCTGCAGACACTGTCAAAACTAACAACTCAGTTAAGCGAGAGGACATTTGAACTCGAGGTTTAGTGTAGTTTTGCCATTTACTTTTCCTATCATGTTTGTTTTGTCAGTCATGGAGTATTGTTTATTTTCTTGTGGTTTCCTCCATATAGATCATGTCTGCGGATAACAGAGTTCTTCAAGAGCAGCTGCAGATGAAGGTGAAATTGGATGATGGCATTGTAATTCTAGTTTTCATTCAGGAATAAGATGCACCATTCTGACAATGTTTTTGGGAAAAAAAAAATCAACAGATATCTGAAAATACTGAACTTCGTGAAGCCATTTCATCGCTGAGGAAGCAGATTTCTTCTTTGACAGACAAATGCAGTAAAAGTGAGGATAGCCTTAGTAGAACTTGTCTAGCTGAAGCATCTGCGGAAAATGGTGGACTGTCAGATGGACCAATCACCTCCAGTGAGACTTCTGCTGACAACAATAAAGTCTCAAATTCTAACTTCTTTGCTAATGACTCGGATGATGTCTCTAAGGGGTGCCATAGTGAATTGTCTCTGAAGTCACAAGTTCTTATGCAGGTTATCTCTTTACACTTTGTATATGTTTTAAGCAAAAATTTCCCGGGTTAATCACCATTCTATAGCTTCATGAAGTACCAATTGATAATATTATTATAGTAATGTGTTATGTTTCTTTTGAAAATTTAGGCAGCTGAGATTGAGAATTTGAAGCAAGAAAAGGTTATATTAGCTGAAGAAAAAGATGGACTTGAAATTCATAGTCAAAAGCTAGCAGAGGAAGCTTCTTATGCCAAAGAATTGGCTGCAGCTGCCGCTGTTGAGCTTAGAAATTTAGCTGAAGAAGTTACTAAACTTTCTTACCAAAATGCAAAATTGACAGGTGACTTAGCCACAATGAAAGAACTGTCAATTGGGAGATCTAATTGCCAGAGATATAATCAGTGTGATGGAAAGCAAGACCATTATAATATAAGAGCGGATACTTACTTGAAAAGGCCAGACAATGGAGCCCTTTTTGAGGAGTTACAGAAAGAGCTTGCAACAAGACGTCAACGAGAAGCATCTTTAGCGGCTGCATTATCTGAAAAAGATCAAAGAGAGGCGGAGCTACAAAGAAGAATCAATGAGGCAAAACAACATGAACAGGAATTAGAAAATGAGCTTGCAAATATGTGGGTGCTTGTTGCCAAAATTAAGAAAAATGGTGTGAACTCAGCGGAAACCTTAACCGAAAATCTGAATGAATATGACTTTCAATCTAAAGAAAGTGGTGTTCTTCTTTCTAATGGTAATAGTTGTGTAAAGTTCATGAGGGATAAGTTACCTGGAAATGTGAATGCAGATGGCACAAGTATCTTGGAAGATACAAGAGCTGCTTACGAACTTGAAACAAGAAGGTCCAAGGAATTAGAAGGAATTGTTTCTAGATTAAAGGTTTGCAATTTTTCCTTCCTGTTACATCTCTACATGTTGCTAGTTTTGGTCATTCTTTAATGAAAGCAGTTACTTTTAGTCATACTGGATGCAGTCTGGTGATGTCTACAGCAATGAACATAAGAAATTGCATGGCTGAATAATGTATATAAAATAAATTCAGTCTATGTAAGTGTTATAATGATACTACATCCTCTATCTCAGGGTGAAGATCTCATTGGCTTAGATAACAGAACACTTGAAGAACTACAGAGCTTTCACGTTGGACCATTATCAAATATATGCCAAGAGAAGGTACTGGCGTAGTGCAATCCCTTGCACTACAATAGTGGAGCTATTAGATAGCTTTTGATGTCCATTTAAGTGTTTTCGTTTTTGATGTTAGATAGTTTTTTTTTGCAAAGTAATTCTTGCCTGTTTGGATCTTCCAAGTATATCCCATAATTGTGCTTTATATCAATTTTGGCCTTCTCTATATGTTTACATTTCTGAAAGTAAGGGCTTGTTAAGTCAGTCTTCAGCCAGTACCTGCTTTAACTTTTAATTTGTTCTGCTCTTAATTGTAGGTGACAAAGCGGGTTCAATAGGAGGTGAAGTCTGCAGAAATCAAGTTATTTTTCTTTCTTCCCAAGGTTAGTGTCCCAGATACAACTTTTTCTGTCAATATCACATCATTCTAGTTTATTTCTTGCATACATTGACATTCTTTTGGTTGGCATGTAATATCCTGTTCTGTGCTCGACTCGAAAAAAGTATTAATTCTAAAACGCGTACTACAACTAATGACTAAAGAAGATAAATCTGAAAATGCTGTTGGTAGCTTTTATAGGATTTCAAGCTTAAGCATAATGACCTTCTGATAGATCTAATAAATCTAGGATAGACCAATATGCAATTTCCTAATAACTACAATAACTTTCCTGGTGATATTAGATTTGCAACTGAATTAGATTTCTTGCATATAAAACCTTGGCAATTACTTTTTCTCATTGTAGTTATTGTACTGTTCACATTGAAACAAAGTGAGGGGCCATAAGAACTAAAATGTAATTGCGATTATATCCATTCAAGTATGTTTACTGACAACTAAGGACAGAGTTGAACTAATGGAGGCATTGACAAAAGGAATGGCATGTGTTACAAAGCATCCCCTATCATTCCAAATGAGTTTAGCCCAAGGCTTCTCTGGTCTTCTCCTGCCTCAAATCTCTTGGTTACGTGACTTTGGAGGTGGTACAAAGGTTATCACAGTCCTTGCTTGCCTCCAACAGAGCTATAACAGGATTCCAACTACTTGCTCTGGAGTGATATAACCCAGCTTGAGGAGGGCTACTTGCAGAAATAGCCTCTGAAAAAAGTGGAAATTAAGTTGTATTAAACCTACTCCAACCTGGGGTGTTTATTTTTTTTAATTATATTTAGATTAATCTTGGCCCTCTTCGGGCAACTAGGTAGTGGTTATATGAGTTCTAATTAGTATCAAGTGCTTTAGTATTGATATTGTATAAATTAGGCAAGTTATTTTGCATTTGAATATCATATTTGAAGAACTCTAGGTCTTTTTTGGTGCATCTCGGTGGAATAACGACATTTATTTTTCCCCCCACTATTTGAGTGCTATGTTAGCCCAAGGCATGGTCAATTGTTATCTTCCTGTGTATGCTAATGATTTTAGTTTCTTCATTATCGTTTTCTCTCTCTGAGCCTCATAGGTGGCAATATGCTACTTCAAAGAAAACTCCTGTTTGGCTGAGATGCTTCCGAACAGCATGGAATGGAACAAATTCTGTAGTCATTGCTGAAGGTTCAGATAGGTCCTTTGTTCTATGGCATGCATTTTTTGTTATAGAATTTAAGGAAAGTTTATAATAATTCTATCAGTTTATGACCTCTCTCCATGTAATTTGTATTGACAAGTTTTTATAGCCAAGGTGCATGAATCCGCTGAGATGACCCAAGGTTGGCTTGTGGTTGGGTTGTTATGAAGAAGTATTAGATAAATTGAAACCATTCAACCTGGCTGTCCTTTGAATTGTTGGAGTTGTTTATGACCACATGATGTTGAATGTACCCTGATTCCTCGACTCTTAAATGCTTCATACCCATTCTTTCCTGCACTCTCCCTTTCTCTGCCTAACCTGATGCGGTTCAGTTCCTGCAGTGTTAGGTTTCTGTTCTTGGTTAGGTCTCAATTGAATGATGTGAACTAGGGCTGGATTGTGTTGGTTTATGATAGTTTTCCTGATCTTGATGGGTTTTCTCAGCCAAATATTTTACCTTTATTTAGTCGATATGTTTATTTTTCTGTTTGATTTCTTGAATCAGTGATCAATTTTGGCTACCTACAAAGGTTGGTTGACTACATGATATGTAGGATCATGTTTGGAAGTACACAATGGTTGGTTGATTAAAGTCTAGGTCATTTAGGAAAATATTTGAAGAATCCATGCTAAGAATATAGTGGGTTTAAATTTACATGAACTCACCAACAGTGATTAAAAAAGCTCCAGGCTGTCACGGGCTTAGCTGATTTTGCCTAAGCCGTGTGGCACCCCTGCGTATCCGTCCGCAAGGGTCAGCCTTCCCCGAGATCTCCTAGAGTCCCTTAGGCTCACAAAAGAGAAAACGGGCCAGAAGAAGCAATTCCCACGGGATCCACAAGCAACTGCTCAAGCAAACACTTCATACAGCCATATGCAAATTACATCCATGGACATTACAAACTCAGAGAGGTTGCACACAAAGGATAATGGTCCATTACAGACCGAAGTCCCCCACAAGTGCTTACAAGACATGCTTGTATTTACAAGCCAAAATTGGCCATAAAGCAAACCAAACTCGGGCTGCTAAGCATACTGCAAGCCCGCTACTTGCTGTACAATGTATGTACACAAACCGAAGGACACGGACAAACATGTGCATTTCATCAAACACCTTGTTTACATTTTGACCGTGACATTCTCCCCCACTTATTCCTTCGACGTCCTCGTCGAAGCCGCTGTAGACGTTGCATCTCCTTGCATTTTGCTAAATCTTCAATCTTCTGCTTTAGCTGCAACACGCCCCTTTGGCTCCTAGCTGCTCTCCGCCGCTGTTGTTGAGTAGTCGAACTCTGATCCGCCATGCTGCTTCAACTCACCACTGACTGAATCTGGTGTGGGGTTGGCTGAGTTGTGTTGATCCTTGTTGGTTCTCACGGATCCTGCTGATGAAGGAAAAGACCTGCCTTATTATGCGCCAGTATCGTAGTATACTCATGTTGCTTGAACTAGGTGGATGCTTGTTGGAGCTTTAACGAGCATCGCCTCGCAGACTTTGAAGTTTGTAAGGTCCTTCCTCCAAAATGTTGGCCCATTGATCCTTCCCCCATGTTTAGTTGTCACTTCCAAGTAGGTTCGCATCACTTCCGCTTTTGATTGGCATTCAATTAGAAAATGAAGCGGACAATCTACTCTCAGTAGTGTCGATCACCAATGGTGAGGATTTGACAACTATTGTCTTCCGTAAGCTTTCTCTGATGGGTCACTGAACTTAGGCAGAGCTCCTCTGCCGGATAAGTAAGAGAACTGGGATACTTGACGTCACCCATTCTCTTAGTAGTTGAGAAGGCAAGGTTACTTGGTTTCGCTCACCTCCTCGAGTTAAGAGGATTGGGGTACTTAGGTTCGCCCATTCTCCTGAGTCGAGAAGACAAAGGTTACTCGATTTCGCCTGCCTCCTCAAGTTTGTACTTCATGCATTGAGCTGGTTACTAACATTCGCCCGCTCTTTGCTCACACTTCTGAAGCACCTGAAGTGTTTGCACTCCTTGCGTTGAGTCAGCTACTGTGATTCGCCTTCCCACTGCCATTGAACTTCTGGAATGCAAGAAGTTTCGCCCGAAAAGAGCAAAAGTTTACCCCAACTTGGAGTCCCCCAACTTGGAGTAAGTCTTTGATAGATTTGGTCGCCTCTGGGATTGTACCATCTTCTCCATCACCTTTGCCGCCTACTCCTCTGAGTAGAAAGGTACAGTACCATGTACTATCTACTTCGTTCCTTGGTCGAGCACTCCCGCGTCAACCCGAAGTCCCTCGCTTTCGGCTATCTTGATGAGAAGTCCTTCGATATCGGTCTTATGAGGTTTCTTGGCCTCTGCCTTTCTGCCCTGTCTTGGTACTTGGAGTTTGTCTTTGCATTCTCCACCTCCTTGGCCCCTTTTGCGACCAATGCTCTCCTTCCATGAGAGCAAGGGATCGATGACTCCACGAAAGTCCCGCCTCTGCGGTACCATGGTGCTGCCAAGCCCATAGCGCTACTATCCGTTGACTTGCATCTGCATCCCTTTCTTCGCGATCGGTAGATCCGCCTCTGCGGCACTGTGGTGCTCCTACGAGTCCACCTCCTTTCTAACCGACGCTTTGCTTTTGGGTAGCTGAGCCCCACTGGACTCGTCGTCGCTTCCTCGCCCCTTTCGACCACCTGCTTCGACACCATTGTGTCCTCCTAGCAGTTCTCTTTGGTCGATGGAAAAACAGACTGCAACTCTCATGCATGGCCTCCGCCATCTTGTTGCAGGGCTCACGCCGATTCTGTTCTCCTTAGCTTCCTTGGTAGCAACGTTCGCTTACTCGGCTTTGTCCTCTGACTTGCCGGGCTCCCTTAAGCGAATGTGAGCACTGAAGCAGTCCAACTCTCCAGCTGCTCCGATCATACCTTAGTATAATCAAGTCCCCTCCATGAGACTCACTGGTACTTGCAATCTGACTACTCCCTCGGTGGTACACAGCCCCCATATGCTGTCGACCAAGGCTTTCATCTGGTGCAAGCTTCGATGCGCACACACGGAAGACCCGCCTCTGCGGTACTGTGGCATTCACTCCTTGAATCCACAGCCCTTCTTGCCGTTGCATTGTTCACCGAAGTGGAGCTCCCAGTAGCTCCTGATCATTCACATGATCACGTCCCCCTCCATGGGACTCACTGGTACTTGCACTTGGACTTCTTCCTCGGTGGTACACAGCCCCCATATGCTGATGATCAAGGCTTTCATCCAATGCAAGCTCCGATGCACACACGAAGACCCGCCTCTGCGGTACCATGGGATTCATTCCTTGAATTCATAGCACTTCTTCTTGTTGTGTCATACACAAAGTGGAGCTCCCAGTAGCTCCTGATCATACCTCCGCATGATCTTGTCCCTCACGGGACACGATCGCCTGTGTTGCATTGCCACGAACTATTCCACCATGATCCGCTGCACCATGTCGCCTCCTGGTGACATCTCCATTGCATACAGATTATTGTGTGATGAACTCGAACTATGACTTCTCCACGTGTGGCCTCTGCCAACACATCGTAGGGCCTCTACCATCTCCGATTGTTTAGTTCGCTCTCTTGGCAATTCACCTTCGTCCACCCACTCTTGGGTCACACCTGGACGAAGCATAGCTCTAGGACAGTCCGTCGCCTAGTAGCTCATGAAGTCCTCCTGACTTCACTAGAGTTGGTGCACCATTGTCTGGATCCTGGGCCCTTCTTCCCTGTTGGCGCTCCAGATGGCGCCTCCTCCCCTCGAGGAGAATACCCAACTTCACGCTCGTCTTGTTCACTGCCGTGCTCCTCATGAGTGGCTCCAGCAGTTTGCGAGCGAGTTTGCACTTGCAGCCCACCTGCGGCTACTTGGAGTAAGGGTCCCGCTTGCCCCATCTTGCTCGATTCACCACGATGTCTCACCATGGCGAAATTGCGAATCTTCTTCGCTGTTCGTATGAATTGCTTGCCTGCTCTGATACCACACTGTCACGGGCTTAGCTGATTTTGCCTAAGCCGTGCGGCACCCCTACGTATCCGTCCGCAAAGGTCAGCCTTCCCCGAGATCTCCTAGAGTCCCTTAGGCTCACAAAAGAGAAAACGGGCCAGAAGAAGCAATTCCCACCCACAAGCAACTGCTCAAGCAAACACTTTATACAGCCATATGTAAATTACATCCATGGACATTACAAACTCAGAGAGGTTGCACACAAAGGATAATGGTCCATTACAGACCGAAGTCCCCCACAAGTGCTTACAAGACATGTTTGTATTTACAAGCCAAAATTGGCCATAAAGCAAACCAAACTCGGGCTGCTAAGCCTATTGCAAGCCCGCTACTTGCTGTACAATGTATGTACACAAACCGAAGGACACGGACAAACATGAGCATTTCATCAAACACCTTGTTTACATTTTGACCGTGACAAGGCGCCAAAAGGTGCCAGGGTCCCAAAACACCTGTGGCGCTAGGTGCTCGCTTAGGCGCTCGCCCGAGCGAAGCGAGGCGCCAAAATATTTAAAAATATATAATATAGTTAATAAATATAATTAATTATTTAAATAAAAATGCCATATTTAATAATTAGTTATAATAATTAGTCAACTTAACAGTATATTGTTAATTGTTAACAGTATACTGTTAACAGTAGAATCGAGATGAGCTGACCTGACCGCGAGAGGAGTAGCACCGACGACGACGACGGCAAGCGGCAGCAATGATGACGGCGAGCTGCAGCGAACGACGGCGAAGAGAAGCGACATTTGAGATGGTGTCGGTGACGTAATCCAAGCTACTACAGCAGGCTTTCGGGCACTCGGGTGAGAGCAGTGACGGCGACGAAGACAGCGGCAGCGGCGGTGGCAACAAATACGGCAGCGGCGATCGGGATTAGGGTTGAGTTAACAACAAATATATAGCTGCGTTAGTTGGTTCGATTGAACCAACTAACGCGACAGACCGAACCAGAGCTAAATGCTTGGTTCGGTCGATTGGATTAAACCGGGCGCTCACCCGAATCGCCCATTGCCTGGGCTCGGGCGAGTGCCCAGGCGGCGCCTTTTTGAAGCGCGCCGCCTGGGTGACGATTGAGGCGCTCGGGCCTCGCCTCGCCTCTCCCGGGCGCTCGCCTAAGCGCCCGAGCGCTTATTTAATTCACTACTCACCAAACATAAATGTTCTAACATTCAAGTATATTTGTCATGTTCACTAAATGTGTTGGTCTAGGTAATTCTGTCCAGTGGCAAAGAGACGCTAGGTTTTCAAATTGTTTTAAGATTCATTATTTAGGAAGTGGCTTTTTTGCTGACATGACTGTATTTTAGAAAAATACATTGTAAGAATTGCATGTGAATGAGTCTCCCAAACAATTATAAGGAAAAAAGAGCCCGTTGTATGTTATTTAATTGGGTTGTATGGCTGGCTATTGACAGTTTTAATTTAAACAATGCTTTAGCAAAGTGTTTATCACACTTATGTGTGTTGACAACTACCTTATTTAATTCTACACTATGAAGTGTTGCCAATGAGCATACATAGCTGATTTAGGTCACAAGCTTTGTTGCTGTTTCAATTTTAACCACTGACAACAATGCATTGAACTTTGTTCTTTTTTGTTTGAGTTGTTAATCTGATAAACATTTGTTCCCCATCATTTATTAGGAATTTTTATATCAATTTAACTTCTGGCCTTGTGCCTTTTCTTTTACTAAACTCTTGATCCTTACGTGTAGGATGTGTCTAGACTTTCAAGGATCTTGCATCTTTATCTATTTCACAACGGAGGCAGTCCAGTCTGTTTTGGCACAATATGAGTTCTGCAGCTCATCCCAGTCTTAAATAGTAACTATAGTTATATATTACTGCCAGAAGTCTGAATATGATAATTTTTTTGGCAGATCAGTCTCTTCATGTATAGTTTGTTCTCTTTGTGTAGAAGTTTGTCAGCAATGTTGTATCTTCAAAGGATGATGCTTAACAACATGTGTTGTATATGGAAGATGAGGTCCTGATTTAAAACTGCTGCTTCTCAAACAGAACAAAAGAACACTTTAGAGGATTGTAGCCCTTATTTTGAATGAGAGGTGCCAAATTTGAAGTGGCAGATGCATCCTATTAAGGTTAATGGGGCATGCTGCCTAATTATCAGTAGTGTCCTCTGAGATGCGGGGCTTCCATCCCAGCTCAATTGTTAAGGTGGGCAATATTAAGTTGTAATATGGATTAAGTCGTCAATGTAAAGTTGGTCCTGTGGACTGTGGGCTGTATAAAAAGGTTGAATGCTCTCAGTGGTTAAGTTAATGGAACAACAAAAATCGTATCTTTGGTTTGTTGTTCCTCTTATTCAATCAAAAGATAGTCGTGATAGAGGGCACTGTTTCGGGAACTCTAATCAACAAGCCAAGCCCCCGATAAGAAGATTGGATTTTCCACCATAAGCGTCCCAAAAGGCGGGGAACAAAGGAAGAAAGGGGTGAATCCCAGGAACTCTCGGCTTGAGATTGTTGCCTCAGTGGTTAAAAGGCCTAAGTGCGTCAATTAAATAATGTTTTCAAGATAGAATACAAACCAACAGTAAGGCTGCTACCCTTTCTTTTATAAGTCTTGTGAATGTAATTTAAGATATCATTAACCATCCTAAGTGTTCCAGGATTAGTCACAGAACAACTTATCTGTACAAACTTGTGACCTTCTTAATCTTAATCTACCAGGAGCAGTTAATGCTGTGTTATCAGATCGCCTGGTTGGTCTGTGACCGTGGCCAGCTTTTGGATTAGTAGCTTCAATCACTACTGCCTTGTGTTTTCCTTTCGCTTGTCTTTTCTGTCTGGTGTGGGGGATCACCTTTTTCGGTAATGTTACCGCGGATAATCGATAAAGAATTTAATTGGAAATGAGACCTGTCCAGGCATTATTGACCTCCCTCACCGCCCCCACTCCCCCGTCTTCTCTCGCCGGAAACATGAGCAAGAGGCGGAGGGTCAAGCCTCCGCCGCAGCCTCCCTCCACCCCTCTTCCTTCTTCTCCATTGCTGTCCCCGCCGACGAAACGGAAGCATGGCTCCACCGCTCCCCGTCTCAAGTCCCAGCGATCCCTCTCCGCCCCCTTGGCCGACGCCGCTTCTGAAGATTGGGAGCTCCTCCCTGTCTCCCGCTCCGAGCTATCCCTCCCCCTCACCCTCCCCACTGGCCAGACCTTCCGGTGGCGCCGCACCGACCCCTCCCGCTTCACCGGCGTTGTGGGCCCCTACCTCCTCTCCCTCCGACACCTAGACGGCGATCCCTCTGGACGCGTCGCCTTCATGCTCCACAATTCTGACGGCGGCGGAAGCGCCGCCGTGCGAGCCGCCCTCGCCGACTACCTCAACCTCCGGGTGTCCCTCGCCGACCTCTGGAGCCGCTTCTCCAGCGCCGATTCACGCTTCGCCGAGCTAGCCGGCCAGTTCGACGGCGGCGCCCGTGTCCTCCGGCAGGACCCCGTGGAGTGTGTCTTCCAGTTCCTCTGCTCCTCTAATAACAACATCGGGCGGATTGAGAAGATGGTCGGCGTGCTCTCGTCGTTTGGGGAATATCTCGGGACGGTCGGAGGGTTCGATTTTCATGAGTTCCCGTCGCTTGAGAAGTTATCTCCTGTCACAGAGCAGCAGCTGCGAGCGGCTGGCTTTGGTTACAGGTTTGCTTTTATCTTGCTTCCATCATCAATGTGACAATGCGTGCAGTTGTATAGTTATTGATTTATAGAGCATGATTCATGTGAAACATACTGAGAATGGGTGAATATTCTTTTCTTTTTTTTTGTCTGCGATTCCTCACAGGATTTAGATGTAGGAAGAAGTAGATTACGAATAGAAGTGACTGCTCTTTTTGTTTCTTGTTAGCACTATGGTAGAAAGTTGGGGATTAAAAGAAACAAATTTTTATTTGGATCATGTAATTCTTCTGGAAAATAATTGACTATGTCAACAATTATTTCAGCATGCTGGAGGGGTTCTGATGAGTTGCTGAGTAGGGTTCTTGGTAGTCGGCAGCAATGATTTTTTTTTCTTTGTTTTTTTTTTTTTTTGGAATATGCATATTAAGTGCTTTCTTTTTATGGGGAGGAATGGTTGTATTTTTTTAAATGGTATTTGATGTATATGTTTTCAATGAGACTATACTCTTGATTAAGCTACTACTTTGGCCTGAGTGAATCAGCTTGATATGAGGAGGAACACCAGCTGATCTGGTGCTCAAGTTAAGATATCAAAGATTCTTATTGAACTTGGATTATCAGTTGGTCCTATTGAATTATAAATTTGAGATGGTGTAGAGAAGGAAACTCATCTCCACCGACTCAAATGTTGAGTGCTATTCTAGTTTTGATTTTTTATATTATACAGTGGTAGTACCCCTAGTTAAGAAGTTTTCAAGGGTTTGACATTTATTATTGTTATTTGGAAAAAAGCAGCATGAGGTCTTCTTGGGGAGCAAATTGTTTTACCTTCCTATATTAGAATGACCATGGATTGTATAATGAGCTTTCAACTAATTACTGTTCTGACTTATATTATAACATGACAATAATATTTTGCTGCAGTGCATTAGAATCCAATCTAGATGCATTCTGTATGATCTTTTATTAGGATAATTGTTGTATCTGATTTTTATGTGTTCTGGGATCATCCATTTTCCTGTGTTACCTGTGTTTTGGTGTTGAAGTGATGCTTGTTATTTGTTAGGGATTAACTATTGGATCTGATGGATACTTTATTTGGGTTATTCTGATTATGACTTCATGGCAAACTGCAGTGAATATGATGTATAGAACTATTAACAGAAAACACACAACAAATGTAATGCTTCTTCAAACAAAAGTGGACATAGATTTTGTTCAAAACAATGCAGAATCGATACTTCTGTTGAAGTTTATTAGAAATACTGATCTAGGAACTTGGTTATTGAACTAATAAACCCACGAACCTGTATGAAACAATCAAGGAACAAGTTACATGGCATGTAATCTCGGGTTTGGTGAGAGCATGAAGCATATCAAGGTACACTGACATCTGCAGTAATGTGGAAGTTGATTTTTACCCCATATGTTAATTCTGTAACTTGACCTTTATGCAAAATTACCTTTTTACAGCTGTGATCTGAGTTGAACATTATTGATTTTCTGCAAGCTGAAGGGGAGAATTAACCAGTTATATAGTTTATCATGACGGCTTTTTATTGTAATTTTATACGTAGTAAGATATTGAAATATATAGTTGAAGTCATCAAGGGTCATCATTTGCAGTTTTTTTATTTCTTAAAATAAATGACCCTATTCTGGGTAATATCTTTCTTAATTCCTCGACATTCTTTGTTTTCCTATTTTCTTCCTTTTCTACTCTATTCCTTGGTTGATGGAATTCAACAGCGCTCTGGATTGTTTAATTGGTTAATTTCTGCATACTTTAAGGTTTACTTACATGCAAGCAGGGCAAAATACATTGTTGGTGCAGTTAGAGCTCTGCAAGCAAAGCCTGGTGGAGGTGCAGAGTGGCTTGCCTCTCTTCGTGGCTTGGAGCTTGATGAGGTGATCGATGCACTTTGCACTCTACCAGGGGTGGGACCTAAGGTTGCCGCTTGCATTGCTCTTTTCTCCCTTGATCAGCACCATGCCATCCCTGTTGATACTCATGTTTGGCAGGTAACTTTTCTGTGCTTTATCATTCTTCACCTGGTTATCAAAGTCTTTCCGGAAAGCCTTCAATGAAACGAACAACAACTAATGTAAAATGTTGGCATGAGTACAAGAACAATACTGAATACCAATATGATATTGGTGTGGCAACAGATTAAATCAGTATGGTACTAGAATACCTAGTCATAGACTGATTTGTACCATCCTATGTCACTAAAAAGATAATAATTAGTTGTTAATGGTAACAAGTCATAGTATGGTACCAACCTAAGGCAACAGGTCAAATCAGTATGGTACTAGCTGATGGTTCCATCACTGGTGCTTTGTCATACTGGCAAATACCAGATGGTATAAGGTGTCTGACTGTTATCTTAAACCATGAACACAACTCAATGGAGCATAATCTAGATATCAGGGCCTCTTTTTGCAGTGTTGTGGAAATCAAGGATTGCAATACTGGATTGTGCCGCCTGTATCGGGCGGTACTATCAGGTAGTGGTTGTTTCCGCCCTGTTACCAGTTGAGGCGATACGTACCGATCCACCAGTTGACCGATATGTGGACCGCTCGCTACCCGGGCGGTACTGCTAGGTAGCGATTGTTTCCGCCCCGTTACCACCCGAAATCAACTAGTAACAGTCGATTGCGACCGTCGCCGATTGCTGTCAGGCGGTAACGGTCGATTTCGACCGTCGGCGGCCGATTTTGGGCGGTATCAGTCGAGGGAGGGAGAAAGAAGAAGAGAGAGAAGAATACCTAGAGTGTGCGTTGCTCTTCGCCCACACGATCCGTTGCCCACGGGCGATTTCTTCTCCTCGCATGGGAGAAGAAAGGTCTCCCCGCGTAGGGAGATGGACCGAGGCGATGTCGCCCCTTTTTTATGTTTTTAACTTATATTATATTATATTATATTTATACCGAGCGGTATGCCTATGCGTATCGCTCGATACTAGGTACCATACCGTACTACGCTGTGCTCGGTGCATCGGTACGGACCGGTATGGCAAATCTTGATGGAGAGAACACAAGATATTTTGCTTGTGGCATGTCAAAAATGACATTTTTTTTGTCTGTGTAGTAGATGTATTATTCTAATTAGTTATATGTGAAGTTTAGAGTGTAGCTGTAAATCATGAATCATAGTCCTGCCTGAGTATTTTGCGCTAATAATCAAGAGGCTTATGTGCTTTATACTTGGCAGAATAATTCTGAAATGATTAGGGCACCATGTTTCTAGGTAAAAAATAAAAGGGTTTAAAATTATTTTGATGTTGAAAGAAAAAGTTTCTAAACATTGCCATATAATCTAAATGTGTATATTGACTAGTGGGTGAAAATGGATAATTAAGGTTTCTTGTTATCCAGAATTTATATTTTCTTATCATAATTGGGAGATTTTCTACATGGTTGATCTTATTAATACCTTTTTGTTTTTGCACAACTGGCTTTTGAATTAATGCATATGTTCATTCAATTTTATTCTTTCTTGTGTGCAATTGATGTGGTCGTGACACAATTCATTTCCTTACATTCATGAAGTTGATTTATGTTGCTTCACTTGTCACCTAATGACTCACATGCAAATGCTCGTTATTGGTGTGTGTATGCAGATTGCAACCCAATATCTTATGCCGGAGCTTGCAGGCACACGGTTGACTCCGAAGCTCTGCAGATGCGTGTCTGAGGCATTTGTGGCCAAATTTGGGGAATATGCCGGTTGGGCACAGAATGTACTTTTCATTGGTGAATTACCTTCCCAGAAGGTTCCTATCCAATTAGTGGTTGCCACCCTCAGCTAGACAGAATCTGCTGATGATGAAAAAACGAGCAGTCGCTAATATATTGTCAGACGATGGCTCAATCGTTAGGTAATATGAACCACTTTCCTGCATTACAACTGTTGTTATCAATATTATTTTTCTTGTTTTTTCAGTAGTACAAACTATATTTCCTGAGGAATTTTAACTCATAGCCTTTCTCAAAATTATGAATGCTTTAAACCCAAATATGCTGCTGCATTGGAGTCCTTAGATGTGTTACTGGCTTGCAATGGAGTTCCTGTTGACAAACTGCATTTGCTCGTGATGTGTGCTATCTAGCCTCCAATGTGGAGGCTTATCCTTGCAGGTAAAACATGTGCTACCTATTTTGCCTGAAGCTAAAACATTTATACAATTCTTGAAATAGATATAGCTAAACCATTTAATTTTGTATCTGCCACTGCTGTTCCACATTGTGTTTTCCATTTATACTAACTTTTTTTTTTTAATATTTTGCTTCAGCCAAGGATCGTATTTATGGTTCTCAGCTTTTTTAGAATACTAAGAAAGACAATTACTATCAATGTATACAATGCAGGTTGTGGTTGAAGTTAAAATAATCCCAATATACATGGAAATAGACATACAAATGGAGAGATTAGTTATGATGAATATGTAATCCATAATATAGAGTATTGTTTGAATATGGTAGCAGTCGCTTTGTAGCTGAGGAGAACCTATACAATATGTATAGGTTCACAATCTTGATTATAACAATATGTTTTTTATGAATCTAATGTGACACGATGAGAGGCAACCTAGCTTTGATGTATGATTGGTTTGGTTTGATGATAGTATAATTGACGGGAGAGTTCGAACACAAAGTGAGAGAATAGCCTGAAATATTTATCGACAATATGTCTATAATTTCTTATAGTATTAATAGATTATTATTAGAGATTAACTAGGACGATATTGATTTTGCCCTTGAAATCGAAGAAAATGATAGGGAGATAGGATTTTCTTGGCTTTGTGGTGTCGATTGTTATCATATTTTGGTAAAAATTGGTTGGTAAATAAGAAATCATTATCCTTTCTAAAAAAAAAATATCATGCTTGACATAGAGATCTTCAAAGGAGAGTAGATTATCACAAATTGCCGATTAGAGCAATTAGTTCTTTGTATTTTGTCCATAGTCCTCTTAAGATATATACGATGAGATATTTATCAATCGAATTGGAACATAAAGAACATCAAGTTCAGGAGCAATAACTTTAATATCATAACACATTATTCCATGATCGAGTGTGACAAATCTATCCTTGAGTTGAATAATGTGATTGCAAGATCTATTGGTATAAAGTTTTGTCAAATTTAACCATGCATCTCTTGACATTTTGGAAAAGGTACGATCAATTCAATGAGATGCTTAAATTGTATGAAGTAATAGCTTTATTTTAACGTACTCCATGTAATATAAATTTGCACTTCTAAAGATCATGAACATGATAGGGATCTATGAATATATCCCAAAAAAAAAAAAAAAAAATTACAACCAACAACAAGAGAATCAAATTATGCCCCCAGTATAATTTTTTGAGTTGAGTTTAAAATGATAACTAGTCAACAAATGTTTAGAGCTGTTGGAAAGGAAAGGATAAAAAACGACAAGTGTTTTTTTTTTTTTTTTAAACCTCCTCCGCGGTTTTATAGGAGTATTCTAAAAGAATTGGAGGGCTATAAAAAATAATTCTAGACAACAAAGTCAATATTAAAAAGATAAGATGGTTAGATTACGTGGATCTATCTAATTTGATAAGATATATTATTATAGATATGATTTAATTATTGGCCAATAGAAGAAAAGTACAATTATGATATGGAGGAGTTTTCCTAATTAATTGTTATAGATCTTGTGATGGGTTATTGTAATGCCTCAGTTTAATCTTACATCGAAAGCAAGTAGTGGGTAAAGACTAAAAATTAACTTAGAAAAAAAAAAATATGCTGAATGTATTTTTTGAACTTTAGGAACCTTTTATTGCACAATGGTTGCAAGTGAGCAAAATGTGCTGGTTTTGAATAAATTGTTTGATAAGTTATGGTTATACGGTTCTAATTTGCTTTTTAAGCTAAAGACAATAATAGTTTAGTCGTCCAAGTGTTTGTTTATTACCTCACTTTCTTAGAAGATCAAAATCTACTAAGCTTGTGATAAATTATTATAACAAGTAGTAAAGTAAGTATGTGATAAATTATTATCGTAACAAAATTGTGTAATGCTTTATAACAAATGATTTATCCTGTAAGATGTGATCTATGTATTATGATATCGTCACTTGCTATTATTGTAGCACAAAGACAAAAAAGGTGTCAAAAGATGCTAAAAGTTTCCTTCCCGAATCAACTTCAATCAATACAAATGATGCGATGCTTTAAACTTGGTTTTGTAAGAATGTGGAAGCATGCGATTGAGGCTCGACATGGTGGGGATGGTCAACGAATTGGTTGGTCCCCACCAACTCTACCATTCATTGCCTTTACACGCTAACTTAGTTCTAAATGAGTGATGTTGTTAGCACCTTCCGACACATGTTTCAAGCTCCCATCATATCTTAAAGCTATTTCCAACTATTCCATTCCTTCTTCTTTGAAAGGGTTTCGTTAGTGCTATATTGATTGGCGTCATGTCCACCAAGATATAAAAAGATTGCATGTGTGGGATGCCCCCCTTCTTTTTTTTTTTTTTTTTTGGTTCTTTTTTTTGGCATATCCACTAGTAAAAGCAATGTGTTTTTGCTCCCACTAAAAAGTCTCCACTAAACAAATGCTTGTTTGGTCGTCCCCATTCAAAAACATATATATATATATATATATATATATATATATATATATATATATATATATATATATATATATATATATATATATATATATATATATATATATATATATATATATATATATATATATATATATATATATATATATATATATATATATATATATATATATATATATATATATATATATATATATATTTCTTGTTCTATGACCTCATGCATCTTTCTATTATTTTTTTGTTTACTATTTGCATATTATATCTAGTTATTAAATCAATTGTTTGATCTATTTTTTGCATTCTATGTTATCCATAGATACTTTTTTATTTATTTATTGGTATATCATATGATATTAATAAACTAAGCTAAATTCATGATAAATGATATCTTTAACGAAAATAATCAAACATATGGGTTGAATCTAAATGAGGATGCTACATGTCCACGTGGATGGATGGAATGAACCCTAATCCTGGTTTCTCTCATCGTCGTCATGGTGGAGAAGAAAGGAAGGAATGATCATAACTCATGGTCCTCGCCTCGGACCTAAGATTCGACACACCGATCATAGAACCACACCCACTCTCACTCATTCATGGAATCTTGTCATTTTTTGTGTGTTGATGGATGCTGTCATCCTTTATGTCACAATCCACATCTCCCCAACAATTCAAACAAACTATTTTTTTTGAAATATATTTTATGTAGCTCAAACGTACTTAAGTGGCAATCTACCTTCCATTCCTCATCTTTCAAGTGGGCCATATATATATATATATATATATATATATATATATATATATATATATATATATATATATATATATATATATATATATATATATATATATATATATATATATATATATATATTTGATAATATATTTTATTGGTTCTATTTGTTTGAAAACTATGAGTATAAATAGTTTATAATGTTGTGGAGTAATTACTTACTATAAAAGATAAAAACTATCCCCAAAATAATCTAATTTTCATAAACCATAGATGTTTTCTATAAATTACGATGCATTACAAAACGTTGCGCATTTCAACACCCTAGAACTCCCCAAGTGGCACCGGGCTGGATGGAGGTTTGAGATAGTGTTGAGCATTGATTGAATTTTATAAGTTTGCATATTACGCATCCGGGAATTTGACATCGTGCCCGACACCCAATGAGTAGTCGTTTATAGATTTGCGATTGTTTATTTGCCTTCTAAAGTTCTTGTTTCTCTCCTTTCTCTTTTTTATCTCTTGCACACCGAGCATTTGTTGAATTATTTGTAAAGTTACTTTTGAACTAATCAATTTGCTATTTTACAAATCCGTTGGTGCCTAAGCGAGGGTTTGTAACTAAGCTAACCCTTTATGGATAGATAACGCAAACATACTTCACGACTTAGGCAATCCTAGTTAGGTCCATGATATTGGCGCAAAGGTACTTTATGACTTAGACAATCCCATAAGTCTGTGACACTGTCACATAGATGCCTCATGACTTACGTAATTCTAATTAAATTTATGATATTACCACAAAGGGTAGTTATGTTAAGAGAGATAAAATTCATGCTTAATTGTGATGATAATTATGTTAATAGAGTCTACTCGACTAATTCCAACTTTTGCCAAAATTTTTAAGAGTCTAGAAAACGTGACTTATTATATATATTTTTTATTGAGTTGTTTTAATTGATAGACAAAATAGGTCCTACCATCATCACTCAAAGGAACATTTAGAAAATCTAGTTCTCACGTCATAGAAATTCTAAAAAATAAAACAATACGGATCAACTCTATGATATATAGATTGACAATCAATTCTGACGCTAAGTTTGTAGATAGCAGTCAAATCATGAGAAATCGACTTCAAACATCTAACTCAAAAGGAACATCTATATCAAAATTCATTTTATGAAAAATGTAATTCTCATATAGTAGAAATTAAAAAAAAAGAAAAAGAAACATATATGGATAAATGATGAAACTTCGTAGTAGATGGATGCAGTAAGTACATGTCATCAATATTTTGGGTATCACAAGTCATATGTGGCCAAGAAAGAATCGCTACACAACTAATACGTTGGGGCATTGTCTACGACTCGGCAAATGTGAGCAAAGCAAACCTTCCACGTCTCATCTTTCGATTGGACCACACTATCTAAGTTAGATGGATTGAATCATCTTTAGAGACGTGTAGAGTAAGTAGTTCGACACATCATATCATTGTATGATTATTATTTGGTCCATCCAAATAGTGTTTATATATATATGATTCATTTTTCTTAATTTCTTTAGGGAAAGAACATGTAGTCTATTGAGGATAAAAAAAGAATATGTACGAGTGAGTGAATAAAGAAGAAATAAAATATTGAAATCCTAATTTTTCTTTTCCGAATCTAAGAGTGTATATATATCAAATTAATTTTTTAAGATTGTCATAATTTTTTTGAGATATCATCCGATTAATTTTATTGTTAAGGAAAAATACCGTTGACATCCTTACTACTCTGATGTGATCCTAATTCGTATGTAATTTAATATCATCTTTAGTTATCCCTTAGACTCTTATGAATATTTCATAGGTCATACCGGAGTCATATGGTAATCATCCTGAATTATCTCTTAGACTCTCGGTGGCACGAACAAATGATTCACAAACCGTTTAGGTTATTTTTTTATTTATTTATTTCATAGACCTTATATGATATGATAATTGATTGATTATGTATTGTCTATAGCTTAAATATATATATATATATATCTTTCATCAACAAAGACAATTATTTTTTCTTAGTACTCACGATTAAAGAAACCCTGCTGCAATCAAGTCACAACTTTGGGCAAGAAGAGCTACACAAAACTACTTCTAATAGGTGGCGAACTTAGTTTGGTAGACACAAGAGCTAAAGCAGTCTCCAAATCTATGGGCTCGGGACTCGCTGTAGCTCGCACCATCCCCTCCATCAATGGGAGCTCGACACTAAGTAGATGTGGTGAGGAGGTAATGCTGAGAAAAGAAGAATTTGATGAGACCAAAACGTGATGGATGGCCTCTCTCTTTGCATGTAAAGTTGGAAAATAGCAGCGAACACAGTGCATAGCATTTTTTTTTTTATGGTCTCGTTGTCGAAACCAGAACCAGCATATATGCATGACGTATGAGTTCACTCTTCCCACAGTTCCGAGCAACAACTAAAGTGCTTTGTGTGGGTAGCCTTAACTTTCAAGGTAAACTTTTGTCCACAGCCATGGCATAAAAACCTGGGTGTACGTGTCAGAGGAACCATGGACGGGAAGACCCTAATCATTCTCATACTTTACTTATCATCAGCTCACAGTTGCAGTCGAGGGAGCAGGCATCTCACTAAAGCAACAAGGATTGTGGGGATATGTTCTGCAGTAGATGCATGCTAATGGCCTGTCAAAGTAGCACTACTCTTCTTCTTCTTCTTCTTCTTCTTCTTCTTCTTCTTCGAGCTCGAGGTGTACATGGCAGTTGTGTAATGGGTTTAAAGTCCTTCACAGTCTCCCCCACCCCCACCTCCTCCTCGTCTCTAGTCATCAATCAAGGAGTGTAAAGTATGAAGACGATAGACCAAATATCTATGGATTCATATATACATACATACATAGATGAACCTAAGTTTCCGAGAGACCTTCTCAATTAGAGAAGCTTGATAAGAGTATATTAAAGTCGTGATCGTTTCGGTATGCCTACTTAGGTAGGTAGAGAACCTTGGGAAGGTAGTGGCATTAGGACAACACCAACGTAAAAAAAAAAAAAAAAAAAGATGCTTTAAGCCTCGAAGCTCTCTTGTCTCGTTGATTCTATTCTTCTAGATGATGATGATGATGATCTCAAAACTTACTTCTTGCTTATCTTTGTTTCTTATAGTTTAAGCATGTCATATATAATAACGTGAGTTTAAAACACGATTGAGTATATGTAACCAAAGTCCTTAATTTTGTGTACCGATGTTGTGTTGATCAGTGTTCCAAACAAGTATCGTATCTATTTATGAGGTATACATACTAGTAGTACATATTGAGTTTCTAAAAATTAAAAAAAATAATAATTATCTGGTTCGGATCTTATACTAGGTGTACTAGACGATATAGGACTTACACCGAATAATAAAGATTTATCGACTATCTTCTTTGAGTTATTAATAGCAATATTGTTTACTCGATCTTATCCTTTGATTTTTCAAGTCTCTTTAGGTGAATATAAGCTCTGATGCAATCTAACCCTCTAGTCGCTCCAATCATACATCAAGGCCCTTCTTACGAGATTCACTTGTATTTGCACTCGGAATTCTCCCTTAGTGGTTCATAGCTCCCATATGCTGGTGACCAAGATTTTCATCTGATATAAAATTCGATGCACACATGAAAGACCCACCTCTATAGTCCTATGATGTTCACTCATTAGATCTATAACCATTATTAATGTCGTATTATGACAAGCCCCTCGTGCGACTTTTCATATGTGTTGTATTATCTTGAAATATTTCACCATGATCCGTTGCACTATGTTGTCTCCTATTTTGATCTTTATGGGATGAACTTGGACTGCGATCTCTCTATATATGGCCTTTGCCAGCAAGCACATCATAGGCCTCCACCACCTTCGATCGTATTCACTCCTTTGCCAAACTACCTTTGTCCACCCGCTCTAAGGTCACACTCAAATGAAGCATGTCTCTATGATAGTCAATTGCCTAAAGAGCCTCAAAGTCCATTGTCTTTACTAAAATTAGTATGTCATTATCTAGATCTTAATTTCACTTTCATAAGTTAAGTCTCCTTATTTCCTCCATCAAATAATTTATTGAGATAAGGGTCATGTGCCTTGAAGTTCTCTTCGACCTTGACAACATACAAGATGAGTTTACTCCATCAAAACGAGAGATACATGGAATGACGTGATCTCATCCTTACCTCTTCAAGAGTTCGTGTCATTGATATTTAACCTAGGAAAATTTTGTGCCTCTACCCTTCAACAGGTTAGCCCTCCGTTGAGTCTAATATCCATTTCGACTCTAAGTGAGCTTTCATTTAGTGTTACCTTGGATTTCTCTCCTACTTAATCTTGCAATACGTCTACCAATGCATTACCTCGTGCGAGATTATGTGATGAATCCTTATAGCTTTCTCGGTCTGTTGAGCTTTGTGGAGCTATTGTCTTGATGTACTCATTATCAATGTGAGATCTATTGCATATGATTCTCCTCCTAGAGAGCTAGGACTTATCCTTCTTGAATATTTATCATGTTGGAACAACTTTTCTGTTCGCATTTTTTCCTTTAGAAGTTTTGGAGATCACCATCCCCTTGGATTAATTTGTCTTGCTGAATAAGCTATACACTGTTCCGCCCTCATAGACATACTTACTAGAT
Source organism: Ensete ventricosum (assembly GCA_029747655.1). Lineage (NCBI taxonomy): Eukaryota > Viridiplantae > Streptophyta > Magnoliopsida > Zingiberales > Musaceae > Ensete > Ensete ventricosum. The sequence continues at coordinate 5,417,963 of JAQQAF010000001.1, read as the reverse complement.
TTTGACTCTTTACTGATATAAACTATATTTTGTCTCTCAAAGCCTAACAATATACTGAACTTCCTGCACTCCACGGCCTCCTACGAATGTATCTTTCTCATAATAAAAAAAAGTTTTAATGTTCTATGATACTAATTTTTTATCACCTTAGGATAGTCATAGACGATCCATCATTTAATATAAGCTATTGTATGAGTACTAAATTTTTTTGAGTTAGTAATTTTTCTCACCTCTATCAGCTTTGTATTATTCTTTTAGTCGCTAAATAACTCATCTCTCCTTGCATACTCTTATCATTTGTCAACTGTCCTACTTGCCTTGAGCGCCATTAAGTTTGGTTGCCAACGGAGCCATAGCTCAAACTTAGCCATCACAACTTTTGTGCACTATGCATTCTTCCCAGCTCACTTATTCTCATGACGCCTCTCATGCATAGAGGTGATAATTCCTCTAAATACCAATCCCGAATGTCCACTCTTATGAGCAACTTATTTTCTTATATCCTATAAAACGGTCATGTATGCTAGCTGTCTTCAATGAAGCCCCGCAAGGTCCCCCACGTTTGCATAAAAAGTATTTCTGAGTATGATTGTCCTGTTTTGATATCATTTGTTACGAACTTAGCTGGTTTTACCTAAGTTGTGTGATATTCTTGCATGTTTGCCCGCAAAGAATCAACCTCTCCAATATCTCTTATGGTACCTTAAGAACGTGTAAAAGAGAAGATGAGATAGAGAAAACGTTTAGCTCGAGATCCCTAAGCAATTCTTTCAGTTAACATTTGATATACAATGTAAATTATAAATATAGACTTTACAAGCTATAAATAGTCGCATGACAAAGGGTCCAAGGTTATATGTCATGACCAAAAGTGTCCACAAGTGTCCATATGACACTACTATGGAACAAGATAGCAAATCAGTCTTAGACACTACTCCAAAGGTTCATCCAACTAAGTGATACCGGATAGCTCATAGGTGTTGTGCTAGTTGATACTCTGCACCACTCTACGGAGATAGAAGATCCCCCAAAATGACTGCTTTAGTGATTTTATTTTTTGGATAATTTTACCTCTACGTGATGAGTGCACACACCCTGCATCTACAAGCTTGAAACGATTACAAAAGTCAATCAAAACCTACTGTAATCCATCTATATACTAATATATAGTATAAACGAAATCTAAAGATATGAAAATACATAATTATTATATCAAACATTTTGTTTACAATTTTATCTGTACCATATTAGTACATACTTCTCAGAAGAATAAGATGATGTACCCAACCTTATCAAAAAAATCTTAATTTCGAGAAGATAATTACAGGTGAAAAAATTATGATGATTTCCAAAATGTGAAACATGAGGAAAAGGAAAGGAAAGGAAGAAGATATGTTGATGCATGAGATGGCAAATACAAGCTTGATTTCCAAGAACAAAAAATAAAAGAGAGAAGAAAACAAAAAAAGGAACGGCACACATTGGCCTTGAAAGATTTGTGTGGTAAAAGCCAGTCACATAAAAATAAATAAAGAGGAAGCCATGTCCCCCCACTAACTCGAGCATGCTAATAATGCATGATGGTTCAGGTGGACCGATCCCACTTTTCTCTCTCTAAAGAGAAAAAGAAAGGGTGCGTAATGATAACAATCCCTGTGCATGTCTGCTATATGTACGTGCTTCTTATCACAAACAACAGTACCGATTCTTCTTCCTTAGAATTCGATCACAGCTCGAGAACTGTTGTGAGAACATGATCCAACAGAAGGATACTTGTTTAGGCAACAACCAAAGTGAGCTATCAATAAAGCAGGACAATCACCGCTGATTCCTTTCATGAGCTGACATATCGGTCTTCCAAGATTGGATGGTTCAATGCAGCCAAAGAAGGTTTTCCTTGCTCGATGTGTTTTTATGTGGAGATCTAGATCATCTTTTTGTTCGGTGCATCTGCTATCATCCGGAGATTACTGGCACCGTAATCTCCGGAGCTGTCTAAAAATGGTGGTTCCAAACCATAGATTGATGAACAATGAATGTTATGAAGCTGTTACGAGTCTTTCTATATAAAATCTATTTTTAGAGGACTAAAGTATCGTCTCACGATCGTATGAATCGAAATATCCGAGTACTGACAAGTTTAAACCTCTGAGTTGCAACAGTGTGAAGTTTTAGGTACACTAATCTTGACAATTTAACTTAAAGATATGCGTACTATCGTTAAGGGTATCGAAGAAATGAATGCATAAACTTTTGCGTCCTACTAATTCATGCGTCTGCATTCGTTTCTTGTTTATTTCTTTGATATCTATCCTTAACAATAGTGCACAAAACCATTTTATTTTCTCTTTTGCGGATTGATGTTTAATATCTACATGAGGAAGAAGAAGATGACAAAGCCTACTCTTTCGATGGGTCTCCCGTTCAATATTCCTTGCTGGTTTTAGAAGGAAGGAAATGTTAAGGTTCTTTCAAGGAACAGCATCAATAATTTCATCTTGTCTTTTCTCGAGAAGATATGATATCGTTCGGTGTCCCCAAGTTACGTCCCGAAAACTATTTCTCGTGTGACAGTAAATGCATGGATTGTGACGCGGCCATCTTACATGAAAACTATTTCTGGGGCGAAAACTTTGGTGCATGGACTTCTCCAAAGAGAGAGTGGATGGATGCCATCTTCTTCTGGTCTCTCCCGCACCACTTGTGGGTTGTGTGTGTCTTTGCTTGTCGAGTGAGCTGAGCTGCTTTCGTTATGTGGCACACGAGGAGGCTGATATAGAGCTCGCAGCTCAACTTTAGATCTCTTTCCCTTGCTTTTCTCATGTCCAGGATTACGCCTGCTGATCTCAATCCTCTTCTCGGTTAATCCAAGTTTTCAGCTCAGAATCTAAAACCGATTTTTTAGAACAGTCGAAGAATATATTCTTCTGTGCGAAGATGACACCTAAAATGATTGCAAGTCTCAGTTTTTGTTTCTTGCTGGCCGTATAATCGATCTGAAAGAGGTGATATGACAGTTCATGCGTTCTTGACATGGTGGTGGGTGGTTCAGCAAAAGAAGGATACAGCATAGGAGGAGCGTTCATGGAGCAAGAAGCATCGATGCCATTTGAAGACACAGTGGCATCTGCAGAGGAAAGAAACATAGCCAATGGCGAGACTCCACTTTTCCATCCCTCGATCTGGCAACTGTCCCGCTACGACTCGGCCACCACCTAACCCTCCTCTCTTTTCCAACACCACCCACTTCTTTTGTGCGTGCCACGACCCTCTTTTCTGAGCCCGGGAACATGGCACAGGACCTGCGCAACCAGTGTCACCGCAGCCCACCTGAAACTAATGTATCCCAAGGAAACCTGAGACGTTCCTCTTCTTTCTGCGTCGCTGTTGGAAAACACTTAGCTAAAAACAAGCCTCCTGTGGATGTCTCCGAGTGCATGCACTATTACTCCTCTACAGAAGCTGAGAGAAGAGGAGAAGAGGGGAGAGAAAAAGAGAGCGAGAGAGAGAGTGGGGTTAAAACAGGGTGCCGTAAAAGCGGGCGAGTAGGAGGAGGGTTTGGGAAACGACACCTTCAGGTCTTGGAACGGTGCCGTAAAAGCGGGCGATTAGGAGGGAGGGTTTGGGAAACGACACCTTCAGGTATTGGAACCGCATCTTTCCTCCTTTCCCGATCTTTTCTTTCTCTTCTTGATGACGGCAGGTGGACCTCCTGCTTCATGCGCAGCTCGCCACGCAACCCCGCGGCTGTGCCCGTTTCGCTTTGATGTGGCCTCCACCCTCCTTCACTTCCTACTTAAATACCACCTCGTCTCCCCCGACCCTCATCTGTCAATCTCTGCTCTGCTCTCCTGTACCGCACTTGTTCGCCTTCGCTTCATCAACGGTAACGAACACCAGCTGAAAAATGCCTTCCGATCATGAACAAAGTGCTGCTAGTGGTGGTGGCGACCGGAGGATGAACTCGTTCATCTCCGTGGATGCTTGCTTCCCGCTCACTCTTCAAGTACTACGTGTTTCCAAAGTTATAGAGTCTTCCTTACTTGTAGTCATGGCGATCGTTATGTGTCTGATCTCTGACGAATCTGTTTGTAGTTCATGGATGTTTCGTATCGCGTTAAGCTCGATCCGACGTTGACGTCAGGTAGCAAAGGAGTTAAACGCATGCTCAACTCGGCGAGCGGTTCCTCGGCCGTCCCAGAAGAGAAAGTCATCCTCGGTGGCGTAAGCGGCATGGTGTCGCCCGGCGAGATGCTCGTGGTCCTTGGTCCCTCCGGCAGCGGGAAATCCACTCTGTTGAGCATCCTCGCTGGCCGGCTACAAGGGAAGCACTCCGGCGCGGTGCTGGCGAACGGCCGCCGGCTCACGAAGCCGGTCCTGCGACGGACCGGCTTCGTAACGCAGGATGACGTGCTTTACCCGCATTTAACCGTGCGGGAGACCTTGGTCTTCTGCGCCATGCTCCGGCTGCCGAGGACGGTGGCCAAGGAGGAGAAGGTGGCCGCGGCGGAGGCGGTGATGTCGGAGCTGGGGTTGTGCAAGTGCGCCGACACCCCGGTAGGCAGCCCCTTCGTCCGCGGGATCTCCGGCGGGGAGCGGAAGCGGGTCAGCATCGGCCACGAGATGCTGCTGAACCCGAGCCTGCTGGTGCTGGACGAGCCGACGTCGGGGCTGGACTCGACGGCGGCGAGCTGGCTGGTCACGACGCTGGGCGGGCTTGCCAGGAAGGGGAGGACGGTGGTGACTTCGGTGCACCAGCCGGCGAGCCGGGTGTACCAGATGTTCGACTCGGTGCTGCTGCTCTCGGGGGGGAGCTGCTTGTACTTCGGCAAGGCCAAGGACGCCATGGACTACTTCGGCTCCGTCGGCTTTGCTCCAAGGTTTCATGTCAACCCGGCTGACTTCATGCTCGACTTGGCCAATGGTCAGTTCACATTCTACTATAATTCTCTTTCGTTTCTGCAAGCATGCATCACACAGATCAAGAACTACTTCGAAACCTCTGACGTCAGTGGTCTAAATCAAGAATATGAGATGATTTATTACATACAAAACCCATTACACGTTCTGTTCTTGGCATCTACAGTTCATGAAGATACGAGTATTGTGTCAAGAACAATGACATTTCTATAGGGGTGATAGACTTGCTTTAGAAGTTGCTGCTGTAGCCCATCCCACCCTTTTTCTTTTCGGTAGCTACCTCATCTTAAACATGGCTCATGCACTGTCAATGGCTCACATATTGTTCAGGATCAAACAAGAAACAAATCTTATGCTCTTGTGCTGCTGTTCTCCTTCACTGCGTCACCTTCGGACACTCTGTGCCACTTTTCTCTGCTATTATTTTCGGTCCCAGTCTTCTTTCTGCCTCTAAACGAGAAGGGAAAGTGTGACGCGTTTTCTTATCCAATGAACTGGAATCATTGCCTGCCAGGCTGCTTTCGTTGGATGGCCATGCTTCATGAGATGTCGATCTCACAAGCTCAACGCGTGTCCGGTGGAGGGACGAAGATGGTCTTGGAGAGTTCACTTTATTTTATCCTCTCTTCTTTTTGTGCCTTCTTTCGATACAACTTTGGTCCCTCCCACTGCTTTTTTTTTTTTTTTTGACCCTTGTTTCTCTTTCAATCCAAGCTTTTAGATTCCCATCTTTTATTTCTCCTTTTATTATCCAAAGAAGATTGAGTTCGAAATGAATTCCTCCTTCAAATCCAGTACACGAGAGTTGATGTACGCAATCGTACTCCTACAGATAGAGATTGTTTTCGTTACTCAAACCTTACTTATACTGCGGAAAAGTCGTGCCATATGCACTAGTATTCGTTCTTCCCTGATCCAGTATTAAAAAAACACAGCTTTATTGCAAAAGTTCATGCTTTTGAAGCAGATATTACGCTTGGATTTTGTTTGATAAGTAGCAGAAGTCAAGAAGGTCGATTCATCCACTGCATTATTTGTTGCTTGGCATGTAGTAGGAGCAAAATAAGTGAGTTTGGAACCAATGATCAACTTGTCTGATACATCCACAGCACTATGTGGTGCTCCTCAGGAAATAACCTGGGCCAACCTGTTCTACTTTTTTGTTGCTGCCCTCCTCTCCTGGTGCTGGCACTTGATTCCCATAAGTGATCTCCTTTTGATAAGGACTTTACGACTCTCGACTGTCACCAGTTTAAATTGAATTGATTGATATAATTAGACTCAGCTAGCAATGGATCATTGATATATGAAGCATTTTTGCTAAATGAATGGGTGTCCAAACCTCATTAGTAGGTGGTGTCCTTGATGCAGGGGTCACTCAGATAGACTACCAGGGTGATGCAGAGAAGTCTACTGTCAAGCAATCTCTCATCTCCTCCTACAATAGATTGTTGGCACCACAAGTGAAGGCAGGACTGAGCGCTGCTGTGGCCAGAGATGCTGCCCAGACTGGTAAGCATCCAAGAAAGCCAAATGCTGCTTGAGATCTGATTCAAGTAGTAGTACATCAATGAGAGGAATAATGTTTTTGGTTTCATTGATCTCACTTTACTACACATATGAAAGAAGAGATTCTGATGCACAGCAGCATTTGGCTGTTGATGAAGCAGGTAACGATAAAGCTTCTTTTGAGAGGGAGAAGAGAGACCACAGCAGCATCAGCTGGTTCAGCCAGTTCTCCATCCTCCTCCAGAGAAGCCTCAAGGAGAGGCGGCATGAGTCCTTCAATTCCCTCAGGGTCTTCCAAGTCATGGCAGCGGCAGTTCTCTCAGGGTCCATGTGGTGGCACTCCAGCATCCATGACGTACAAGACCGGCTCGGGCTCCTCTTCTTCATCGCCATCTTCTGGGGTGTCTTCGCATCGTTCAACGCCGTATTCACATTCCCGCAGGAGAGGGCAATCTTCGTCAAGGAGAAGTCCTCGGGCATGTACAGCTTGTCCTCCTACTTCATGGCGAGAATGGCCGGTGACCTGCCGATGGAGCTCCTCCTCCCCACCGTGTTCACGCTCATCCTGTATTGGATGGCAGGGCTGAGAACCGAGCCTGCCGCATTCCTGATCACCCTCGCGGTGCTGCTCGGCTACGTCCTCGTGGCACAAGGCCTTGGGCTGGTTGTCGGTGCTGCAATCATGGATGCCAAGCAGGCTTCCACCATAGTGACGATCACCATGCTGGCGTTCCTGCTCACCGGAGGATTCTACGTGCAAAACATTCCCAGCTTCTTAGCTTGGGTGAAGTACGTATCGTGTACCTTCTACTGCTACCGGCTTCTCGTTCGGATTCAGTACAGAGGTGAGGAAATGGAGTACTTTCTGGGGTTGTCGCATCAGAGAAGCAGGAGGGAGGAAGAAGGTGAGATGACGGGAGAAATAAGCACACTGGTGAGCGTCGGAGCACTCATCGCCATGTTCGTAGGATACAGGATATTGGCATACGTTGCTCTCAGGCGCATCAAAGCATGATCATTTCAATTGCAGAGAATATAGTTTCCTCTTCCTAGTGGATTGGATGAACAAAAAGAAGAAAAATGTTCGCCTATAAATAAGAGAAAATTTTGTTTGTACGACATTAGTTTAATTTGATATTTCAAGCTTCTCGGTTATTATATGTATAATAACTACTGTTGCAGCTTCGTCCCAAACAGCATCAGCAGCATGTACTCACAGCTCGGAAGAGGCACAAACTTTGGCTACATCAAAAGCCGACTTCCAAGCACATAGCTTCTCACGCCATTCCAAGATTGTGCTCAGCTTTGAAGAAAGAGGAGAGGCGTTCATGAAGTGCACCTGTTGCAATCACCATTAAAGCCCCCTCCTCTCCTTCTTCATGTTTATGAATTCTTTACTACTGCGTGCCTCAACCAACACTCAACCTCCCCTACCACCACATACTGAGCAGTCAACAAAGCACACGTTACTACCCACCGTTCCAGCTATAGAAATATATTAAATTTGATACGTAATGTTACCGACACATATTATTCTTATACAGCTCGGATTTATATTGCACCCAATATAAGCTTTTATGCAAGCAGAGAAATCATCATTGTGAAAATAGCAACTTTATCGTTTTATTGACTTCTCTGGGACCGGACAATCATTCTCTATGGTCGGGTCGGTTCAGCTCCTCCCTGAGCGGGGCCGGGGAATGCGGAGCGTCGCGCCCGCCACGGACCCCGCAGCCTTGCAGGAGCCGTGCAAGTCGAAGAGCGCGAACCAGCCGACGAGCGCCGAGACCTTCCGGCGGACAGCGACCGCGCCTCTGCATCTGTCGTCGGCGCCGTCGGCCTCGGCGGGCGGGAGGCCCTTGGCGCACTCGGCGAGGGCGATGGCGAACGGGTCGGCGGCAGGGCGGTTCGTGACGGGGAGGGAGCGGAGGGGTGGCGGGCGCGGGAGGGCCGGGCGGGCAGCGGGGAGCGCCTTGGGGTTCTTGGCGATGCCGGGGCGGTGTTCCCACGAGAAGGGAACCGCGGAGGAGCAGGGGGAGGGCGAGGAGGCGGCGACGGTGGAGAGGGAGCGAGAGCGGGAGCGGCGGTGGCGGCGACGGCGTCTGCGGCAGGAGAAGATCTCCAGCGGAGATCCGGCCGCGGAGGAGTCGGCCGGGGACGATTCCTTCATGGCGAAAGTGGCAGAGATGGATGGATGGCGTGGGGGATTTAAACGCGCGACGCTTCGTTGAGATTCGTGCATCCGTTGATGCGGGGCGGCATCGTCGTCGTTCTGTGTGTAATCAATCTGTTACGGCCCAATAGTGAAGACACAGTACATGATAACGGATAAGGATATAGGACACTATGTAGACAACCAAAGATTGAGGGTTTATGTAATAAATTTGGAATGTGCATTAAAGGTAAATACATTTTTCAAATATAAATTGATGTTTGATAATTTTTTAAAAAATCACATTTGACTTGGATGCTAAGCTGCAAATGCTCAATGTTAATGCTACATTAGAGTAATCTTAGCATTTCAGCATTTGTGGGATGCTGATAATTTTTTTTTTTAATTTTCAACATACTACTCTATGATATTATTTAAAATCATAATTTTGTCATGATTTGTCTTCTATAAAATTTATTTATTTTATTTAATATTTTTTTATTTATTTGATTATATTTTTATTTATTATATTTAGGCCATACAGAAAATTTTATTTTTTTTACTTATTAATTTAAATAAAAAATTATTTTTTGAATAAATATTAACAATGTTAGAATGATAAGTTTATCACATAATATTCAATAAAATTTTGAAATCCAATGTTACCAAATAATATTTATATCAATATACAGTTTTATCTATTATTTATCAAACACTCAAAGCATGCAACTGTATCCAATAATAATTTTCTTAATTATGTAGGATTAGTTGATATAAAAATAAAAGAAAAGATAGGATCAAAGATATCTTGGATTAGGCTGTATAGACTTTGACTGTTGATGGGAAGGATCTAAAACCAAATTTGATATTTATCATTTACTCATTGTAAAAAGAAATTGTATCATTACGAAAAGAGTATCTAAGGTTTTTTTCTCATTTACCTTATAAACTATCACCCTTTATCACATGAAGGGAAAAATGATAAAATATAGTTCTAATAAAAAGCATTTTTTACTAAATCCAGATCTTTAGTGAGAATAAATTTTTGTTTGATTTCCTATTCTTGTGACAAAAGTTTGCATTTTTTGGCTAAGCTCTTTTCATGAGGTTACATCTTTAGGCCAAATTATTCTTCTTAATAACATAGTATCATAGTCATATGTTCTCTATTATTTATGTCTCTTCATCTTGACTTGATGTCTTAATCTTAAAAAATCAATTTGAGAATTCCGATATGAATATGCCATTTTTATTTATTTAATAGAATAATTAAAGACATATTATATTTATATTCTTTTTAATCTTGTTTTCAATATATTCTCATCAGTTGTAAATTATTTATATGATTTTTGGGTACCTGGTTATTATTTTTATTTCCTTTTGTTGGGCGCATTTAGGTAGTGCACAAATTAGATTTGGTTATTATATGTTTGATGTGGGTTGATGTCTTCAACTTTATGGCATAGTGGAAACATTAGAGATGAGTAAATGTAGTAGTTATTGCGTCATATGAAATTATAACGGCCAACGGTCACTTTTTTTTTGTTTGTTTGTTATGTTTTCCTTCTTCGTTATTGTATTGGGGTTGAGAGGCACCATCCGACGGTGGACGCTCTCATGGCGACGTCTCCGCAATTGCCTCCGCCCCTCTCGCGTCCCCGCGAATCCCCCAGCCATCCGTACCCTAGCCCTAACGCTTACCCTCTCACTCCCCTCTTCTTCCTCCTCCACCCTTCCCTCTTCCCTCCTCCTCCTATGGCCGCTTCGCCCTACTTCCGCCGCCGCAGCACCCACGCCGACGCCGCCGGTCGACCCCAGCTCCGGCGCGGAAGATGAGGGCAATCGGTTCCACCACCTCCTGGGTTCTCCCCTTCCGCCGCCGCCCGGCGGTCCCCCCGCCCCCGTCCTCCGTCCTCCTCAACCTCCGCCGTCGCCCTTGGCAGCCCCGCCGCATCCTCGACCCCGGCGGTGACGCTGTTCTTCGCTGGAACCGCATCTTTCTCGTCTCCTGCCTCGTCGGCCTCTTCGTCGATCCCCTCTACTTCTACCTCCTCTACATCGGCGGCCCCGCCTGCGTCCGCATCGACGTAGGTCTCGGCATCATTGTCACCTTCTTCCGCACCGTCGCCGACCTCTTCTATCTGGGTCACATGCTCCTCAAGTTCCGCATCGCATTTGTGGCTCCCAGCTCAAGGGTCTTCGGCAGAGGCGAGCTAGTCACAGATCCGCACCAGATTGCCATGCGCTACCTCAAAGGCGACTTTGTCATCGATCTCATCGCTATGCTCCCCATCCCCCAGGTAGGTGTTCTTCTCACCCGTCAATTCAAATTTCTTCTTCTTGTTCTTTTTCTCTGTGTGTTCTTGCCCTATGCTATATAATCTTGTCCGACCAGCAGCCATACCTTGAAACAACGGAGCAATGCCCCATACATATATATATATATATACCTTGCTCAACCCTCTGTATATTGGACGGTTGATCATTCACAGAGACAAAAACTGATCATCCATGCTAAACACAGTTTTGGCATCGGATAGAAGCAAAAGAGTGCGACACAAACTGACTATTCCCAGGTGCCCATATATTAAAATGCTGTGGAACTTCCAAACTACATTTATGAGTTGTTTTTATATTACAACGTGTGTTGCTTTATGTGTCTATTTCACAAATTCTCTCGAGTCCTGAACAATTTAAATGCGACTTTCAGGTTAATTCAACCAAGAGTAGGTTAGATATATCAATCAGGATACAGGTAAAATCTTGAGCTGTGCACCAATTTTAATCATTTCAGGTACCTGAGTAGGCAAAGAAGTTATGCCAGGGAGCACAATGGATTCTCTGATAGTCCTTTTCTCTGAAATCTAGATTACCAATGGACTCATAGTAGATTATGGATAGAAAATGGCAATTGTAACCCAAACCTCTGTTGCACCAGCCCTGTTGGGTCTGGTTTGACTAGCTTTGATCATGTGGTTGAAGCATAATTTTCAGAAACCAGATCAGGTCCCATCCCATTCCATTCCATCCTTGTATGCTCCATGCCAGAAAAAAATCACCCCCTTCTATTACAATTTAATAAAAATTACATATTTGATTAGTTATCCATAATGCTATGGGCTGGGAAAACTGAATTATTGGTTTTGGTCCAGGTCTAACTAGAGTGCTATTAGATTTCTTAACCTGGATCAGGTACAGGACAAGATTTTTGAGTGGGGGAGCAGGAATGAATTATGTTAAACTCGTCCTTGCTCCATTTTCATTCCTTGTGGAACCAATTTGAGGATGATACTTATTTACCTGTTTTAGGAACATTTGAAGTTGGTATATATAAGAACATTTGCAGAACTGTAATTTTCCTTGTCTGAAAGTAATATTTTGGTGAATAATAGTAAGAAACCAGTCCTTTCATTGCATAGACAGTATGGATTTTCTGTTTATTGTTTGTTTCTCATGGTTAATTGCTTTACCCATGACTGTGATGTACTCTAGAAGGTAGAAATTTACTTAAAATCTTAAGGTCCTTAATTGCTAGTTTCATATGTTAAATTTGGTACAAACTTGAATATTTTTAATGCCTAAAATAGTTATCATCAAACTGAAACACAAGATTCTTTAGATAACTGACAAGATTTTAGTAAACGGCTGAATGATCTCCTCTTGAGGATCCTTTCCATTAAATAAAAATTGTTGTACAATCTATCTTAGGTAAGAATATATTACACAACTAATACACTAATTATTGTAAAATAAATATCTTGATCTCAGTCATAATTTCTGTCATAATCTCTACCATTGATAAACACTAATTATGGTAAAATAAATTTCTTGATCTCAACCATAATTTTTGTCATAATCTCTGCCATTGATATTCCCCCTCAAATTAATGCTGAATGTAGCTTGGATACATAATAAAACGACTATAGTCATAAATGAACATCACAAAATATTTATATTGTACATGTGAAATGACAGGAGTAATATCCCAAACATCACTATGTATAATCTCAAAACATGTATTAGCATGACCACCATAAGTAGGGAAAGGTAAAGTTTTACTTTTCCCGAGTTTACAAGTTATCAATTTATGCAGCCGCCTCCACCTAGCCACTATTCATCACATTGTTCGCTATTTGCAAGGTACTTCTACTCGAGGTCTTTTCTTCCCTGTGGACTCTCGTATTCATTTGGTTGCATATAGTGATGCTGATTGGGCTAGTTGTTTTGATATTCGACGTTCAATTAGTGGTTGGTGCATGCTTCTTGGTACCTCTCTCATTTCTTGGAAAAACATGAAGCAAGATTGGGTGTCTAAGTCCTCCACTGCGTCTGAGTACCGCATTATGTCCTCTACATGTTCTAAAATTGTTTGGCTTCGGAGACTGTTGGGTGAGCTTGGGTTTTCCCAAATTGAACCTACTCCGCTCCATGCGGATAATACTAGTGCTATTTAAATTATTGCTAACCTAGAATTTCATGAGCACACTAAGCATATTGAAGTGTATTGTCACTCTATTCGTGAAGCAGATGATGCTCATGTCATCTCTCTTTCACATATCACCACCAATCTCTAGACTATTGATGGGTTTACTAAGGCTCTCTCTTGACACTGTGATCACTTTCTTATTAATAAATTAATGTTTTTTTATCATCAACAATTATAGAAGCCAAAGATAAAGTTCTAAGAATAGTAAATTTCAATGGAAATAATCTTCCCACTTTAGTCCCCCTTACAATTACCTTACCTGACACCTGATCCTGTATAACACAACCACCACAAGAGAAATGTACATCACAGTTATTATTCACCATCTGACTAACAGAATTTAAACTAATAGATAACCCAAAAGAGACAAATATATGACGAATGGAAGGTCCAATATCACCAATGGCTAACAGAGTTGAAGTACCACGTTATGTCCTCTACATGTTCTGAAATTGTTTGGCTTTGGAGACTGTTGGGTGAGCTTGGGTTTCCCCAAGTTGAACCTACTCCACTCCATGTGGACAATACTAGTGCTATTTAAATTATTGCTAACCTAGTATTTCATGAGCACACTAAGCATATTGAAGTGTATTGTCACTCTATTCGTGAAGCACATGATGCTCACATCATCTCTCTTTCACATATCAACACTAATCTCTAGACTATTGATGGGTTTATTAAGGCTCTCTCTTGACACTGTGATCACTTTCTTATTAATAAATTGATGCTTTTTGATTATCAACAATAATAGAAGCCAAAAATAAAGTTCTAAGAATAGTAAATTACAATGGAAATAATCTTCCCACTTTAGTCCCCCTTACAATTACCTTACCTAACACCTTATCCTATATAACACAACCACCACGAGAGAAATGTACATACAGTTATTATCCACCATCTGACTAACATAATTTAAACTAATAGATAACCCAAAAGAGACAAATACATGACGAATGGAAGGTCCAATATCACCAATGACTGTAATTGGAAGATTACTGTCATTAGCAATCTGAATATTTTGTGTACCAGTATGCTGCCATAGATTATATAACAAATCAGGTGAGCAAGTCATATGATTGGGTGCTCCAGAATTAACAAATTTGATAGCCAAGGTCTTAGGTATTCTTCCAAAAAGATTCTCAGTAGATATTCTGTAAAAAAAAAAAAATTCAACTACAAATATCTCAATGTAAGACTATCAACCACAAGTTAATCGATCAAAAAAATCTCAAAGCGAAGTTGTTGATCTGAAATTTTCATATCAGGATAAGAAAGATGAGAGCAGACTAGAAAACTTTGAAAGACAAAAGCAAAGTTGATAGTAATTCGAGTATTCAATTATGGATTTGAGAATTTGAACCTATGGCTCTAGTACCATGACAAGATTTGAGTAAATGACTGAATGACCTATCTTGAGGATCCTTTTCATTAAATAAAAATTATTGTACAATCTATTTTAGATAAGAATATATATGCATAGCTAATACACTGATTATGGTGAAATAAATCTCTTGATCTCAGTCATAATTTCTATCATAATCTTTGTCATTGATAAACACTAATTATGATAAGATAAATCTATCTCTGTCATAATCTTTGCCATTGATAATAACTTCTATGATCGTTTACTAAAATATATTTTATTTTTTATGAAAATCTGCATTTGTGTACTATGCAAAATGAAATTGTTCCATTGAAAACACGAGTTTAGGGATATGAGTCTAGCCCAGTAAAATATTTTGACAAATGAAATAAACTTAGAACCAGATTGAGATTGTATTGACTGGCATATGCTAAATTATGAATTTGTTTTGGATCCCATTTGAGATGTTTAGACAGGGATGTCATAGTTTAAACTTTAAAGTTCTTATAATGTATTATTGTTTTAAATTTGAGTTATTAAGAACATGATCTCCTTTTCTCCAGTCTTTGATAACATGGCTGTGGTTCAGTTGGTTAGTAAGACAATGGCCATTAATCTAGGATAACTAGTTTTTTAATCAGACAATGTAGCTTTGATCTTTGGAATATCAGAAATCCAGTAGGTTCTATTTGGCATCTAATGCCTTTGTTCCATGTGTTTCTGCAAGTTTCAGATCTTCATTTTCGTGATCAGATGGTACTGGCATGGGTTCCATAATGATCATTCTATGCCATGCCAATTTGCTTCTGGCATAAATCCTTATGCTGATTAAAATTATATTCTTATTGGACATTTTTTTATCTGGAAACATCCATGAAACGTGAAATATACTTAATGATGCTGATTTTCCTAAAATGAATTGATTTTTTTCTTATTGTAACATTATTCATGGACTTCAGGGAAAATATCATTTTGTTTTGATTTTTGTTCTTTTGCAGATAATCATCTGGTTTGTGATTCCAGCAGTGAGCAGCTCTTCAGCGAATCACACCAACAATACACTTTCCTTAATTGTCTTTATCCAATATATTCCAAGATTATTTCTCATTTTTCCTTTAAATGCACGGATTGTCAAGGCCACAGGAGTAGT
The DNA here is from genome assembly GCA_029747655.1 of Ensete ventricosum. NCBI lineage: Eukaryota > Viridiplantae > Streptophyta > Magnoliopsida > Zingiberales > Musaceae > Ensete > Ensete ventricosum. The sequence continues at coordinate 5,402,383 of JAQQAF010000001.1, read as the reverse complement.
TACGAAAACTGCATGGGCAGGAGCAGCATACAATCTCCTTCTGTATATGCTGGCAAGCCATGTACGCTTCTTTATTAATTATCCTTTCCCAGTTATCGCTATATATTTTTCTTGAGTGAGAAATTTTGACCTATACAGGTTCTTGGAGCTTTATGGTATCTTTTGTCCATTGAGCGCCAGTACACCTGTTGGATCACAGAGTGCATTAAAGAAAATGGCACTATGACAATGACAATGTGCAACCCTAGGTTTTTGGACTGTAGTAACTTAGAGCTGCCTGAACGAAAGGCGTGGCGCAATAATACCCTTCTGCTTAGTAATTGTGATGCCACAAGTGATAGTGCCACTTTTAATTTTGGCATGTTTGCAGATGCTTTGACTAGTGAGATTGTTGCAGCAACTTTCATTGAAAAGTATCTGTATTGCCTTTGGTGGGGATTGAAAAATCTAAGGTAAATTTATTGCAGACAATATATTTCTGATCGCATATTTTCTTTGAGCACAGTTTCTCCATTACTTGCCTCATCTTCTTCTTGCTCTTCCATATATGTTGATGATTCTTAAAAGACATGTACTGAAGTTGTGAAAGATCGGCATAGTTTATTACAGATGTAATCATTGGATAAGGAAGCAAAGCTTACACAAATATCCAGAACAACTTCAACTATACCTGGGAAAAATATATGAAATCTGCCAATAGGAAGCATTATGTACTTTTTTTACAAGGGGCTAAGAAAACTGGATATTTGATGCTTTCTGGAATATCTGATTCTTGTAATTTCTGTGTTTAAAGTGCTCTTTTTGTCTGTCTGTTGTCACAGTTCAGTATATTATTCCTTATAATTTGCAAATAATCATACTTTTGTTGCAAAAATCAACTGCCTTGTGACTCTTTAATCAGTTTACCTCTTGAAGATCTTAAATTAGTGTTTTATATCATTTCTATTCAGTTCATATGGACAGAATCTGGGAACAAGTACTTATGTCGGGGAAACAACATTTGCGATTCTCATATGCATTGTGGGCCTTGTTCTATTTTCACATTTAATTGGAAACATGCAGGTAACATTTCTTGACATTAAAGTTTTTAATTAATTTTATTGAGCCACACTTGTGTTCCTCACCATATGGCAATTAATGTGATTGTTCAGTTTTTTGGTATAGAGGTTTTGTTAAACCTGCTCATCCAAATATGTATATCCTTTGTCATTACTCTCTGAGCTTGCATAATTATGCGTTTGAGTTACCACAGATCTGTGGATGGCTTTTGTCTTCATGTTCATTTTCCTTGTTCTAGGTTTATTGCATCTATTTCTGTTCTGCTGATTCTTCATTATTCTTGAAAACTTATGTGCAAATACATGTGCTTCACCTTATTCTTTTACGTCCATCCAATATATTATGTGACTCCAATTGATTGAAGTTTATTGATTCTTTAACTTTAATATTTTTTCAAAAGTCATCTTCAGTATTTCTAGGTGATCTTACTGTTGCAATTCAGTTTTCATGCCTGTTCCTCAAGCATAGTTGTGCTTTTGTTTCACTTGCCAAAGCTATCTCATCTTGTTTACCTCCAAAGATCTAGCAGTTGATCCATGTCATTTCCATATAGTAGCATAAAAAATTATTTATTATGAAGCAGTTCTGTTAGTTATGTCCTTATTTTCTAAAAGTTCATTTTCATTATGTTTTTAGCTTGTGGCCCACAAAAATATCAACCTCTCTTAAGTGGATCTTGTGTGTGTTTCTGCTGCTTCTGGATTCGGAAGAGTACCAAAATGGGATCATAGAGTAGCTTAACGAATTGCAGCTGAGGGAAATTGGAGCATCTGCATTAATTTATTTTGGCAGAAGAAGAGGATAGATTTGTGCTTCACCTTTCTATAGGTTTGATACAGGTCATCAATCTTATGATTGAAATTACGTTTTAGAACATAAATCTTCTTATTATGTATTATCAATTAAAATAATATGACTCGACCCTGCAAAATCATGAATTCCTAGAGGTTCTTATCTTGAAGCAGTGATTAGATCTGAAAGGTATCATAAGCTACATTATATAATTAAACTACGTAACCTTTTTTTATTTATTTCCTTCCACAATTCATAGTTTTCTTTGCAACTCCATAAGTTGGAGTGAGCTGTTGTATCATTGACAATATCTATAATTCTGGATGCTGAATCTCGAACTGAAGATGTTTTGACTTGGACTTTGATTGTTGCAAGATGATTCTAATATAAAATCAAATTTTATTGGCTGTGTTTAAATTCTCATGGAATAAGTCTATAGAATCTTACATTGACTTCTATATGTATAGTCATTGACCACCTGTACAAATATGGTACTTTAATCCTTGGGCTAATTAAGCCTCTAGTGGTGGTTTTTTCTTTTGATGTGTTGTTTTCTTTAGAGACAGAAGGCCACAAGTTATGTCTCCCTTGTTTATAAAGATCTGCTATAGAGTGGTCAAAGTGGTTGTTTCATGAACAGGCAAAAAGAAGTGCAGGGTACATTATTGTATGATGATTAATCTGATTCTTCTGTGGTTATAGAGTCTCAGAAAGATAAATTAAGGTGCAGTTTTGATGTGTCATTGTATGTCTTTCCACATTTCTTCCCAGCAATATGTTAGAATGACTTTGAAATATGCACTTGTTATGTGTGGTTGGCACTCTAAGCATCACATTTACTCAAGGTCAACATATCTGGCCTCGTGATTTGCTAGCTTAAATTATGATTTATTGGGTATCACCTTGGTTTTTGTTTTACCAAAATTTTCTTCTTTGGCAGGTTATTTGTTTTGTGAAAGAAAGTTAATTTTTTTGTAATGTTTCGTTGCTCTCTTCATTTAGTATTGGTATTATGATTACAGGATCAAGTAAAAACTACCTTTTTCTATTTGCTGCATATCATTGCACTGAATTCACACCATGTATTTTTTTAAAACTTAAAACTCCATAGCAAATTAATTACTCATGTTTGATTTGAAATATAATTATAGCATAAAGTCCTTTAATGCCTTGTTTATTGAACTGCTGCTGCTGATCTCTGTTCTCTTGGAAGCACAATCCATCATCATCATGCTTTTTTGTTCCTCTGCTTTCAGACCTACTTGCAGTCGATTACTGTGAGACTAGAAGAATGGCGAGTGAAGCAAAGAGACACAGAGGAGTGGATGAGGCATCGTCAACTACCGCCCGACTTACAAGAGCGTGTTCGGCGTTTCGTCCAGTACAAGTGGCTCGCCACCAGAGGTGTCGATGAAGAATCAATTTTGCAATCTTTACCCTTGGATCTGCGTCGCGAAATCCAACGCCATCTATGCCTTGGTCTCGTTCGTCGAGTGAGTGTGGCCCTCCCATTCTCTCTTTTTTTTTTCTTTTTTTTTTTTCCCTTTTTGAAACTATTGTTTATGAGAATCTAGCTTTCACGCTGTTGGATAAAATTGTCAGGTCCCGTTCTTCTCACAAATGGATGATCAGCTTCTGGATGCCATCTGCGAACGACTGGTCTCATCCCTGAGCACCAAGGACACGTACATCGTCCGGGAGGGTGACCCAGTCAATGAAATGCTCTTCATCATCCGAGGCCAACTCGAAAGCTCTACAACGAACGGCGGCAGGAGCGGTTTCTTCAACTCCATAACTCTGAGACCTGGGGACTTCTGCGGCGAGGAGTTGTTGACATGGGCTCTGATGCCCAACCCCAGCATGAACTTTCCTTCGTCGACTCGAACCGTTCGGGCCCTCAGTGAAGTCGAAGCGTTTGCGCTTCGTGCTGAAGATCTCAAGTTCGTCGCCAACCAATTCAAGCGTCTCCACAGCAAGAAACTGCAGCATGCTTTCAGGTTCTACTCGTACCAATGGAGGACCTGGGGAGCTTGCTTCATACAGGTTGCATGGAAGCGGTACAAGAAGAGGAAATTGGCCCGGGAGCTGGCCGAACAGGAGTACCCCGACTTTGACCCAGCACTGGAGGACGATGAGAGCCAGGATATGGAGCTTGACGGGGCTCCTTTGCTTGCCGACTATGCCGATGGCGGTGAAGTCTCTTCAGGAGAAGCCGAGACCGGGAGCAATTTCCAGCATCTCGGGGCAACCATACTGGCTTCAAAGTTTGCCAAGAACACAAAGAGAGGAGCAAATCAGAAGATCAATCAGCTCAGCAAGGCTGCCACTAGCATCAAGCTGCCGAAGCTGTTGAAGCCGGATGAACCTGATTTCTCCATGAACAATTTGGATGACAAGTGACGACATGCTGTTGTTAGATTGTAAAAATAAAAAAATAAAACAATTGTCCATAAAACCGTAACTAGGAAATTTTCCATCCAATCTTGATGTAAAAGTAGCAGTGTATCCAAAATCTAAAGCTGCTGCCGTTTGTGTTGCATGATGACTTTGCATGTTCCTCCTTTACTTTAGGGGTTTTTTCTGATGCAAAATGGATAAAAAAATTGGCTATTAGAGTTTTGCACTGTAAGCTTAGATTTTACTTGGAAAAAAAATGGTCTACATCATATTAAGAGATCACTCACATCTGCTTATATTGTCTGGTTCTTATCTTGTGTTTTGTGGAAGTTTTCTTGTAACTTCTATATATGGTGCTGATTCCTCTTAACAAGATTAACTAACCCACACAACCTGCAGATATTTGTTTTATTTTAAATTAATTATTTACATGGCATGCTAGTCAATTATCAAATTATTTTTAAAATAATACCAAAATATAGGAAACATGAGATTGGATCTGACAAATCTTTTATCATCTTTGTTTTATGATAAATTAACTATTCACATGACATGCTAGTCAGTTATCAAATCAACTAAAAAATAATTAATGCATGGCAATTTTTTTTAATTATCTTTGTTATATGATAAATGAACTATTTGCCTGCTAGTCAATTATCAAATCAATTAAAAATAATACCAAAAAAAATAAATCTGACATATTTTGGATTTGAAAATAGTATGAGCATGCGGATATAAAAGTCAAGTTGATCATTGCAATCATAACTCATCTCCAACCATGATAATGATCACAAAATATTTTAATAGTAAAGATGACTTCTTTGCAAATTTATTTGAGATTTTAAACTTTCAATCAATATTTTAGGTACAAAAAATTATCTAAAAAAATTTACAAGTAAAAGTTTTAGATTACAAAGGATTCAATTCCTATTGCCTCCAAGATATATTTGATATAAAAGATAACATGAGAAAAGTGTTTAACACTTCAAACACATCTAGTATTAAATAATATAATTGAACTTTGGATGAATTACTCAGCATGTTAATATATTTTTTAAAAAATAATTGCATTAAATAATACAATTGGTACAAAGCTCAACCTCCAAACACACTCTATCCCTAAATGTTTTGTATGAACCATCCAACTTTCATATTTTGCAAATATTATTAGGTGATTTTCCTTAAAAATATTTATCTTTTGGATATTTCTCCAAAGGTATCTCTTTTTTTTTTTTCCCAAACAGTATCCTTAATTAAAAAAATATACTTCAAATGTCTTTTAAAAATTTTTGGCCTAATTTTTTTTATCCATTGGTTTTCAATTGTTATACTAATAATAACACTTATATTATTTTATTGATAGACTAAAAATATTATAAGTGGCATCATATTATATCTCTTTGATTGTCATAGCTGATACATCATTACAATATCATGTTCTTATATTCTTAATTGGTTTGATCGAGGTTAGAAGTTTATTTTGTTTATTTATAATATTATTAAAAAGGTGAGAAATACTCAAAATAGAAATATTTTATAACGTATAATTTCTAATAAACGATGGAATATTAATTATTCTTTGTTTCAGGTGACGCCTTCTCTCTACCTTCTTAATTGGAATTGTCTCCTCCTTTTCCATTAATTACCTCATTTTTCCGCTTGTTAATATTACATTGCAAAGGATGCGGTGTGGCGGAGCAGAAGCGACAAAAGAAGTGTTCGGTGTGAATCGCTCGTCTTCCAATCTGAGGTCCCAACCGCATCGCTCGGTCTTCAGTTCTTACCCCCCTTCATCTCTTCTTCTTTGTATATAAATCCTTCGGAAACCCTAATCTCATCTCTTGTCCATCAGATCTAGGTCCTTTCATCTCGCCTGGAACGCATCGGAATTTTGCTACGGCCTGCGCGGTACGGACTGCTGCCACGATGGGGTTTCCCATCTCCTTGATCCTTGATCTTAGCTTATTGTCATGATAGTCGAAATCTGTGTGTAGAAAATTGGACGTCGATCCAATGCGTGCAGTGTTATTATGGTCTTAATGTGGCCCTTTTTTCCCCTCCATGCTCGCGTTGGTTTGACGGTGGCCTAGATTGGTGTTGATGTTAATTTTTAGGATGAAAAGAAAGATCTTGGGTTTATTGTCTGCCATGTCAAAGGTATATTTTGAAGGAAAGGAACCATCAGAAGTTCATATGTGGTTCTTCTGTTTATGTGAATTTGGCGTAATACCAACTAGCGGTGGATAAGCAGTGTAGTTGAAGATAGATAACTTTGTGGATTTCTTTTCTCATTTCGTTGATATTATGCTGTGAATGTGGTAGTTCTAATCCATATGTGTAGGATTCTTTGATATGTGAACTTGTGCTGAATACAACTCTCATAAAGCAGAGCCCGTTAGTAACGTTAAAAGAGAACAGTGGAGAGTTAAGCATGGTAAAATTTAAAACTGAGAGCCTTTTTTACTGTTTACTTTTGAATCCTATCGTATCATTTTAGTTATCAAATAAAGTTTTCTTCTTTAGAACATTTACCTAAATATTTTGTAACTATTGTTGTTGTTGAAGCTTTTGTTTATGAAAGAATCTCTGGCAGGTTTTTGAGAATTGGGCAATACATTAATTGCTTATCTTCAAGGAATGAATCCATATATTGTTGGCATTTTCGTGCCGCTTATAGCTTCACTTATATTATGGAAATCAAATACTGGAAAGAAACGAGGGCTGCCAGCTGATGTTGGTGGAGAGCCTGGTTATGCAGTTCGCAACTACCGGTCCACTTCCTTAGCAGAATCTAATTGGGAAGGAGTCTCAACTTTGGCTGAGCTATTTGAGCAAGCCTGCAAACGTTTCACATATAAGCCTTCACTCGGAACTCGGAAGCTGATTACAAGAGAAATGGAAGTAAGCCAGAATGGGAGATCCTTTGAGAAGCTTCATCTGGGAGACTATGAATGGGTCAGTTATGGTGAGGCTTTTAAAGCTGTTTGCAGCTTCTCATCTGGTCTAGTCCATCTTGGCCACAAAAAAGATGAGCGGGTTGCCATATTTTCCGACACACGGGCAGAATGGTTTATAGCCTTACAGGTAGTTTTCTTGTCTGATAGATTATAATATGCTCATTGAAGGTACTATGTGTGTTTGTAACTTTTTCATGCAACATAATGCCCAGAAGCATTACCATTTTGTAAAATTAAATGGAAGAATATCTTCATTAAGTAGTTTAGTCTGATTTTCGTTTTTCATTTAAAATTGAACCCAAAAAAAGATCATAGAAGCTAATGAAGTTAGGCTATCAGGTTGACATGTCATCTGTTTATAGGCACACATGCATGTTCAGCACTTGATGGACATCTTGATATTTGAACTGTAAGAATAATTCAATTCATACTGAAGTTTTGCTTGGAGCATTTAACTATGGCGAAAGAAGTGCCACATATTATTTATGGTGTTAGAAAGTTTTGTTCCTCAGCTTCCTTATATAATTGGTCTCTTTTCTTAAACAGGGTTGCTTCAGGCAAAATATCACAGTTGTTACTATATATGCTTCACTGGGGGAAGAGGCTCTTTGTCACTCATTAAATGAGGTTTCATTATTTAAGATTTCTTCCCTTCTAAGTCATTGATTTCTCTATCTGTTTGATTATCAAATTTGAATGTATGGGATTGCAGTGAAATTTATGTTCTTCTGAACTTCTACTTGCATTGGGTTATTCTTCAATCTTATGGAAGTATACATGACATGTTTCATCGAATTTTTGTGCCTATTGTCGATGATCGGTAGTTATTTCTGATAATATACTTTTCTTATTTTGTTTTAATTGTGATTCTCTGAAATATTTATAGAGAAAAGGGTATCTGCTTTATAAATATCTATTTTCTTTTTCCATAGTTTTTTCTTGCTGCAATTAGACCATTTATGATCTTTTAGTAAGGATGCTTTTTCGATTTCTAATGCTGTGACAAGATTGTTCAAGAGCTATTAATTAGAATGACTTGTCTGACACTTTTAATGAAAAGAGATATCTGTTTTCTCATTAATGTTTCTGTTGTACTTTTACCACTACTCTATCTTTCTTTAGAGTTCACTTGAGGTCTAGAACTTGCGATCAACTATTTTAGGTAATAAACATTATATAAGTGTCTTTCAGCGATGAAAGTTAAACACATTGATTTTGATTATATCGTGGAAATGTATGGAACAATTTCCAACAGCTGGTTATTGTAAAGTTGTGCTGAAATGGTGTATAAAAAATGGTTTTACATCATGTGCAATGAACCTATAAGGTTATTCATTGCAGAGGTCTTATTTGCACAAGGAAAGCATCAAGACATCTTTTTCTTCATGCACACCATCTTTTCGTCTGTAAATTGCATTTTCTACTTGAATTACTTTAAAATCAGGTGAAGGAAGTAATAATAGTTTTCTTTTTGTAGCTTTGTTTTGGTTCCAGATGACTTCAGTTCCTGATAACATTTTATGGTTATTAGATTACTTAGTAACATTATAGGAGTTGAAATTTGTATGTCTAGAATGTATGCCTGGAGGGAACAGTCAAAGCCAACAACGAAGGTACTTCATATCTCTGAGCAGTTTCTAGCTTGTTGACCTATGCTCATCCCAAAAACGAATTTTATCCTTGATAATCTGAAAGATGATCATTTTAACTACTTTGAGTTGCTAAGGAAAAAGTCATTCTTATTTAGTTCAAACTTCAAACCACCCCTTCTTCCAAGATGGCCAACTGATGTGTGCACCTCTGCTATGAAAAGTAAGCCCGTCATGTGAGAAGTAGCTTATGCACGTTGGTCTTGCTTAGCTGCGTGAACACTGGGCAAAACCTGAGCAAATACCAAACGGAGCAAAAAAATAATCTGATGTTTACATTTAAAAAAAAAAAAAACTTGTCTAGCAAGGTTGAGGTTATGCCGACTTGTTATTTACTGATTGTGCAAATTTCTTTTTTCAATGTTTCCATGAGCTTTCTGTGAACATCAATACTGCATTCTTTGACCTGACAACAAACTTCACAAGCTCATATTTGTAACAGTAAATTTTGCATTATGTTGATGATGTGGTTCTCTCCAGATCCTTTCCTTTATGTTTATTTATGATTAAGGTAATCATTTAAATCTATTTGCTTATCAGTTTACTCTTTGATTGACCAGACAGAGGCGTCAACTGTAATCTGTGGACATAAGGAACTGAAAAAGCTGATTGATATAAGTGGACAACTTGACAATGTAAAACGTATTATTTATATCGATGAGGAGGGTGTTTCAAGTGAGGCTTCATTGGCTAAGAAGAATACACGTTGGACGATTATGTCGTTTGTTGAAGTAGAGACAATGGGCAGGGAAAAGCCTGTAGATGCATATCTGCCCCTCTCAGCTGATGTTGCTGTGATAATGTATACAAGTGGTAGCACTGGTTTGCCAAAGGTTTGTCTGCGCTTATCTGTTAGTTTTGTCTTTATGTCAAATTGCAAACTTTCCTTGTAGGTTATGTTTAGCTTCTAATTAGTAATCTGGGTTTTCTGATAGTTTGCCCGCATGTCCTTGGTTATTACAGTTACAATTGTGCCAACTGGGTTACTATCTATGCCTTGTAATTGGTGTTTTCATTATGAAATGGTAGCACTAACTATTTTTGAAAAAGTTTTTCTTGAAAGTGTTATTTTAGTATTAAACCAACATTCAGTATTTTGCTTTGTTCATACATCCAGGGACTAATTTTGGAGTTGACAATGAAATTCTAGCCGCTCAACTTGACATGCCAGTTTGGATTTGTGAAAGCATATTGTCATATGCACTTTAAGGGCCCTTTTAGACTATAATTACTCTGCCTTCTTTGTGCAACATGTGCTCATCTTGACATGCCATTTATTTCCATGTGCATTATGGTTATCCATGACTTAGTAGTCTATTATTACTGTGTATTCTTTTAATGAATGCCTGTGCTGCACATTTCATGCCATGTAGGTGAGGTATTGGCATGGCACTTGATGCATTGCACTTGTGACAATCTATTTTGAACAGTTGATGTGTGTAGAGATGACAATGAGTCAGATACGTTTAAATTTCTCTGAAACTTGACCAGCTTTCTAGGTACCTGAACCAAACTTGGGTTGCATTACTTCCCACCTGAACCTTTTCCTAATCTGATTGAAGGATACCTGAACCTAGTTTAACTGGGTTGGTAGATGTAGGTATCTGGAAAACTTGGTCTGCTAACATCCTATCTCACATTAAGAATGACAAGTAGTGTAACACCCCTTAGTCTCATGGTTGGGCTAAGCTGAAGCTATCAAGATAGTTAGTTCATCAAATCGGGTCGTAACATTTGGTATCAGAGCCGACCTAATATTCGGGCATGATGAGGGGACCCGAATAGAAAAGGACTATCTATGGATGGACACAGTGTGGAGTCATCACTGGGCTAAGCCTCATATGCCCCATGCTAGGATTCGATTTGAGATATGTTCGACCTTGACGAGAACGTCAAGTATATGAGTTAGGGAGAGTGTAACACCCCTTAGTCTCACATTGAAAAAGTTAGAACATATAAATGTCTTATAAGGGTTGATGAGTGTACTATTGATAATTCACGGCTCGAGTATTTTAGCTAGTGATTAGATCAAACTGAAGCTATCAAGATAGTTTGCTCGTTAACCCAGATCGTGACAAGTAGGGTATGATTAAAACTCATTTATCTAGTTAACCAAAGCCTGAACTCAACTTAGGTGCCCCCTTTTCTATCCAAACCCATTCTGGATTTGATCAAAGGACAGGCATGAGATATACCAAGTCCACTCAGGACAAGGACAGGCATGACAACTGACATGCCAAACTTGGAATCTTGATCCATCCTGGATCACACAGAATCTTTTTAGAATGAAGCTTAGATACATATGGAATAAACACCTTTTTCTTTGGTCTCACTGCTACTAAATTAGAAACATAATGTTTCTGAAATGTTGACCAGGAATCTTGGCAATGGACCTCCCTCCTGTAGGTTGTTTCCGTGTAGGAACCTAAAATGCTTATCATTTTTTAATACTCAGATCTATTGAAATATTCCGGACGTAATACTAAAGTATCTTTTTTTTTCTTGTTTTTGCATCTGATTCCTTTGCAGGATACCAGAGTCCATTGATAAAGAAAGAAAATTGACCAGCATAAATTTCATTTACTGTCGCATATTGATCTTTACTTGTCTGCATAACATTATTGTATAACTTGAACCCCTCATTGCTTTGCAAGTTTTCATGATTGCCCTTGGTTTGGTTGGGAAATTCCTACATTTATATATATGTCAGGTAATATAGAACATCACATGCTTGAATTCCAGAAAAAAAGAAATGCAAAGTTGGCTATCTAATCGTGGGGTTTTGATCTAAACGAAAACTTAGAAACTAAAATCAGAAATCATAGTGTTCATTTGATGGGTGTTAATAAAAGTAAATTAGATGTTGTGTTGACTGTCGACATATCTAAACCTTGTTGATTTCTGTATTTTGATAAAATAAACAATGTCTAACTTAAAAGACCCAAAACCTATTTCAGAACCAAATTTACTTGATATAAGCTTCACACTTCTATCTGGTTAAGGAATTACTTTAAAGTTGTGGATTAGTTGGATATTCTGAGCTTAAACTGCCACATGCCCACACACACTAAGAGAAGGGAAGTAAGAAGTATTGCCATAAGCGCGCATGCACACAAATTTTTGAAGACAGATAAAGCTCTCTACTCCCAGCTTTCTTATGATATCTCTATATGTGTCTATATATGTGCATGTATATGTATCATTGTGAAGTTTGTAGTTTTTGCTCTTGATCCACTCAGACCTTATCAAATTTAGAAAGCTATTTGGGGATAATTAGGAAATGTTCAGTGTTGCCTATGCTTGCAACATTCCTAATTCCTTAACTTCTCTTACAGGGTGTAATGATGACCCATGGGAATGTTCTAGCTACAGCTTCAGCTGTTATGACTATTGTCCCTTCCATTGGGACTAATGACATATACATGGCATACTTGCCGCTAGCTCATATTCTTGAGTTGGCTGCAGAGGTGAGGAGTTTCAAGTTTTTCAACTTTACACAGGATCCACATGGTTCATGATTATTTTTCTA